>LUGF01014219.1:29280-44339 GCA_001625245.1 Calycopis cecrops
ATCTAACATAACTAACATTCGAATTGGAGCCTTCCTTTTTTGCCATCGATCAAAAAGAACAAAGAGGGTTAAACACTGCAATATAAGGGTTGGTGGTTGGTTCGCCTTTTAGATTTATTTATTTCGGATTAAACACACTAAATAATGTATCTAACATATAAATCAGCTAAAGTCGTTCAAAAAGTTTTTAGTAAGTAAGTTTTTAGTAAGAGGTAGTGCCACGCTGCATGCAAGCATGCAGCCGAATTGGGCCGGCACGACCGGGGAGGTACCTCTCGCTTACACGAGACCGGCGTGAAGTGACAGCTGTGTTGTCGCGTTTCGTGCGGTGTGTAAGTAGCCGGTGGCCCATGGAGGTGGGAGGAGAAAGGGGGGCAGCGCATCTGTATAGTCTATATGCCGATGTCTATGGGCTTCGGTAGTCCTAAAAATGGCTTCAACTGCTGGTTTGCCCCCCTATACCATAAAAAAAAAAAGTTTTCTCGTTGTTAGCCAATAAAATTAATTAAAAACAAAGTTCATTATTATCAATCCAATAGAATTCAACAAAAGCGACCCTCATAAATATTTCAAACTGGCTAATACATTGGCGAAATTGGTTTGTTTGAAAAGTGGCAAAGCAAATTTTAAATATTAAATTTGATGTTAGCTTTAAAAATTCTAAGCCTATATTGTACATTAATTATTATGAATACAAATTCACTGAAATTTACAATACATTTTTTTATTCCAGTAATATTTTATTTAATCGAACTGATAATAATTTAAACTGTATTAAAATGCTGCCCACGTAACTGCTAAGAGTTGGCTTTCCTGTGCTACATAATATTTCATGCTTGCTGACGGTGAGCTTTTCGTATTTTTCCCGTTTAATATTTATTTATTTTTTAAGAAATTCTTTTATATGTCGGCAACAGCTATTTAGTACAATATGTTTCAAATAAATAAAATTAAAAAGAAATGTCCTGATTATCAAGATAGAACAGACGAGACGATTAAATATGTTATATATGTATGAACTAGCTACGCCCCGTAGTTTTACCTGCTTAATTTTCGATCCCGTGGAAAATAGAAATTCATCCCATGGCATCCCATGACGACGATAAAATGTTCCTATCATTTTATCGTCGTCATTGGGATAAAAACTATCCTTTATGTTAATCCAAGTTACTCTCTATGCGTGTGCCAAATTTCATGAAAATCGGGGCCAGTAGTTTTTGCATGAAGGAGTAACAAACAAACAAACAAACAAACATACAAACTTTCACTATAATAATATTAGTAGTATGGTACGGTTATAAAATTGTAAAATTGGAAACCTTAACATTGCAAAACATTTCAATATAACTTACTTATTCTTTCGTAAGCCAAGTTCCTCAACAATACGAAGCGCACAAACATGTCGTCAATAGAAATAAGTACGGTCCTATTATATCGTTTTCCAATAACAATTATTTTTGTTTCTCCACTACAAATGCACCTCTCCAAGAACAAATACCCAGGAAAAGTATTTTACTTTTATTATATTCTACAGAGAAAATTTCCAATGGGGTATTACAGTTAGAGAGCTAATTTTAGAAAAAACGGGAATCATATGGCTAATAACTATGGCGTACTATTTCTGTGAAATACAGAGAAAAAGTGTTAGTCACCTTATATATATCTTCCGCTTAGGAACACCATAGCCCAAATCCGCATGAAACGGGAAAGCAAAACTTGCCATATTGATATTACAATGTTGTAAGTAGTAAGAGCATCTGAAAACGGTGACCTGGTAGAGTCACTTCTATCGATAGTTTACCAATTACAAATTGGATGTACTACATTGTGGAGCATATTGCTTTGTTCGGAGCCACGTAGTTAGTGTTGGCTTTTATACTATTGGCATGCTTTCATGTGCGTGGGTTCCAGATGCACTTAGGATTCTAGTGATGTGAATAAACTTATTTACTGCACGATATTCCACGTTTTGGCGTGCAAGAAATAAGATATTTCTACGTATTTATTTTCGTATATTTTTCTTTATATCTATGAACCATGCCCAATTTTTTTCTTTGAGAAACTCAACTGAAAAAAATGAGCCCTAGTGTTAAATTCATCCATTGAACTTGTAAAAATGTAAAATGATAATATGAGATATTATTGCAGATTTCTTCGGATATAATATATAATTCGCTTAAATGCTAAGCATGCAGTACATCTCCTTTATCTATAACAATACTAAGGAATGATTATAATTATTCCAATAAAAAGAGGTCTATGTCTAATTCTTTAAGTCCTGCCCGTTTTAGTGCTAATAAAAGTCACAAGTATTTTGCATCAAAAACAAACCTGTCTCGTTGGTCCAGTAAAAGTATGTTCAACTGATCACGAGCTTGTCAGTCCAATTTCCGCGTCGGATCAAATGGATTGTTAATTTCCTTTAATTTGCAGTCTGAAATCTGGTAATCAGCAATGGGATGCTCTCTCGCCTCGCGGCCCTGACACCATCGGTTTCAATAGAGATGTGTCGATTTGAAATATCTAAAATATTTGGTAGATAGAACGAACCGACTAATACTTGTAGATACTTTCGCGTTTGCTACAAAATATGGTCTGTGTGTCTGTGGTATGGCAAAGGTCATTTTTGCTAGTACCGTTTTTGCTAGTATCTTTGAAAATATTTTATCATGACAATCATCATCAATCAACTCTTAAATAAATAGAAAAAGAGAGAACCACCTTTTAAGATGTTCATTCTACTGGAACAGGCAAAAAAAAATCTTAACGCGTATGCAAGAAGCCCACAAAATTAAACCATAACAATATTGTATTATGGTGGTATGCCGGTAAGTAACAGCTATGCAGTCCCGTTTCGTTCGGTCTGTGAGATTTTCATTGGAGAGACGGGGGCAAAAGATGTCACTCGTCTTCACAACAATTATGCGCATATCTATGAGCTTCGCGCGTCACTGATAAAGGGTTCCGACTTTCTCTCTATGCTCTACTATAATATATTATTATAAAGAGTATAGTTTGTTTGTTGTTGTTATAGTTGTTGGCTCTATAACTACTGGCCCGACCATTCTTTCACGAATAGAAAGCTACATAATGGTCGCAGCAAACTTATCAACTCGGAAAGAGATCGTAATCGTATCACTTCGAGCCGAGCGAAACTTCATACTGCAACGCACACTAATGGGAAACTTCACGTAATCGTATCGTCTTCGTTTTTCTAGGCGAGGCGATTACGATCCTTTACCGAGTTGATAAGTGTGCGGCGACCATTATCAGGATGAAGCTAATGTATTTTATATTATTTTATATTTTATATTATTATTTATTTTTGTCACCCAACGCAGTCGGATAGTACAATAAAACTATTTAAACTGTCTCTACACGCCATAGTAAAATACGTCCAGGAGTTCCATCAGTTGTTCATCAAAAATATCAGTACAAATATTTCGATATCGCTATACATATAAATTCCCATCCCTAGCAGTTACTTCTGTTGAGCGCCCGTCGGGCGTCGAGTTTGTTTTATGGACAAGTGCTAAGTTTATATTGATCAAATCGAACCATTATATTATAAGGAGCTTATCGGCTTTGTGTTATTAATATTTTGAATATTGATGAGCGTAGAAAGTAAATATATTTATTTACGTTGTTAGTACGAGGTCACTGCCTCTTTTTCGGGTAATCTTCTTTCAAAAGGATGTTCACTTTATTTATCCTATTAATATTATTTATTTCGAACACCAACATAATATATACTGCTACAATAATTTAAGATATAAGTTAATTACAACATATTGTTAAATGCTATTGTATTTACAGGTATAGACAGCATTTCTAAAACGAGTATATAATATTTATTATAATTAGCTTACAAATGAAAAATAATAAAAAGTTTGAAGAATAAACACAAAAATATAAAATTTATGAGAAATATTTCACTTCTTAATATAATAACTTACTCGCTTAACTCAAACAAAAAAATTATAGCCCGTTTTAAAGCGATGAAGTGTATTTTATGAATTATTTATTGTTAAACGTTTTTATTGTGTTTCGTTTATGCTTCAGTCGTTTTTGTATCGAGTAAAACAAACGGTTATTAAAACTCTCGCATTTAACGTAACATCAGTAACGTAAAACCCGGCTAAGTGCAAGTCGGTCTCGCACACTGAGGGTTCCGTAAAAACGAAAGGTACAGGTTAGTCTCTGCGACATTTATTACCAGAATATAAAATAATTTGGTTTTTCATAGCGCTTGTATGAACGACAAAGTTGTGTTTGCGTTTTTTGAAAATGTATTATTTCTCATAAACTAACCTGCGGAACCCTAAAAAAGAATAGCATAGTTTCTATAAGTGTCAGCTCTCAGTGCATGCTTGCATGGAAATATTAAGCTTCTTAGCGATCGGGCAAATATAACGGAATCTATATTATGACGCTCGCGCGTGCCGATATATTAGAGCTATATGTGTTGTGTCGCGCGTACGACGCGTGTCCTGTCGGCGTGTACGCCCCAAACTCCGTCCGTCACTAACAGTTTGCCTATTGAGGACACAGCCTAAAACGCTCAACCAGGACAGGCCCTAAAAGCAGCACGGATGGTACTCGTGTTGATTTATTGTTTACTAGCTTCCGCCCGCAGCTTCGCCCGCGTGGATATCGGACTTCAAAAATATAATTATTATACATTAAACATACCTATTAAATCAATCTATCTATTAAAAAACCCATCAAAATCTATTGGCGCAATTTTAAAGATCTAAGCATAATAACACAATGGCGGCGGAAAGCGACTTTGTTTATACTATGTAGTGACTGCTTCACGTCATCAAAAAACATCAATAAATAAACATTTCTACCATATCAACTACGTTGGTTCATTATGAACGAAATAAAATAAGCCATAATGTTCATAGTTCATTATCATAATATTGAATTAATTTGACGGCCAGGCTGGCGCAGTACTACAGGGCTCGGATAAAGCGGAGTATGTTGCGCCAGGGGTCGCGGTTTCTAATCCCGCCTCCGTCATGGATGTTTATCTATGTATTTTTATGTATTTAGATAATAAAAATCCTAAATATATAAATATTTCTTAAATTTATAAAAACATAAAATATATTTCCGTTGTAGCTAGTAACACTTAACACAAGTTCTTACGGTACTTAGCAATTGTCGATATGTCCAGTTATATTATATTATATTACTATTATAATATTAGCGGAGTATAAATTCGTTAACAGATAATCAGATTTATCGAAAATTACGAGGCTTTCATAAGTTCATTACAAAGTAATATCCTAACTATTCTAAGATCCTAACGTCCATTATAATCCATTACATCGCTATTAAAATTTATATTTTATACTTATAAAACAAAATATGTATAAGTATCAATGACACTGTGTCTGTGCTAATAAATAGAATTAGAAAGAGACGGGCAGTACCTCTCGCTCACATGATACTGGCAAGTAAATGTTATGTGTCCGATCTGCTAGAATGTGAAAATCTGCTGCATTTATTTGATTGTATTGTATGTTCAAATGGCATTTTAATTTACATTCATTTCATTTTGGGAAACGCATTTTCATATTACTTACAATTACAATATTTTCCAGTTAAAGGATTCCATACGATTACGAAACAAAGAATCGCTGAGATACCACTGTTTTTTAAGAGAATATCACATATCCTAAACAACAATTGGTATATTTCTAGATATAATCATTCAATTCATGAGGCCCACTGAGTTTGTTTCACCGCTTCTTTTCAGGACAGGGCTAGGGTTGAATCGGTGGAGAGATATTTTTTGACAACAACAAAATTACATTTTCATTATATTTCATTTCATTTCATAATACCGTGGTACTGTGGAAGATGTTAGAACATATTGAATGTGAAGTATGAGGGTAGACGAGATAATAAGTTGTCAGCAGCAGACGCGTCGCCTATAACAAGGAAAATGGTCCATATTTTCTATGATATCTTACAAGCTAGTCGTTATGCATTTTATCTGTACCCCTAGGTTTTCCTTATGCAAAAACTACTTCTATTTCTGAGACAAAGCGGTTTTTTTTATATTGTATTAATAAAAATCCCTAAAAAGAGAAAAAAATAATAGTTAATTAATACTTAACTTAATTAGGAAAATTCTGTTTTCAACTAAAAAATCTTTCAATTTCAAAGTATAACATTGAAAGATTTTTTTTCATAATATAGAACCGCCAAAGAGCAGTCGGAGCCATTTTCAGGACTCCGGATGCCCATAGATATCCGCATAACAGATGCGTTGCCTTCCTCCCTCCTCCCTCCTACGTGGGCCACCGTTCTGTTAGCATTTTTTAGCTTAAAAAATTTGTTAAGTATGTTAGAGTTACTTAAGTAAATTAAGGCCAATATTTTAACATTCATTGATCTTTTACCAAATGGGTCCGTATAAAAAATTTATGAAACAAAATTACGAATTTGTATACGAGTCTAGAGAGTATCTATATATTTTACATTGACCTATTGCTTTGTTTTAAGCTTCTCTCCCTTGGGGATCACAGAAATAGACAAGTCCCCCGACCACGACAAGTTGAAAGCATCTTTTGGGGGAAGACAGACACACATACTTGAGTTTTGTAGGTATATCTAGTTCATACATAACAATCACGAAAGAAGGACCATGATAAAATTTAGTACACCGATAGATAGAACAATAATTATAGATACTTGCGTTTTAGAAATTCAAAATAATTCCAGTAGGGTGCCGTCACAGCGATCGAAATATTTCTCAAATCGTGCCTGCCAAATTCAGCTGCCATGCCACTTCGGGTCAGCTCACATCGACATGTTAGGTAGCGGTAAATCGGCGAACAGTTTCAGTAACAAGATTAAACCGTGTCTTCATTAGTGTAATACATAGTAATGCCTTTTTTTTTCTCGCGGGGAAATGCATTTATGCACTGCCACCGGACCGAGGGTGAGGTCCAGTGGATGTGTGTGGGACTCCCGGATAAACCGAATACCCACTAAAACCACGCGGGTGCCATCGGCCGCCTATACTGAGGTCCCCTGGATTTGTCAGCAACAGGTACAATACATTGTAATGCCTAGAACTAGCTGGTAACCACTCGGAGACGCCAGCACAATACTTTTATTTAACTTCTAACAGCTTCGCTTTCGCTGCCATCTCGATGTTTGTCAGCCTTTCAAACCAATCTCTGCACTGAGCCATAACTTTTCTAATTATCCCTGTGTTCCAGAACAAATAGAAAAAACAATAGCTAGTTATTCCATAACAGGGGTATCTGTACGTGCGTCGCTTGGCGGAACAAAATCGATTTCACGCCTGACCACTTGTACCGTGTATACGTACATAGATATGCACACTGGATGTGCCAATGATATATGAGACCTGTAAGGGTCACAGCACACGCAAGACTTTTAGACGCGGCGACCGGTGCAGTCGCACGATTTAGCGACTCTCTGCGACCGGTCACAGTAGAGCCGTGCGACAGTATCGCGATCTCGCGACTGTATTTAGACGTTAATTGACAATAATTGACATACATTAGCTACTGAGTCGCCGAGTCTGGCATCTTGAAGTTTGCCATCCCCGCGTCTAGTCACTGCATCCAGCTTCCAAAAAGCGACTAAGTCGCTAGTCGCCGCGTCTAAAAGTCACATGTGTGCTGTCGCCCTAACAGAAGTAGTGACATTGTTTTATTGCAGCCGAATCGTGTTCTCGTACCGTCTGAGCCATCGGCCCAACATCAAATGTCTCATCAACAAATTTTAATAGTGTTGGTAGTAAGATTACAGGTTTGTATTTTATATCTTTTGCTGCTAAAGGTACAGCCTGTTCTTATGAGACACAATCTAAATGGCTGAACTGCTCCTTAAGAGAAAAAAAACAATAAAACCACAAGTTTTTGATATTGATTCCGATTGTAACATACGTACAGCAGG
Source organism: Calycopis cecrops (assembly GCA_001625245.1). Classification (NCBI taxonomy): domain Eukaryota; kingdom Metazoa; phylum Arthropoda; class Insecta; order Lepidoptera; family Lycaenidae; genus Calycopis; species Calycopis cecrops. The sequence goes on from LUGF01014219.1 coordinate 37,228, forward strand.
TGTCTAATAACTAACTGTACCCTGACGTTTCGCCTGCATAAAATCTTAAAGGCTAAATTAATTATTTTTCGACATAAAAATCTTTTTTACACCGCTGGACTGCAATAATACATTGCAGGTACCGAGATAGTTTTGATATTTTCCTAAATAGTACAAAACCGGTTAAACTTTTTTACTAAAATGCTTTTTATTATCACTTCCAGTTACAATTATCCGCGGTATACTATCTCTATTTTTCTAACATTAAAGCTGAAATATAAAAGCTGACTGACTGCCCGTTCGTAAGCGATTTACTGAATTAGTTAGCAACGCACCGGCGAGGTCCTCGTTTGTTTTATAGAGTGACTGCTAGTGGTATCCAAAGTGGCTTCGAGACACATTATACTGTTGCTACATTTAAATATTTTTGTACCACAGGGGTACATTTTCACATAGGTGTATGTTTCTTGTAGATCCGGGACCCTCCAATTCTAGCGGCTGAAGGCAGGGGTTTAGTCGGTAGGGGCAACCCTACTTACCGAGCCCGAAAATGTACCCCTATGTACCCCTTTTATATTAAAACTAGCCGCCTGACAGACGTCTTGTCTAAACAATTCTCAAACATCTTCAACACGCACAAAAAATTTCGTCAACACCGGTCCAGTTGTTACCTTGTTTTAGCCGGTTAGATCTAGATGTAACCATTCTGTCTAGGCTAAATCTAGAATTAGCCGATTGTTTTCGTATAAAACTAAGTCTTGCCGGTATCTTTCCGGTAAGAACTAGATCCAGCCAAACCTTAGCGGCTAATACCCGGTCTTGTCGATATCATGTCGGCTATAACTAGATTCAACCAAACCTTGGTGGCTGTTACTATAGTACCTAGTAATAGTACTAGGAGTAACCTATTCAGATTGGATAGCACCTACCTAATCTATGCAGAGCCATTTAACATTAAATTTCGTACACCGTGAATTGATTCCTTCAGAAGAGTTCAGTTATAGTGCCATACTGGTCACCCAATTTGTATAACCAGTTATGATTCAACTACAACAAATAACACATCAGGAAGTTTTAGTAAAAGTTAGTGCCACATTGCATGTATAAAAAATGCCAGCCGTAACATATAGAAACAAATAACAGAACTACAGACATAGAGACTGCCGATATAAGTAGAAACTTAAAACTGTTTTAAAATGCTGTACGTGGCATAAAAAAGCGGAGCTACTCCAACTTGTGGTACATACAGCATGTTTATTAGAGTTAACTGAAAACATTTCTGCTTACCAAACATTGAAATATTTGAAGTCAAAACTTTTTTAGCGGCATTACTAAAAAAGTTTTGACTTCAAATATTACAAAGTTACACTATTGCGTTACAAAATGTTCAAATACTCCCATTCGTGATTATTGATGATTGTAATTTATTAATTTTGTACTGCTTATCAATATGGCGCCAACTTGTGACGTTAAGTATTGGAGCTCAGCATCCGTTAAAGTCTAGATGTCGACAGAATTAGAAATATCGATAATAATGAATCTAATTTAACACATTCATTGCTCGAATTCATAAATTTATACTGCTTCAGAACTTGTTAAAGAACTACATAAAACCATTTTATCAGACGTGTTTGTATTTCGTTTTTATGTCACGACTAATGTCCACCAATTTGTCTGAACTTCTTCACGTTTCTTAACATTTAATTCTTTTCCGTCATTATATAAATAGGGACGACAAAAGAACACTTTACATTGTTAATTGTACAGTCAACGAATAAATTGTAATCTGAGTTGTTGCAGACTTTTTGAAATGAAAGATTCTTTGCCGGCGTTAGAGGTAGGGAAAAATATTACGAGTCCTCGTCAGCAAACACGCCATAGCTGCGTATACGCCTGCTACACGCAGCTCTAATTTCCTGTGCTATAACATTTTAAAATTTATAATTTTCATCACTATCAGCAGTCCTTACTTACCTTGCTTACCACCCACCTCTCGGTTTACGAAGCAAAGCGGGAGATGTACGGAGGTTTGCTCACCGGCTCTATTTCCCAACGTGCAATCCTTGCCTCCCTACAAATTGTTTAAGTATCCTTTCGTTAAACCAGTCTCCCCTTTCTGGGGCCTGACATCACAGAGACAGAATTCGTCATCGGCCTTGTTAGTCCTGGTTTTCTTCAGCTACATCTTCACCTATCCGTCCTCTTCGTGTACCATGTATGTGTAAATGTCTTCAGCTGAACAAAACTTTCTTCTGTTGCGACTTAATACTGGTGATAGACTGGGCTCACTGTAGTCCGCAAGATGCCATCCAACATTATATTTCCCTCGTCTTTGTACAAGTCACATTCCCAACTTCGTTTCGTGTCTTAACTTCATGACCACTAGGGCTAGATAGCAATTCCCATAATGTCATTGCATTGTCATGCTGGCGTCCTTTAAAGCATCCGTGCCTTGTTAGTATCTGTGAAATAACACACTCAGGCCCCACCCATTGATGTGCCAGACGTTGTAACTTCTAGAAAGAAGTAGCAGTACAGCTCCCTTCCGTCTCCAGCACACTTTTAGTATATAAACTATTTAAAGTTACAGTACAGAGTGTAGTCTCGACTTAAGAAAATATAATAGCTTACTAGTTGAAATTTGTACGCCATATCTTTATCTAAGTAGATACAAACTCCAAAGCGCAACTTTTGTTTTCACTATCACAAATAAAATCTCCTTTAGAATTGCTTAAGTTCTTCATTGAATTTCATTTAGTCCTTTGTCTAGATTATCCGCTAGAATAAACAGAATCTGACGTAATTTTAGTTTCAGGAACACAGATGAGACTTTTATATACGTTCTTAATTTGAAACGGTTTGTTTTTCTGTTTTATCGTAGGGATGACAAAATTTAGTATTTGTGAAATAATCACTAGGACACAAATCGACTTACGCTATATAATATCTTAATTACCAATAGCGTTGTAAGATTACTTAGAGTTTCAAGATATTAAATGAAAGCCAATAAACACAGTTAATTTTGAAGATAATTGTATTGAAGTTGAATCGGCGTCTCTGGAAAATTAATTAGATCGGGAAATGAAGCTCTTTTGAGTCGCTAGTTTATATCGTCTCAGAAACTTCATAATGCCAATATACGAAATATTATTACGGATAAATGTATGAAATAATATTACACCGCGCTTCTTAACGCTAATAATATTCTGCGATGAAAACCACAGCACCCATGACGGTTGTTACAAACAAAGTTGATTAACACATCATACAAGGTTGATAAAAGCGAGAGGCATTAAATGAAACCACCTCTTTAGTGTATAATTTCCAGGCTACACAACTATAAACAGATCAATCGGAGCAATAGTTTAGCCACAGGAATTTTTTAAAGTTTTTTCTCACTTCGTACACGCTGTATCGCAGCTCATCGCCGACTACGGCCGGTCGGGGTCATTCACCCCGTGCTCGCTGTAGCCGCACGGTACAAAGAGTGATAACATTTTTCGCTATTTAACTTATTTTAAAAAAGTGTTTTCGTATACTTGTCGTAAACTTTTTTTTAACAGTTTCGGATTAACTGTAGGCACTTATAGTATATGTGGTTTCATTTAATGCCTCTCGCTCTTATCAACCCTGTATATACACAAACTTACACATCGCACTTAATAAAACAAAACATACTGGGACTTCCGATATAAATGGTAACTTAAAACTATCTTTAGTAGTTTTTCTGGTTGACGACATCTGGAATAACATTAAATTGTTATCGCGAAAATATGAATACCTCTGTTGCGATATAATTTACGCCGGTAACATGAGATACATCAGAAATAAATCAAATTGCACGTAGTAGCTGTCCATATATGAAAGCTAGAACCATAAAATACTTCATAACAATTCCTTAATTCTTGTCGTAATCATAAACATTGTGAATACTCTAAGAATATCTGCATGTATGTGAACTGATGATATTGATGCTTAAGAGCACACCGTACCAATGAAATATTTAAAAATAATCGCCAAGACTAGGGTTAACAACTCCGTTGATCACAAATCCGGGAGGACTAAAAAAAAAGAGGCATATTACCCAATATGTACCATATAATACCCAATTTAAAAGTTCCATAATGTCATCAACAGTGGTCGGGAGGGTAATAAAATTGAATCCTAAGAGAGGATAAAATAGTTTTTCACATTTTGTGATTATAATATTTCAATTTTGCTACTACCCAAATCCAATCCCATTTTTCCGGGAGAATCCCGGAATTTCGGGTGAGTTGGAAACCCTATCCAAGACGCGATATTAAAATTCGTCACGACCGCACAAACAATAATCTCATAAATCTGAGGGCGTCAACAAGAGTCATGGCTTCTTGGCTCAATGAAAAATACAATGTCGGCCTACAAATTGTCGCAGTTAGATTGCAGATTTCAATTTATATTTGAAATCGTAATTTTGTTTCTCGGGGTCAAAATGCTTTTATTAAAACAACATTTAGATCTGTCACAGTCTGTGTCAAGAAAAAATTAACAAGTAAAAAAGTGTCTTCGTGGTTTAAATCCTCCTCAAAACAATTAGTGACATGAACCTTTATTGTTTTACCCCTTTTTTTCGTCACCCCATTTTAAATTAATTAAAGGAGACTGGGCAAAATTGGTCCGTAAACCAATACCGATACTGTTATGGAATTTATGTAGCGATACCTCTAAAATATTCTTGTGCCAAGGGGTACCAAAATCTGACCCGACAGTTTTCAGAAAAATGTTACGATAGAAGACGTAATTTTGATACAATTTTTGGTTAGAAACATATATTTTTCTAGCGGTATTCCTTAATTATTTTTCTTCTGCCCTGTCTAATGTGTTTCAGTGCTAGATTAGGACACATACTCGTACTTCTTAATACTTACATAAATACCACAACAGTATCGGTATTGGTTTATCTACACTCCCCATACAAATGTGCCCAGTCTCCTTTAGAAAGTATATCTTAAACATTTGATAACAAGCCGTAGCTCGCAGTTTCTTAAGTAAGATAAACTAAGAGAAGAACGGTTATGTTATTTCAAATTATACTTTATAGCAGAGCTAAGTAACCAATAGGTATGCATAAATTTTGTTCCATTTATAATATTAATGGTCCGTGAAGGAGAGAGGAAAAAGGAAAAAGGAAGCGCATCTGTGTAGTCGCTATGCGGATGTCTATGAGCGTCGGTAGTCATAAAAATTTTATTACCATAAAAAATTAGGATTGTAAAAGAGAGCCATTTGTGGTACATTCAATATCCTGTTATTAGCGAGCTCATAAGAGTACTCCGGGCGCGCAAATATTTGACAGATTATAATATAGTTTAAAGAGGTTGCATTCTTTATATCAGAATTCCTTTTTTATTGCCTCGCTATTCTTAATATTTCATTTTATTAATAAATTACTCGTTTTCCCGTTCCCTTTTGCTAAAGCGCCAGTGATCCGTTTCCTTTTGACATTCTCACATAAAATTATCGTCCGTAAACGGACCTTACTAACAACCAAGTTTTTTTATATACACACATCATATGTACCTAGTACCTACCATATGTTTGTTAGTGCTATTTAAAAGTGATGTATATAATTTTGCGATTCTGCAATGAATACTATCAACTTTTGTTTTAACATCTCAGGAAATGTACAAAAATTGTTTCATTGCGGTGACAAAGTTATGAAAACTGCTGTTTACCAAATTTCAACTTGCTTGCTCCTGTAGTTTCAGCGAGGGACTCAAAATAACACCACGTATACTATTTACCCAGAACCGTTAGGGCGGTGCACCAAGCATTTCCCTGCTTAAAAAAATGGTCGGCATCTACATTTTAACTGATCATAAAATATTTCAAAGCATTGACATCGACTACAGCAAGTAAAGGCATTAAACGTTTTATAATAGAACAATGTTACTGTTACTTATGGGTCGTTATGTAGAAAATGTATTTTTGACGAGTTAACGAGGTATGTTATACGCACAAGTAAATAAGATGATGAAGGCTGGTAATTGCTAATTGCTTTTAGGTTTCTGGTAGGTACTTTTAGTAACTTACTTTTAGTAGGTAGTTTGTACCACATTGCATGCTGCATACAAACGAATTGGGCCGGCAATCGGCATGACCAGGGAGGTACATCTCTCTTAGACGAGACCGGCGAAAAGTGAAGAAAGTAAGAAAGCTGTCGCGTTTCGTGCGGTGTGTATGTAGCCGGTGGCCCATGGAGGTGGGATGAAAGGGCAGCCCACCTATATAGCCTCTATACGGATGTCTAAGTGCGGTAGTCATGAAAACGACTACGACTGCTCGTTTGCCCCCCATACCGTAAATAAGACAAAATCTATATATTTTCTACAAATTTACAAATACTTAAAGGCTAGATTCTATGGCGATCTAATTTCATATTATTAAAAGTGAGAAAATTTATTAAAGGTAAACGCTCGAGAGTTATGGAAGCGAGAAGCTGTCAGCCAATCTTAATGATCTTTACTAAGTAACATATTGTGTAGAAACTTAAGAAATTTGTACTTACGTATGAACTCCAAACGTTTATTCAAATGTTACTAACACAACATTACTACTACTCTAATTACTACTAATTACTACTCTCTCCCTCCCTTTCTTTCTTAAAATCTTTAAATATTCTGATATATTATACAGGGTTAGTTTTTGGTCACTGGCCAAATTTTCAGATTTGGCTCAGAATCGATAATACATTCGATTTATGATATAAAACAAATAAGAAAAATAATGTAAAAATTATTCTGGCTCAGACCTCGGTTTGAGACAGACCTCTAAGTCGCGCAAGCGAACGTCTCTCTGAAACAATAGAACTATAGTTTTTTTCAAAACTTAGTTTCGATTGTCCTCAGAGCTCCCCTTTTGTTTCACCCACTGGCGCGGTATCGTCAGTGGTGCCCGAGTTCTTTTGTCCGATACAAAAGAATTCTCGAAAAACGTGTGTTCAGTGATAGTGATTGTGTAAGTGCCGCGTTTTTTGTGTCCGTTTTAAGCCGCTTTTGGCCAGTCGCGATTAATTTGTACCGCTGCAAATTATCGTTTGTTGTGTAATTTAGTGTCGCGCTTTGTTTAGTTTCCCCGGGAAACTTTAAATTCAG
>LUGF01014219.1:45570-64584 GCA_001625245.1 Calycopis cecrops
GACAGACCCTGTATATTTAATATATTTTATAAATTTAAGAAATTATTTAAACTTATTTAATTTTTTTATTAAATAAATACAAATAACACATAGATGAACATCCATGACCAAGGTGGGATTAGAACCCGCGACCGATAGACCAATACTTCCACTTCAAAAATTTTTCTCCAAACTAGAAAATTATTTCGCATCTTCATCAACAAGCAATTCTGTTCCCTATAATTCCTTAGTGCACATTAGCAATTGCTGATATTTTAACGTCCTTCCTTCTTTCTTCGTGATACCAGTTGCGTTACATCTTTAAAAGTCTTCATTGAGAGTCCTGTGAGCCATTGCGAATCACTTAATTATATTAAATGTTTCCCCAGACCTTTCGAAACTGGCTCCAGCTACCGCTATGTAAGAGTAATGTAAATAAATCATTATTAGTACAACTATATCAATCCAAATTAAAAAATAAGAGTAATGTAAATAAATCATTATTAGTACAACTATATCAATCCAAATTAAAAAAAACTTTTAGCGAGATTTGCTTGAATTTTAATCTTTGTCTTTATACGTTTTACTATAGACCGTGGAATCTCGAATTATAGAGAGATAAATTTCAAATCCCTTTTTATGAATTGCAAAAGATTGAATGTCACGGTTGCGCTGATCTGCCGTCTAGTTTCAATCTTCTTTCAGACTGCACAATTTGTAAGAATTCTTTCTGTAAGTCAGTGACGCATATTATTTTTGATGTTTATGTATTACATGTACGTTCGACAGGAGAAGAGATAAGTTTAAATCAATTAGATTCCTCAGGGCTTCTAAATATACTCGTATCTTTACAATAAACTATTTATTCTAATGTTACATGGAAGAAATGAGAAGGAAAAGGCATTCTTTTGTTTCCAAATGATTGTAAATTACTCCATTATCAGCATCTGTGAAACCAGGATGCACTTCGTTGCTCCAGGGCGTTGAAGGGGCTATTTTTTATTCTTTGGCTCCAGGAGATTTCGACGAAAACAGGACGGCATATAGGTACGTTTATTCAGACTTACTTTAAAAATAGTATCAATCCGATTCGACTCCTGGATCTCTTGAAGCCAAAGAATAAATAACAGCCTCTGCAACGCCCTGGAGCAGGTGCAGGAGCTATTGTTTATTTTTCGGCTATTCGGAAGTGTATAGGTGTCGCATTTATATTTTAAGGCAACCCGATAATCCATTTGCCTCTTACGTCTTATAATAGGGAGCAAAATGAGACCAAGTAACAGATTTTTTTGATAAAAAGTGTGAACCCTGAAAATCTCTTAGTAGTAATATAGTGTACATATCAAAGGATCTTATTGAGCGGACCTTACCGGTATAAATAGAAATCCCTTTCTTTGTGAATAAATATAATGATGGATATTTATTCATAGATTTATATATTCTATTGTCACGAGAAAGTTTGGATTACGAATGTGTAATAGATTGTTATTTTGATGATATCGAGAACCTACCTCTATGATAATGAGGAAGATGATGAATATTTAATTTATTAAATGTTGTATTCAAATAATTTAGTGAAAATTCTTCTTTGGCGACTTAATAATTTTCCTTCGTAGAGTAAAAATGGTACTGATCCGCTTCAGTCACGTATCACAGGTGAGTGGTTTTACGGTAATGCTTAGCACTTCTTGTGGCGCTACTATTTGCAGTTGATTTTAAATTAATATTTGATAATTGTGGAAGGACAAATAAAAGCGAGAAGAGGACCAAGAATAACATATGTAGACCAACTAAAGGAGAAGGTGAACGTCGTGACGTACCAGGAGCTAAAGAGATTAGCAGAAGACAGGAGAAAAGACTCCACCTACAAAAGCTGTGCTCATAAGTAAGAAGAAGAGTTAGAAATTTGCACTTCTTCTAATGGCAGTTCCACAATTGAATATGTTAATCATGGATGTTACTATTTTTACTAATACTTCAAGCGTTTTGTAGGCGACAAAATGAATTTTACAAAATAAATTATCCGAAAAACGTGGAATAAAGCTAACGTTTGATCGTTAATAGGGCGCTTAAAAGTAATTAAGGTAATGAAGATTAGAACCTCGAAAATCTTGTAAAGTTTATATATGTATTACTAAGATGAAGCGTAATTTTGGAATTACCTCTAAGGATGTGTCCCGTGTGTAGGAAAAGTGTGAGCGGCCGACTGAGTTTGGGGCATATTGGTTTAGTACGCCCTTTCATATATTTGAAATGGAGTGTCCACAGTTTGCTAGTTTTGGCTCAAATTACGCTGTTTGCAGCGTTACGTACGCCGACTGTCTCAGTTAGTGACCGATTGCTTGCGACCTACGAAAATTGATCTGAGTTTGCAGCTATACTCGAATTTCAATTTACCACAAATTCGCTGCTTTTTTTTCGCTGTTTGCCTACAGAGGAGACAGCCTAAGATTCACCAGCAGAATACCATTTGTTAACGAAGCACCAGACGATAACAATATGCGTTGACTACGCCATTGAATTATATTAATAACGTTGTAGTAACAACTCACTCACTGGACTACGCTGCCATATTGCGTCCCTATTGCCATTGTCTAAGGCATGTTGGATCGAGATCGGTGATGTGCTGCCGGGTGAGAAATATCACTTATATTCTGTGGGCCGGTAACTGATGGTGATGATTTGAACTTACTTTTTAGAGTATATAATATGAACGTGACCTGTGGCTCTCTCTGGGGGAAGTTCAAGATGTTCAGGAGTGGACGTCTTCTGCCTTCTAATGATAATGATTATGATGATGATGATGATGTTGTTGTTGTTCATGATGAAGATGATGATGATGATGATAAAGGGAGAGACGAACAGAGCCGTTTTTATGACTACAGATGCCTATAGACATCCGCATAGAGGTTATACAGATTTGCCCTCTTTTCTCCTGCCCATACTTTCTCAATTTCTTCCATACATAAAGGCCAGGCGGTCAAACGTGGCCGGAATGTAAACACATCAGATCTATCAATGTAATCCTCGGAGATAATGGCGGAACACGCGGCGACTCAATAAATAACTTGAGCGCTGGGGGGAGCCGCGAGGCTACACAAGCTGCGCGTCCTAGTTTTACTTGAAGTTCATTGGTTAGCCCTTAGGAAACGACTGGCTGTGGTGCGGGATGTGAGAAAAACATACCTAAAGAGTGAAATCGTCTTAGCAGTCCTCACTCCTAAGTAGGTGTGCTGCACCAAAAATCGGCTATGATCTCATTTTAAAGCCCTACATATCGTAGGCCAGTCTGTAGAAAAATAAAGAGGATTAAATACAACTTAGAAAATATAAAATAAAATTAAAATAAATTATTATATTGATTTAATATTCTATAGATTTTATCTGCGTATAAAATCGTCCTTCAATATAATATAATATGTCTGACAGATGCTTGACGGTAAAATATATCTGTCTGCGTAGTGTGGTGCTCCTTAAGTTTATTATAGAGAGCGATATGGACAGATATCGGCGCAGATACAGATATCTTACCTCATATGCGTAGCGTAGTCTGTGACGCTGTGTGATACTAAAACCATTTTGTTTTCTCCCTATCGTACTTTATTGTAAAAGCATCAAATCGTCGTTTCTCGGTAAAGTGTATTTTCTAACAGCATTTTAAAGTCGAAGCAGAGACAGCGTCTGGTAACTTAAACCCAACGTCATGTTCAGAAATAATAGATGCACATACGAGTTGCACTCATGTATTACGTATTTACAATTATTTACAATATGGCGTCGCTCGTCTATGTCACTCACTTTAATATCTATTACTTTTGTTTTTTATCTTTCACTTCTCATTTTTTTTTGTACAAAGGGGCAAACGATTTTTTTTCATGACTACCGACGCCCATAGACATCCTCATAGAGACTATACAGATGCGCTGCTCTCCTTTCTCCTCCCGCCTCAGTGGGTGGTACACACCCCACGAAAACCATAGTAAAATTAGGCTGGCAAGACGATAGGAGTTCCAAAAAACGGCTAGCTTTGTAAAAATTGTGCTCAAATATTGTGAGTGAAACTAACCACAGTATAATCTATCACCCTAATAGTATATATGAATCAACTCTAATAGCGAATTAATTCATCTAATATCTAATTGATGGTTCGTCGGTCTCGCTCCGATCACGCTTCAGCAGTTAAACCGATTGTAATGAGATTTAGCTCGCCTATCGATCATGCTGTAGGGTACGTCAAACTATGTGTACTTTAGCCAACTACGAAATACGAGAGAGTCGTTTTCACTAGAGGACAAAATAATGTCCCACGACATGTCCGGAATTGGCGCGACATGAAATGTCTTCGGAGACATTTGTCTCGACATTTGTCCCCTAGTGAAAACAAGGCTTAAATTACCAGCTACATGGTCGCGTTTCGAGAAGTGTATTTCTGGTGGCCTGTTGAAGGGAAAGAGAACAAGGCCTCTGCCTAATTTATATTATGTGGTTATCAAAAGAAAGTGTGAAAGTTTGTATGTTTGTTTGTTTGTTTATTTGTTTGTTGGTTTATTTGTTTGTTTGTTACTCCCTCACGCAGAAACTTCTGAACCGAATTTCATGAAATTTGGCACACACTTAGAGGGTAACATGGATTAACACATAGTTTTTATACCGAAAAAATGTTCCTACGGGATGACTATCTTATTTACCACGGGATCGAAATTTATGAGGGTGAAACCCGCGGGGCGCAGCTAGTGGTCTAATAAAAGTAGACCCCCTTCCCACAATATTATAAATAACGAGCTTTGCCCTCACGGTTACACGAGTGCCATATGATTAATAAATTACACCCCATGTTTCTTCCCCTTAGAGGTTAAATTTCTAAATATCTTTTGTAGGTGCTCACTTACATCATGGAAAGGATATACAATTTGGTACAGAGGATGTACCAAATTGTAAGTTTCTAGGTGCAGTAATATTTGTGCATTTATATAAAAGGTTGATAAAACCGTGAGGTATTAAATAGAATCACATATTTAGTGTATCAGGCTACACAACAAAAATCAGATCAATCAGAACAATAGTTTAGCCATATAATTTTTTTAAAGTTTTTTCTCACTTCATACACGATGTATCACGACAGCTGACCGCGGGGTTATTATCCCGTGCGATGTCGCTCCACAGGCTGACCGCTTCACTATGTCGCAGGTCACAACAGGTCAGTCCAAAGGATGTTTATATTTTTTCTTAATTATTAAGCTATTTAACTTCTTTGAAAAACGTATTTTCGTATACTTCTCGTAATTTTTTTTAAATTTTACGGAGTAACAGTTTCATTTAGTGCCACACACTTTTATCTACGTTGAATAAGTCAGTCAGTCTTGCCTTTTATAATAAATACTGGTATATAATAGTAAAATATCCTACAGAAATATTATTATAATTATGAGAGTTATATTAATAGTTACTGCAGGGTCTCACGCTATCTACCGAGGACTGAGACAAGTCGGCGCAATTACTCAGACGAGATGCTGCATTTCTCCGAGACCTGGAAACAGTGATCGATTGTACTAGAGAGAATTTAATTCGCAGCTGGAAAGTCCTTTTCAGATAACACTTTGTTAGTTTAAATCGGGATTTTAAGAAACCTTGGGCTAGAGGAAACTACGAATTTTACAAATTCGGCACAAATTTTAAATGTATTAAGTTAGGCCATGCTGCATTACCGACGAATTAGGCCAGATCACTTCTGGTGCACATGATACCGGTATAATGTGGCATCTGCACTATCGAGTTTCGACACATTTGTGAGTTTTCAGTGGCCCATGGGTACAGAGAAGCACAACAATGCGTCTGAATAGCAATTAAATAAAAACATAGTCATAAAGATAGAAACGCATTACAATGTACGGTACAGGCCACACACGTGGATCAAGACAGAGCAAACTAAGTCAAGCTTTGCTTTACAGAAGCATTTGTGGGCTTGTTTCCACAGAACACACACGCGTGCCTTATGCCAGTGCACAGCGCACACATAGATGGGTCTCCGAATTAACAATATTGATGTATTATATTACAGGAAGTATTGTATCGCTAACGAGATAGAGGCTCCACTATTGAGCAGTTACCGTGTCACACCACGCTCGATTTCACCTGTTTACGCCATGTGCAATATCCCACTCACCTTAGCGCAATTTGTGACCACCCTCGTGATAACCCTGAGACAAAAGTGAGTCGGACATATTTAAGACTGTAATAAAATAAATCTTTATTATCTTTGAGTTAGGTGTATGTAACACCCATTTCATCGACATAACACCCATCTCACAGGTGATGCTCGAGTACAAAGGTTAAAGCCAATAAAAGTACGCCCCCTATAACTGTCAGAAGTATTGATAAGATTATTCGACCCTTCACCCTGATGCCAGACCTGATCTCACCAACTTGTATATTATATCGACACATGGATTTAAAAAATAAAAAGTCCCGTTTGAGGTCAGCGTGGGATTATACCCCGAATCCCATACTGCCTTCAAATATGTTGCCTATAAGATTTATTTTTATTTATCATCATCATCATCATTAGCTTTATCGTCTACTGTTAAATACGCGTATCTACTAATCATCACAACAATGGATGCTGGAACTTGCTTGTCACAAGACACACCCGCAAGAACTCGAATCGTCTTGCAGCTATCTCCAGGACGATACGAGTTGTTCTCTATCTAGTAATAAATGGTGACATACTGCATCTCTCCCTCCCCCCTCTCCCTCACTCGCTCCGTCTTTATCTATCCTTCTCTTTTGTCACTCTGCGGCCTCGTTTCGTTTTGTTATACTGATAGCCCATTGGAGGCGGGAGATGAAATAAGGGCAACATCTACATAATAATGAGCGGATGTTTATGAGCACCGGTAAGCACTTAAATGCCACGAGAGCTTGTTTATCCTCTTTTACTTAAAAAAAACGTTTATCTCCGGATATTAATAAACGTTGCCGTTCTGTCTAGATACACAGACAACGCAGGAATGACACTACCTCTGAAATGTACACATGGTTTTCGTCGTTTACAATTCTCGTGTACCGCTAAAATGAAAAAAACATACATCATTAATTACCTAATTAAAACGTTCATTATGAAAATACGCCGGCAACATGACAGACAAACAAACCGCCATCACAATGTGGTTCACATGTGAAGTTGCTTTCATCCATTCCAATTTTAATTTCCGATCCGAGCGGCTTTTGACGGTTGGTTTTGCGGGTATAATAGCATTTCATTAACATCATAACGTACTTTGGGTTTCGGCGGTTCGATGGCGACCTCGCTAAACATTTCGTTTTCTAAAAGCTCGTGAAAGGGCCGATTGAGTTATTCAAAGAAAGTTGGGCTAATGGCCAGCTTATACGTGATTGAAATGAGTACATGCTATTTAAATTTTCAAAAGTAAAAGTATTTCATATGTTATTCCAGATTATATAACTTGCCAAATTTCAAACAAATCCCTCTAGTTTTGGCGTGAAAGTATAACAAACAACGCATTTATAATAATTCTTGCTGCTGTACGCAGCAGCTTTCAAGCGCGTGAGTATCGATTTCGTTGAAATATCGAGTTGAAAAAGAGATGCTGGCCGATTCTCAGACCTTATACAACAGGCACACAAATATTTCATGAGAATCGGTCTAGCCGTTTCGGAGGAGGGTGGTGACTAACACATGTTCTGATACGAGAATATTATATGTATAGAGATTGTCAATATGTTTTAAACTTTAAAGTCGAGCCAAATAAAATGTAGGCGAAAAAGTTTTTTTGGAGTTTAAGATTGTTTACATTCTCTTTAGGTATTTTGAACTTCGTTACGATTTATGAGACTTTGTTGCTAATTAAAAAATAATCTGGTTAAACCCAATTTTTAACGATACTTTATATGCGACTCAATTTATGATGGCAGTAATTATACTGTAATGTACATCATCATACTAATATTATAAATGCGAATGTAAGTTTGTTTGTTACCCTTTCACGCGAAAACTGCTCAACCGATCATCATGAAATTTTGTACACATGTTCTTGGAGGTATTAGAAGTAACATAGGATAGCTTTTATCCCGAAAAAATGTTCCTGAGGGATGCCATGGAATGATTTTCCACGATATCGAAATTTACGCGGGCGAAGCCGCGGGGCGCAGCTAGTTCATAATAAAAGTACCAAAAAGTAGAACCTTACAAGGGCGAGATGTTTTTTTAAATAAAATATATAGACATAATTATATTTAAGTTATTACCTAAGCTAAAACTAAATCTAGAGATGTGATAGTATTTCCGTGAAGTATGCCACAAAATGTACTGGTTGTGGGATAGTGGAAAGACTCGCTTCTATTGCCCTATCTAGAGTTTCTAAAGATTATGTTGTATACAGTTTTGTGAAAAAAATTGAAAATTACATTGTGAAATTGGTTTGTCAAAGAGCGTACTGGAGCAGACATTAAACATACTACAAGCTCAATTTTTTTTATGATATAGGGGGGCAAACGAGCAGTCGGAGCCATTTTCATGACCACCGACGTCCATAGACATCCACATAGAGGCTATATGCGCTGCACTCCTTTCTCCTTCCATCTCCATAGGCCTCCGCTTGCTTTATTTTGTAATAAAACTCGCAGTAATAAAAGCATGTAGTTTCAGTCGTATAACACGCATACTCCACTCATACTTGCCACAGCGTAGTGATAAATCTAATATATAAAATTCTCGAGTCACAGTTTTCGTTGCCATACTCCTCCGAAACGGCTTGACCGATTCTCATGAAATTTTGTGAGCATATTGAGAATCGGCCAACATCTATTTTTCATCCCGATATTCCCACGGGATCGAAAGTTACGCGGGTGAAACCGCGGGGCGCAGCTAGTAGCTTATAACACTGGTCGCAGGTGTATTGCTGATCTTAATTTCTTAATTAAATTAGTAAATGGTTCTGTCGATTGTGCAGAGTTTTAAATTTAATTACAATTATCTGTACCATCCCGAAACTTAAGAAAACAATTACCGTTATACGTTCCAAGAGTAAAGTGCAATTATAGAAGAAACTCATATTTGTTAAGAGTATCTCAAATGTTCAATGAAATTGGTACCAATCATAATATTGATTTATTTAATAATTGTAGTACAAATAGTATCAAAAAGCTACTTACTGAAAAATTCTTTGCTTAATCAATTTATGAAAAGCTGTTCAACCTATAATTATTAATTATTATAAGTGGAAACTTGTAATTGTCCATACCACCTATACAATAAGTACTTATTTATTACCTATCACTTATTTAGACGTAAGTTTTCCAAAGATTGTAAAATAAAATAAAATAAACACTTTCTCGATAAATAGGGCGTCTGACACAATAATTTAATTTAACAGTATTTAAGACTTAACGAAATCTGTTTGGGTGATGGGTTAAGCCTGGAGTCCTGCAAAGAATAACTCTTAACCAAAAAACTTGAAATAAACATTATAATTTAATAAATAAATTTAATTTATACTTAATCTTTTAAATTTTTTGATGAAAAATTGTGATAATTACGACAGCAATAAGAATTTTGGCGCGCAATGAATGAGTAAAACCACTCACATACAAAACAATATTAAGATATCCTGAAATCCAATTTGGATTGCCAACGTTTGGTAATTATTCTGAGCAAATAGAAATATGCTGGATTTGCTTGGTGCGGTATTGTGCCATGTTTCTAGAAGTACACACGTGGTACGTTTTAATTGAAATTGCTTGTGTTCCAAATTCTAATATTGAAAATAGCAACGCCACGTTTGTACGATGAATATTTATACGACGTCGATATTGAGTAGTTGCTGTTGTATTACTATTTTTTTAGTCATTCCTATTTCTCCTTAAGTATACTGAAAGAGATTTCTTGATTGAAAGAAATGAAAATATCGTATTTCTAACTAAATACATAGAACTTAGATCTAAATATTTAGAACCAGAGAATCAAAAAGTTCCGAAAACACAAATGTTTTAATTGTTCCTACAACTCAAACGTCAACTCAAATGCTTTCAATTTGTTTGTGTTCTGAACTCAATTATTACTTAGAGACTTGTTTGTGAAGGAATATCTCCCAACCCTCGTGAGTTGGATCTGTTTTTACAGTTGGGAAGACATACACACCGAGTATCATTAATCATCAAAGATTGATTAAAATAAACAATGGATATATTTCTAATAGATCCAGTAGTATGTTTGGCTTACATCGAAACGAATCGAATTCATGTAGGTATTATCCTAACGCAAATTTATTTCCTTCTCAAAGCTTTATTTTTAAACATTTATATTATTTGACTAACTAAATGTCTCTTTTCCTTCTCATTTAATAAAAATAATATTTTTTGGTATAAATCTAATATATAAAATTCTCGTGTCACAGTTTTCGTTGCCATAGTACTCCTCTTGATACTCCGGCTTGACCGATTCTATGAAATTTTGTGAGCATATTGAGTAGGTCTGAGAATCGGCCAACATCTATTTTTCATCCTGATATTCCGACGGGATCGAAAGTTACGCGGGTGAAACCGCGGGGCGCAGCTAGTATATTTATATTATTCATAATAATAAAAGATATAAAAAAATCGCGAGTCATCCGTGCAGCAAGGGGATTTACGGACATTGCACACTTTTTTATAAAATTAACTACAAATGTAAGTTCGTAATAAAGTTTTTTTTAATTGATATAATTTTCAGATTTATTCATTTATTGTTATTGAAAGTAAACATTTTTTCAAATCGCTTAATAAAATTTTAAAAATTTAAAAAAAATCAAAAATTTCAAATCAAAAATTTTTTAAATTGTTTTATTAATGTTTTAATGTATAGAAAATCATATTTCTATACTATTTTTCTATACTTAAAATTTTAGAACATTGCATATTTTGTAAGAGGTAGTGCCATGCTTGTATGCAGCCGGCACGCCTGGGACTGACTTACTGACCTCTCGTTTACACGAGACCGGCGTAAAGTGACAGCTGTGCTGTCGCGTTTCGTGCGGTGTGTGTGTGGCTTCGGTACCAAACGGCTCTAGTCTATCTGCTTGTTTGTCTGTACTAAAATATTTTGAGAGATAGAGGTTATACATACGCGCTGCCCTCCTCTCTCCTCTCACCTCCATGGGCCACCGGCTACATACACATCGCACGAAACGTGACAGAACCGTTGTCACTTTACGCGCTTCTCGTGTAAGCGAGAGGTGTTTTCCCGGTCGTGCTGGCCCAATTTAGCTGCATGCAAGCACTGCCTCTTACTAAAGGTCTTAATTACAAGACGAAACTGATATCACAGAATGGACTTAAATCTTACTAGATAATGATGACGAACGAAGAAAAATATGATAAGCGAATGAATGTAAAAGATTAATTTAGTATCCTACTACCCAGGAGGTCAGCACTGTCCGCGCTACACGCTTTAATATGTACATGTTTAATGTGCAGCATTCCTCGCCGCAGAAGAAAAGTAATTCATTAACGTATTCCTTCTAGAGAAGTGTGCGGCTGGTGAGTGACGTCATCCTTTGATAATAACTTTTCTTAGGAGGAAGATTTAACAGGTAACTATCCTGTTCTTTCAATATGGCCTTACAGGACTATGGCCGTGGGCTCGCGTGACCACTACGCTACTATACACAAGATACCTAGACTTAAGCCCATAGGCTAGCTCAAAGTCTACCTCCATTATGCAGTCGACGACCCTGACTATCTAATTATTAATTTAGTAAGTAGGGTACGCTGTATCACATTCACACTACACACAACATACTTGCAGATGCCATTATCAGTTATGAATTGGATTGTTATGACCTTACTTTTGATATATACTTGAAATAAATAAGAAACACAATAAATCATTATTATAGAGTAATCAGTAAGTAAAAAATCAATGATAAATTAAGTAAGGAATATTTTGAACTATTTAAATAAATAAATAATTAAAATACGACATTAATGTTGATTTCCTTATAACTTTAGAATAATTTATTAAATTCGAAATAATTAGAGAAAGAGAGAGAGAGACTAACTATCCTAACCGTCAAACTTGTCCATCTTAATTAGAAGTTAAGAGAACAAAAAATAGATCAAATCTGTAAAAATATACTTAATAATTTTCCTGTTCTTTTATCGCGAATATTGCGATAGATTTTCTGTGGGCGAAAATACGAATATTATATCCTCTATCAGATTTCCTAGAAAAGGCCTGCGACCGATCCTTCAAATTTACTATCGAGACAAATTAATAAATTGGAAGAAAATTTGCTCGTCAGTTATAAATATCACTTGTAGAATGTTTATATTTAATTAATAGCCAATTAATATAATATAAACAACCTTAAAATATACGCCATATTTAGATTTCCCAGAGGAGATATTAAATAGCAATTATAAAATCTGTCACTTCTATAGACGATATTGTGTTTAAAAGCTTTCAATTAGTGTCACCTGTTGCGATGTTTGACCGTAATCAAATCTTGCAAGTTAAATTTGATCGACTTTTCGGTTACCGCTTAAGCTGAAATTTGGCATGCATATGCAAGTCGGATAACACTTCATACTTATTGATGCTGATTTTATCATGCAGTCAAAACATAGCCATGGAAACGCAATGAAATCTTGTAAGTTTTTGATTAACTTCCCGGTTATCGATCTATTGAAATGACGCATGAAATCGGATGATGCAAAATCATTGATTATAATATCGAGCTGATCTGATTAAAGAAACGGAGGGTAGCTAAAACTCTGCATTAAAAAACTGCAACCTTTATCGTGTTTGGGGGTGTTTGATTTATATTGACAACACAACTACCTACTGCCTACCTGCGCCTAGATGTCAATTATTATCTGCTGGTGGATCTTACTTTAGTTTTTTAATGGTATAGGGGGGCAAACGAACAGTCGGAGCCATTTTCATAACTGCCGAAGCCATCGACATCCGCATAGAGGCTATACAGATGCGCTGCTTTCGTTTCTCCTCCCACCACCATAGGCCACCGGCTACTTACACACCGCACGAAACGCGACATCACAGCTGTCACTTGACGCCGGCCTTGTGTAAGCGAGAGGTACCTCCCCGCTCGTGCCGGTCTAATTCGGCTGCATACAAGCATGCAGTGTGGCACTACCTCTTACTACCTCCTACGTACGTTTAGTTAAATATAGCAATTCTACCGTGTTTGGACTTTATTGATTTGTCTGGAATCTAATTCTGTGTGTGTAAAAATGTATATTTTTAATAAAATCTTGTATATAAAAATAGTTTTGTTTTATTACTCACTGAGTTTTTTTTTTTTTTTTTTATGATATAGGAGGGCAAAAGAGCGGCCGGAGCCATTTTCATGACTACCGACGCCCACAAACATCCGCATAGAGGCTATACAGATGCGCTGCCTTCCTTTCTCCTCCCACCTCCATGGGCCACCGGCTACTTACACACCGCACGAAACGCGACAGCACAGCTGTCACTTTACGCCAGTCTCGTGTAAGCGAGAGGTACCTCCCCGGTCGTGCCGGCCCAATTCGACTGCATGCAAGCATGCATGCAGTGTGGCACTACCTCTTACCAAGTGAGTATACGCAGCGTTACAGCAAATATTTCTCTTTAATTTTGTCTGAATTGAGTTTGTGTACTGAATAAGTAAATGTGGCATGCTTATTAAATATAATTAGGTAATCATAAACAAAATTGTTTTATATATAAATATAAATCGTATATTTGGAATGTTATAACAAAATTATATTGTTCGTGAATATAATAAGTTAAATTGGTTTTATAGGCTTCTCTCGACTTCAAAGACATCTGAGTTGGACAACGTTTTAATCTGTCACTGATGATTTGTATTCCGAGCTAAGTCATAGTCTTTGGATTAATAACAACAGCTATAAACATGCATAACTGACAGTTATGTACACGCTTTACTTTCTATCTCCAGTATTCACCGTCCATGCTAATGGGTCACCGGCTACTCGCAAACTGCACGAAATTTGACATGTCGTGTGCGCGAGAAGTACCTATACCCACGAAGCAGAGCTCATCATCATCGACCGACAGCCTACTGCACTGATACGTACATCTGGTAAATGGACGACCAACACTTTGTCTTCTCGAACGCGACGAAAAATCTCAGATATGGCGACACTGGTCCTACACTCAGGATAACAGATATCTGATGGACCAGCAATGTTCTCCATCAGGGCACTACCTCTTACCTATTATTGGGTATCCTGCCAATTAATGTTTATGTGAAGATTTATTAACTTTCTATGCCTGTACTTTCTTTTACTTCCACAAGCTATAAATATATTACATTATAACAAGTCGACGTAATAATCTAAAACTCAAAGGACAGGAGGAAATTTCAAATTACCTAGTTTAAATGACTATATTACTCGACCTGTTTCCTCCTCTCGCAGGAAAAATTGCAAAACGCAAACAAAAGGTCGGACGAATTTAGTCAATTAATTATTATCAAGTTAGCAGGTTGTTGCAATTGGTAGCGCCATGCTATGGCGGCTGAATGTGACATGTCGAGACTTATTTTTTAATATTTGTACAACAACTGTGTACTTTTTGTTAATTGACTGTTTTTTTTAATCCTTCCTCCTCCTTGAGTCGGTATTCTCATCACTGAGGGTCGTGATACCCTCGCGGGACTGTAATCCTGTTCTTTACAGTATTTCGCCATCTGGTTCTGTCCTTAGCGTCGTGCAGCTCAACGTTTGTGCTGTTGTCTTTAGGCATTTTAATAATATACAATCCAGTCTGGGTGTTCATGGATGAAGGGCTACGTCTATTGGATCGAATATATAATGATAGTCTACGAATAACTTCATAGATGTCTGCATGCTCTAAGTGGGATATTAATATATTTACGGCGCTTGTGTTGGCCGACCTACATGATGTAGCTCACAATGTTATTGAGTCGTAAACACGGTTATTGCGTGTGGTTTCGTGTTATTACATTATAATAAACCAAACAAATCTGTTGAGGAACAGTGAGAAAATACTTGTATAAAATAAAAATTGGTAGCGAATAACTTTTTAGTTTTTACTTCCTACCCAGCTTTGACAGTTTTTTTTTATTTCTATATAATATATACTTCTGCTGTAATTTTTTTCAACTGTCCATATTTCACAGTCGGGAAGATAGATAGGGGAGACACTAACCTCTAAAAAAAATTGTACTTTAAAATCAAATATTTATATCCAAATTAAAAAATGGCGTTTTTAACCTCTTAATCTTTTTCAAATACCTTTTTTTTTTTTTTTAGATAGATATTACGCTAAGGACTGAAGGTCAGTGCAGCTTCATCGATATGAGAGGTGAACTCACCTGGAGCGTCGAACCTCTGTACTTATGATCGATAGGGGGACAAACCCCCCCTTCTTTCCCAGACTAATGGGAGAAGGCAAACCGGACTATTGCGATTAATAGGTTATACTATTATTATCGTGGCCGAGGACAGCGGGTGTCCTCAACTCCCCACCTTTAACGGAGGGGAGCAGCTCGCGCGCGGCAGCTAAAAAGTGGCCGACACGGGTCATGAGCTTGAAGAGCTCTATGAGCTATCTTGACTGGGGGGCCCGGACCCCCCCTCCACCACTGGCGGGTGGTACGACTCGCGCGCGGATGTCGTGGTTAACCTAACCGGTTCGGCGGTTTCATTTGAGCTCTGCAAAAGGGCACTGGCATTATTCCCTGAGACTATTTCAAATACCTATTTAACGATACCCCATACGATGGGTTATTTGGGTTTATATTATAGGTATTCCAAAAAAAAATTTTATCATTTTTTTGCCATGATAAATCTACAGTAGCAGTCTAGTAGTAATCTAGTAAGAGGTAGTGCCACAGCCCACAATGCGTACTGGCATGCAACCGAATCGGGCCGGCACGACCGGGGAGGTACCTCTCGCTTACACGAGACCGGCGTAAAGTGACAGCTGTGCTGTCGCGTTTCGTGCGCGGAGAAAGGAGGTCAGCGCATCTGTATAGCGTCTATGCGGATGTCTCTGGGCGTCGGTAGTCATGAAAATGGCTCCGACTGCTCGTTTGCCTCCCATTACCATAAATAAATAAAAAAAACATACCCGCACCTCATACATACATAAGTCTCTGAGTATAACCGCGAACAGACAGACAGACGTATAAGTCCGGTAACTTATTTTTTTATATAATTTCTTGTATAGTTTCTTGCATAAGAACAAAATATTACAAATAATTAATTAACCGCCGCCTCGTCACTTAGTCTACTGTCCGTTATCGCTCGCCGTAATCGCTTTTCTTTTAAAAGTTTCAACTGTCCGTTTAACGTCATCAAGCAATTTATAAGGTATAAAAACTTGTCGAGAGATTTAATTTTAGTTTGTAACTTTAATAAATTAGATACCATCCAGTTATTTAATTTATTTTATATCTTCACGGGCCAATCGCTCTATTAAATGATAGCAGTTAGGAGAATTTGGAGGAGTGGCTTAAATTCAAATTGCAATATTTACCCTAACATACAAATTTTTAAACTACCATTACAGATTAAATAAATAGTATAAGCTTGTAAGTTATAACTTTTAAAATAATTACTTGAAATTCTCACCAATACATTAGGTAGGTAATGATTACACAATTCCTTGAACTTTAAATGATGATAATATAAATCGCGTTTGTTGTTACGATTTGTTTTAGAACTAGGCGCTATTTGTATCGATAATTTAAAGTTTTAAAATCTGCCCCAGTTACAGGAATCTCGGAATTTTTCATTAAACATTTTATCTTCTTTTGACATATCGAGCAATATTCGACTCATCCTAAAAATAGTATTCATGTGTTAGTATGTATATTATGTTATTCATTCACGCGAAACTGTTGAGCCGATTAGGCACATAATGTCTGCTTTACCAAAATGACTATTGCCCTGTGTGACTATTATCCCACAATGCCTACTTTAGTAACAATGACCACTTTCCATGAAACGTCTACATGAGACAGGTATAGATAACTCTCGCGAATAATTTAACATATTTTTTATGCGCAAAATGCTTTATTTATTTATTTATTTATTATTTTCAAAATATTACAATATTTAATAGTAAACAGACCAAAACCTCGCAGGTTTGTCTGGAATGCTATAAGTTACTTTACGTTAATTTTAAACTTAAAAAAGTAAATAAATAGGAATAGATTATCTCCTGCTCTTCTTATACCTAAGATAAGAACGTTCATTAATTATAGAAATCGCAGAAAACCCTCAGGCAAACGAGTAGGTGGTTTCCCTAGGAGTTTTTTCGCAACTGACTACCGATGCCATAAATTCGGAGACAAGACAACAAGAACACAAAACATTTTATAATCGTCGTCATCGTTTTTAAATCGTCGTGTAATTCCCCAATAAGAAATTTTGACCCTCACCTATCACCTACCCTGATAGACCCTAGTATTAGCTGTTTTGTAACTGCAGCTGACAGTGGCAGAATACTTAAATATATAATATAACTTCTTTAAAAAAACTTTTTACCCTCTTCTTCTTTTGATTAAATTCGTTCTCAACGCCGTTTTAGCATTCAGAAATGTGTGGTTGCCGTTGCCGATATCCTGAGGTGGAACAGTGTCGGGAACGAGTGGGCCAAACCCGTATAAACCAACAACACTAAATACCGAATTAATTCCCATGTAATGTACTGTGCATGTGATCTGTGCACTAACAAATTGAACTGGCGTGAGAATCCACTATAAACTGTGACGACTATCGGGGTAATGAATATATGAGTGCGACGGACAGACATTGATGGATAAATGCGTTATAACAAGTTTCATTAAAATTGTAATGAAATTAAAATTGTATTTCGGACACATTTATAGGTTTGATATCGACACACGCCTCTCTTTTATAATATATATATTTTTTTATTGTAGAAATACATATACCTAATACACAGATACAATTCATGATTAGGTGGGATTCGAACCCTCGACCACTTGCGCAATATCTGCTCCATTTATCCGAGCTCTTTACCTCTGCACTAGTCGATCGGTCGAAATATATATTTGTTACTTTTTTGTTTAAGCAAGCTCTTTTTTTCTTTTTTTTGCGGGGAATTGCTTTGCGCACTACCACCGGCCTTGGGTGAGATCCGATGGATGTGTGGGACTCGCGGCTAAGCCGAATACCTACTGAAACCCCGCAGGTGCCATCACCTGCCTGTATTGAGGTGCCCCGGATCTGTCAGCAACAGGGCACTAAGCAAGCTCTTAAGAAAATATAGCTAATGTACAAGTTTTGTTTTACGACTATAAACACATTTATTATAATTATTTGTTTAGGTTTCTTATGTTATATATATAAGTAAATGTTCAGAGGTAGAGTTGCCTCGCTATCAATCTATTCAAAGCATGTAGAGTTTATAACATTCGAGAGAGCTTTCAATTTATATTTATTATAGTATGGAAAAAATCTAAAAATATATTCTCAAAAATACAACAATAAGTCGGCAATGTACTATATACCAAAGGCAAAGCCTACATGCCCAAGAATAAAAAAATATACGGCATCGTTCGTCAACCTTAGGCCAGCTACCTTCCCGTCTGACTTTGACGAGACCCGACTTGCCTGATAGTTACACGCCTCAACTTCCCCTAGACTGTGTACAATATTGTACAAAATTACAAATGCAATCGACCATTTAGGGTTAATATTGAAGATTTTCGCATGCCTCACCCTTTAAGCGCTTCCTTTTCCTGCGCTTGAGACCCCTCTTTTTATACCTAAGATAATAACAAAGAGCAGCGCTGTCTGCTCAATTGGCTTTGCATAAGGTTCCTCCCAGACAATTGTGCCGCAACTCCACGACTAGGCTTCAACCACGGTGGGAGTAAGTAAAACTCAGGCAATCACGACGATTATTATTTTATAACCTCTTACAGAAAAGTATCCGATGCTCTAGCTTCGCAATATAATTTGAATTCTTCTAAACGCCTCAAGTGTTTTACGCGAAGATTTGAGATATTAGGTACT
>LUGF01014219.1:66019-88515 GCA_001625245.1 Calycopis cecrops
ATAAAACGTCAGTTTTATTTCGCAAATCAACTGATGGGCTGCTACCTTAGATCATTACTAAACTACTTTCCACTGGACTAAAGTTAAAAAAAAAAATATTTACAGTTGTCATATGTCATTCCAATACCATTTAATAAAAAAAAAATTGTCATTGTCAATTGTCAAAAATTGTCAATGATAAAAACAAATATTTAAAATTGTACATACTTTATTTCTATTTTGCAATTAAGAAATCTGAATAATTTTTGGCACACAATCACGCCGAGACCTTTAATTTGACACCTTAACCATAATTTTACGTTGTGTGGTTCGGCCAAAAAGTCCAGGACAAAAATCGGCTTCCGCTATTAATATATAAGATTATTTGTTTAGGTTTCATATGTTATATATATAAGTAAATGTTCAGAGGTAGAGTTGCCTCGCTATCAATCTATTCAAAGCATGTAGAGTTTATAACATTCGAGAGAGCTTTCAATTTATATTGATTATAGTATTTTTTTTTTTTTTTTATGGTATAGGAGGGCAAACGAGCAGTCGGAGCCATTTTCATGACTACCGACGCCCACAAACAAACGCATAGAGGCTAAACAGATGTGCTGCCCTCCTTTCTCCTCCCACCTCCATGGGCCACCGGCTACTTACACACCGCACGAAACGCGACAGCACAGCTGTCACTTTACGCCGGTCTCGTGTAAGCGAGAGGTACCTCCCCGGTCGTGCCGGCCCAATTCGACTACATGCAAGCATGCAGTGTGGCACTACCTCTTACTAAAAGTATGGAAAAAATCTAAAAATATATTCTCAAAAATACAACAATAAGTCGGCAATGTACTATATACCAAAGGCAAAGCCTACATGCCCAAGAATAAAAAAATATACGGCATCGTTCGTCAACCTTAGGCCAGCTACCTTCCCGTCTGACTTTGACGAGACCCGACTTGCCTGATAGTTACACGCCTCGACTTCCCCTAGACTGTGTACAATATTGTACAAAATTACAAATGCAATCGACCATTTAGGGTTAATATTGAAGATTTTCGCATGCCTCACCCTTTAAGCGCTTCCTTTTCCTGCTCTTGAGACCCCTCTTTTTATACCTAAGATAATAACAAAGAGCAGCCCTGTCTGCTCAATTGGCTTTGCATACAACAACAACATTTTTTTTTTTTTTTATGGTATAGGAGGGCAAACGAGCAGTCGGAGCCATTTTCATGACTACCGACGCCCACAAACATCCGCATAGAGGCTATACAGATGCGCTGCCATCCTTTCACCTCCCACCTCCATGGGCCACTAGCTACTTACACACCGCACGAAACGCGACAGCACAGCTGTCACTTTACGCCGGTCTCGTGTAAGCGAGAGGCACCTCCCCGGTCGTGCCGGCCCAATTCGACTGCATGCAAGCATGCAGTGTGGCACTACCTCTTACTAAACATGCCGCAACTCCACGACTAGGCTTCAACCACGGTGGGAGTAAGTATAACTCAGGCAATCACGATGATTATTATTTTATAACCTCTTACAGAAAAGTATCCGATGCTCTAGCTTCGCAATATAATTTGAATTCTTCTAAACGCCTCAAGTGTTTTACGCGAAGATTTGAGATATTAGGTACTTTGCGATATGAGCCGTAAAAATTCTGGTAATAATAGGGTAATAAATTTCTTACAGCCCTTATATACAATCTCTCCTTTTTAGCTCGACGTTAGATTGGGTACAATCCCTAGAAATATTTATACTTATTCTCTATCCTTTTACATTTTTGGATAAGGTTTTCATCATTATTATCCGCAGTAGCATACAGTGACAAAAAGTATACGGCCCGTAGAGCCATAGGCACGGAGGTCGCTAACATTAATTGCTTGTCCTTATTTTTTTTTAGGGAAAAAACAGAGGTCAACTGATGATTTGGCAACGAATTTCAAACGATATAAATACGCTACTGATTCACCACGACGTCTTCTTTATAGATTCTCGGGCTAAAATCGCTTCAACTCACCATGGTTAAAGTTTTGTTGTGGTATGGAGAGTGGGGTGAACCGAAATACTTTAGGTAATGTAAATTGAATAAATCGAGTGCACCTGATAGGACAAAAGGTTAATGCTTGTGACCTCACAATATTGCATTGCCCTGACGTTTGGGGTTATGGTGGGGTCTTTGGTGTGAGACAACCTCTCTACGTAGGTGGAGTTGGTGCTATGTTGGAGCCTGATGAGCCGCCTAAGTGTCTGTATAGATCTGGGTCACCAAAAACCTTAGGTCTTGTCTACTTGCCTACATTCCGAAATGTATCTTTACCGATAATCAACCATCTTGATCTCTCCTCAGGTTTACCCTAGTCTCCAATTTGAATGAATTTTCTTTCAGTGAAACTAAAGCTGCCAGAAGCTAAGCATTTTCTCAAAGGTGCAAAGACACTTCACACCAGAATAGGTGCTTTAGGATAGTTCAGTGAAATAGCAACTTGAACTTCTGGACTCAATTGAAATACGTGCATTTAGATGATGATTGATAATAATAATTCACTGGTTGCGTCAAAGTTCTAAAGCCTTGATTACTGCTCTTAGGCTTGTTAAAAAATATCCATACATCGAAATATCGATATTTTTTGTAACGATATATCGATATAACGATTTAAAATTTGCAAATAGTTTGCCTAATGTCTATATTATCAGGTAAATATTGGTTTGATTAATTAGTTTTTTTTTGATTTGATAAATTTGAAAAATTTAAGAAAAAGTATGTCTAACGTATTTTTTCATATCATATCGATGTATCGATTCCGCTATTGATATTTTCAAAGATATCGACATACGTGTATCGATACTTTATTGCAATTCCGACATCCCTAACTGCGCCGATATTTTCTCATCTTTTACGTACCTTAAACTACATTGTTGGTTTCAGAGTGTTCATCAGGAATAAAGTTTTTTTTATTTAAACCTAGACGATAATAAATGTGTAGGTATTTTTTTTATTTTGCCTCGTCTTAAGATAAGGTTCGGTTATCCCGGACCAAAGAGCGAAAATATCCCATGTCTTATTTCGGATTGTAAACCAGGAAAAGGTTTTGGAAAATGAATACTCAGATACTGTGGGAAATTTGAAGGAAAATTTAAGATAGTTTTAGGTTTAAGGAAAGCCGCACGAATTGAATGATGTATAAGTTTATATGGTACAAAAACCTTCAGCGTCGCTACATTTATAAGCCCTGTTTTGAAAGGTACTCGAGTAGTTTTTTTTATCTAATATTCCCTAGAGGTCCAGGTTAAGGTCATTGCTGAGAATGCTTGTATATCCTGGTGTCCGTCTTATGCTAGTTGTGACAGCTAATGCCTTACTTATACAACCATGTAGGAAGAGGTAGTGTTATGCTGTATTGTAATTGAGTCAGCACGACATTGGAGTTACCTCTTGCTCGTAATATATCGCCTTAAAACTGTTGACTATGTTGCCGTGTTTAGTGCAGTTTGTGAGTACCCGGTGGCCCATTGGGGGAGGGGGAGAAGCGCGTCAATAAATCTGCATTCGCGGATGTCAATGAATTGTATAAATCGTCAAACTCCATTACGGCCAGTCCTTTTTAAAAACTGGGCCGTTTTACATTGAGGCGTATCAATTGCCAATGCCAATTGCCAAAATGTCAAAATGATTAGCCAGATTCTCATTGCGAGACAATCTACAATATGGCGGCATAAAGCATTGTTTAAATAAAGACCAATTTGAAAAGTTGAGGATTTTTCTGGAAGACCAAACAAAGTACCTACATCTGTATTAACTATTTTTTACTCTCGAGGTAAAGGCGCGTTACAAAATTGTGAAGTCACCATTGTTTGTGGGAGTGGGGTGATATTTCCAAATCTGGGGGCACGGCAGCGTCCGGGTATTGAGTCTCAACATTTACTGGATAAGACTTGAGACTCACTTTGTACGTTAGTGGGTACAAGTCAACGGCCAAGGCACACAACTAACTATAATAATAAAGAAATCGCAGCAAGGATCCTTAGACTTGGCACGACTTTGTCTAAATTTCATTACTTTTTAGAGATAAACAAGCAGCTCCATCGAGACTTGGCTAGTTTTTTTTTTTTTTTGGTGGAATACAATAAACAAAATCCGTCTGAAGAATCAAATTAGGCGAGAGAAACAGGTAAGCTTAGCTTGTTATTTATTGTATAAACAAATAACTGTGTCCCGCAGTTTTACTCGCGTAAATTTCAATCCGAAAATAGAAAATCATCCCATGGCATCCCATAGGATCATTTTTTCGGGATAAATACTATCCTATGTGTTAATCCAAGTTACCCTCTATGTGTGTGCCAAATTTCCTGAAAATCGGTTCAGCAGTTTTTGCATGAAGGAGTAACAAACAAACGAACATACAAATTTTCGCATTTATAATATTAATAAGATAGGATACGAATAAACAAACGAAATAACTTTGAACAATACAAATCTTTATCTTGGAAGTACAAAGTTTTTGATATTCATAAGCATTACCGTTTCATTTGATCGTAATTAATTAGAATTTACACTTGAAGCTACAAGTGGAGAATTTGAACCCGCGCCAAGTGCTCTGTGGGCTGAACAAAGAAAACTTTGGACGCCGAACGATTATTATAGCTTTTATATTCGCTATAAAATTTCATAATAAACTTTTTACAGTCGATTATTTAATAAATATTTTTTCCATTGTGTCTGTTCAAATATTCAATTCGTTCCAAGTTACAGCATTCTACGTAGAGCTACTGTACTTTAATATATTGTATTAATTAGATATGCATATTTTACTCCGTCTGCACCCGTCTGTCTTATTTACCACGGGAAACCAGAAGAATTCCCGAAGAATACCAGCAGCAGAATTTCCTTTTTTGACTACGCATCTAATAAATACATAAATACAGTAGGTAGGTACTTAAAGTTGCGCCATAATTATATATAATGTGCGGTCTAGTGATGTATCTAATTATGCACTAATGAGGTACCTAACGTTGGATATCCATTAATATTTATTATGCTACCAGCTGTTGCCAATATATGTAGATTGTTTATTAATCAAATTATGGTTTGCAGTTAATTTTACTGAAGGTGATCAAAACTTCTCTTATTTTTACTTTGCTATGATTGTTACATAATAATTATATTTTTGATTATTGGCCGTTTATTTATACGTATGTGTACGTACACTATAAGAGCACAAACAAATAAAACTTACGGAGAGTTTTGGCGATTACCGATGCCTATAGACATCATCATAATTGCTTTGCCCCCGTTTGCTTACTCCACCGAAAACTCATGAGTCGTAGTAACGTGACAGCAAAGCTGTATCGGCGGCATCGTGTGACAGAGAGGCACTACCGGGAAGGTTACCTTCTCCCTCACACGTTCATAAAAACTGTATAGAACATAGTAGTGACTTTTATCATGGTATAGCCTGCTATAGCCGTACTAGTAGGCGATTTAAATACTTCACTCAAAAACTAAAATTTGGACCTACTAAACTAAATCAGCTAACAAACTTTTTTGCAGGACCAGCGTTGGTTAGCGACTGGAAGACCAAAGAGCAGCTACAACACCCTGTTCCCAGAGCCCTTCCCCAGGTTCTGCGTGAACGACGGCGAGAAACTCCACGTGAACAACAAGGACGAAGTGGATAGCTTCTTCATACCCCTCGAGGACTATCGTAGTTAGTTAGTAGTTATTTTATATTCTAGTACCATAGTGGAGTCATCGGATCGTACTACTGACGACTACGCCAATTAGTTTCCGCGATATATACGTACCTATTAGTGAAAAAAAACTATATTAGAACTATATTTTTATCTTAGAGGGCCTTGAAAATATATTTATCTAAATTACAGATGCTTGTTTCGACAGATCCCCTTTTTAAATGAAGCAGAAAAGATGATACAATATTAGCAGCTTCCACAATATAAGTTAGTTAAAGGGAAGCTGCTTGTATTAAAGGAACGAACGTTGTCTACATGATTTATTTGAAACTAAATAATGCACTACAAACAATGCATGTGTATAATTTAGGGTTTCGTATCTCGAAGGACCCCTTACGGGATCACTTTGTTGTCTGTCTTACTGCACGTCTGTCAAGACCATTTTCTCGGAAATGCGTAATCTTTTACACATTTCCGAGAAGATCAAAATCAAGCTGAAATTCAGTTCCAGTAAGATTTTAATTTAGTCATTCATTAGGGAGAGCCTCATCCAAATTAATTTACCACGGGTCTCAGGCGATATGAGGTCGGTCAGTTTCTTATCATACAAGTACATTAATTCATCACTTAATTTTCTTGAAATAAAAAATGTATATAGATAACCAAATAGCTACTTTCTTCTCAGTTGTAGCTTTGGAAGGCGCACCTTTAATAACAATAATAATTATATATTTATTATTAATTTGTTGTTGTTATTTGTTTATTGTAAGGTTACATTTTAATTACATTTTAAATTTATATATTTTTAATAATAATCAAAAGATTACAAAACAAAAGTTCAAACTTTAGTAACGATTTTAATAAGATATTTATTAAAAGGTTGCATTTTAATTACAATTTAAATTTACATATTTTTAATAATAACCAAAAGTTTACATAATATATAATATAATAATCTTTTAAATTTTATCTGTGCAGAAAACTAGTTATTGAATCCTATATGTAATTAATACTTTAAACATAATAGAAACACACCAAAACATATTTACAAAGGATGTAGGTGTTTCTAAGTTACGAAAAAATTGCTTAACTTTTCGAGAGCGTGGTTAGGTTAATAAAAAGGAGAACGCTTTTGAAGAAGTTTTAATGTAATTTTCAAAAAGCGGAGTCGAAGGCGGTGGAAAACTTCTGTGTGAATCATCATTATTATCCGCTGTGCTCGCCGCGCTCCGCCATCTTACAGTTGGTGCACAGATTAAACTTGGGATCTAATTATTTTGATTGCTTGGTTTCGTTATTGGAGTTCGTTTAAGAATTTATTCGTTTAGAAAGTTTTGTAAGAGGTAGTGCCACTCTGAGCGCTTGCATGCGGCCGAATTGAGCTGGCACGACCGTAGAGGTACCTCTTGCTTACACGAGACCGGCCTAAAGTGACCGCTGCGCTGTTGCGTTTCGTGCAGTGTGTAAGTAGCCGGTGGCCCATGGAGGTGGGAGGACAAAAGAAGGTCAGCGCATCTGTACAACCTCTATGTGGATGTCTGTGAGCGTCGGTAGTCATGAAAATGGTTCCGTGGTTTGCCCCAGTTTACTACAAAAAAATATAAAAAATCTCACCAGCATTGTTACACAGAAGCGTTGCCCTACTTTCATCTTCAGCTCCAGAAGACGACCGGACCACACACGAAACGCAACAACACAGCTGTCACTACACGGCGCGCGGCGGTATCATGTATGCGTGAGGTACGTCCCAGGTCGTGCTGGCCAGCACTATCTGTTTCTTTACGTAGTAAGAATAATTCAGAAAAGTAAAATGGTGTGAAACAGTAACGGAAAGTAGAATGTAACGCTTTACAGTGCTCACGCAACTGGCGCTACTTAACTTCAGAAGCATGTTCTATCTTAATAAACTTTAGTCATCCGTTGGAACTCACAGATTTTTGAAATCTATTTAAAAAAAAGTATTTATCTATTTCTTTCGGACCTGAAATTGTTATGAAAGTTAAGAGATGACCAATAGGTACAATAATTTATATTATATTGTTCATGACCGGGATTTTATCTAAATGATATAAAATACAGTGGTGTCAGATGTAATTTTTGAAGTTTTTTTTTTTTATTTATTTATTTTATTCAAGCATTACAATAATAAATAAAATTTATAATTTTATTTTGAATAAAAATATTTTCATTTTAAATGTTCAACTTGTAGTCTAAAAGCATCTCCATCAGCTTTTCAAATGAAATAAATTTAGTTTTTATAACGCAAATTGTATGTTTAGTTTGCTCGTTTGACAGCTCTACCTACTGTAAATAGCCTAACGTTGTGAGATTAAACTCTACTGTGGTACGAGATGAGAAGAAGGAGATATTATAGGTATATTCTAATGCACAAATGAATATCTATACAAGATTAACCTCTTTTATATCTATTTTCTAATTACTACAAGTATTTTCCGGTTGAAACTTATAATGAAACAAACTTAGCAAAGTTTGGTTTCTAAGGTTCCTATTAAATTCCTGGTAATCCTAGTAAATACATAAATAGACTTCAAAATTCGGATGTTGTCATATGTTTCGTGGAGTAGTACTAACAAACATTTATGTGGTAGTTAAGACTTAAGTGACGAGTAACCTACTTGATATGAATAGTCACCTGTTAAATGGACCTTAAGTATTTAACTTTAAATAACTGCACTTAGTCATTACAATAATGTACTTTCATTAATTATAAAAATGTAACAGGAACAAGAAATAATTAGGGTTATGATTTTGGAAATGGCGTTTATATAATATTTATGTTCCTCTTTGAAATATTAAATTAATATTTCAAAGAGGAACATAAAATATATTTTCAATAATGTATTCTATAAAAATATGTGTAATCTGTATATGATATGCTATAATAGTTTTTGTCAATAAAATTCTTTATGTATTTATTTCATGATAAACTTTTGCGTTAAATGTGGGCACTATAAAATAATTAAAATAGATTTATTTATTTCTCTATTAAGGAAGGTAGGTACCTACATAAATATATTTACACATTTTAAATTTAATATATTATTTAGTAGTTAGTACTGAGTTTAATCAGAAACATCGTTTAGATTTCGTCGTAATTTCCGAAAAGAATTGGAAAATAGAAGTTAATAATAAAGAGATACGTTATGTTCGAAGAACGACAAAATGATATAATAAGAATGTTCGGGAAATTGGAGAGGAATTCCAATAGAAATAGACTGCAGCCGCTACAAACAGAGTATTAAATATTTGAGAGCCTGAAGCGCTCTTATGAGCTCGCAATTACCAGGATATTGACTTTTTGGTACGACTCAGCGTCATTGCTACATTACAACCGAATCGTACAACCTCTTTACAAGAGCAGTTATTGAAAAAACTAACTTAACCTTTTTTGTTGACGCAGGGGAATTGACGTATAATATCTAAGCCCGGGTGGACCTTATGGCGGACGCGACACTTGGGAACGCAAGACCGGTTAAACCCCTGCCTTCAGCCGCTATAATTTGAGGGCTCCGTATCCGGTCAATCCACGCCCCCGTCTGCTAATTCAGAGAGACGGGTGGAGGATCCTCTAGCTGAGCTCCTCTTAGTCTGGCGTGTCACCATTAAGCTAGTCCGGTATGAGTAACCCTGTCCGGTATAGCCTTGGGGATCACAGAGTCACGCAAGCCACCACCACCACCTCAAGTTGGCAGCATCTTCGGAAGGGAAACTAACTGAACCTGCTCAAATTTCAACTACTTACATCCATCTGAATGTACCTAACGACTAAAATAAATAAATAAATAAACGTTTATTTTGCAAATTTACATACTAAAAGGCTATCATTCTGCCAATCACACTCTGTTACATCATAGTCAGCAATCAGAAAACGTCCACGACTGGACATTATTCTTTCCCCAGAGAACGACAAAGATCACAGTCACAAGCTGCATCCAGCAGCCCCTAATGACTATGACCAGGTCACAGAGTGCGCTAGTGGACCGATACGGCCACCCATTGCTTCATATTATTATTCTCTCTTACAATATCAATTAATTAATTTTTAAGATAAAAAGTGACATAAATGCTATAGCGCTTAGAGGGAGGGATCGAAGGCGACACATTTACAGAATCATTATGCGGATGTTTGTGGCTGTCGGCAGCCATCAAGAGACTGAGCTATCTGATTCCGCGTTGGGCCATTAGCTTTATAAAACAATATACCTACACTTTTATAATATGCCACACAAAAATAAAAGTAGAAGTTGAGTCATAAATATTACTTAGAATTTCGAGCAAATGTGTACTTAATACTTAAGTTGAAATTTATTCTGGAACTCGGAAATGGATATCCGGCACAATTTACAAGGCATCATCATAAAATGCAAAATGGCACTTACTAAAAAAACTAGATAAATCATAATATAAGTACCGTACCTACCTATTGTACAATAGCAATATTATCAAATCCAAATCCAAATGCGAAATTATTAGGTTGTCTGTCTGTCACAGATGATTTTTTCATTCTCCTCCAGTAAAATCAATTTAGGTACACATCAACTTCAAAAAACATATTAGGCGTAGATAGAGACAAAATATTTTCTCTGTCTACGATATTAGCTAGGCTATAATATGAATTACATGCCGTTTGCCTTTTTGTCAATTAAACATTACCCATGTGCCGGGACTTTATTTTCATTCATTCACCATTTTCGTTTACAAGAATTATGGGTTTTCATGGATTGGACGTAGAATTTGAAGTATAAATCGTTTCTATCCATTACAGGCATCTTCTGTATAGCAGATGGACATACCCGTTTTTTTTTCATATTTTACATTTAGTACAGTCAATCTGTAATAAAAAAAAATGAAACGGGGAACAAATTACACGAGCAAATTTGACTTGACATATCGTTAGAGGGGCATATAAATAGCAGAATGGGAGATTGGCGAAGTCTCATCTGTTGCTGATTTTGAGAAAATCCAAAAAAAAATTTTGAATTGCGTTTTTCTTCGAATCTATGAGTTTTAAGGAAAACTTTATTTGAAAAAAAATGTAGAGGACATTGTGAACTACATTTTATGTCATAAAAGTGACTTCGTGAGACTTGAAATACAAAAAGTATGTAGCGCTGATGCGTCTAAAAATTTTTCCTAAAGAACGTGCGGGGTCATTTATTTACGAACATTTCACATCCTTCTAACTTTGCAAAATGTGAAAATTTATAAATTTATTTATTAAATTATTCAACAATTCGTTACAATAACACCAATATCAAAACAGTTAATTCACAGTATTGATCCAACGCTGTCATGTCTATGTCAGCAAGCTATAGCTTAAAAACGGTAAGTTGTAGAATTTTTTTTTAAACAAAAGTTGTTGCAAATTTGAAGAGGAACAACTTTCTTATTTACAATTTTTAAATAAAAAACCATTTTCTTAGCGAAAATGATGAAAAACCAATTTTTAGACGTATCAGCGCCACCTATTTTTTGTATTTCAAGTCTTACGAAGTCACTTCAATGACATAAAATGTAGTTCACAATGTCTTCTACATTTTTTTTTAAATAAACTTTTCCCTAAAACCCATAGATTCGAAGAAAAACGCAATTCAAAATTTTTTTTTGGATTTTCTCAAAATCAGCAACAGATGAGACTTCGCCAATCTCCCATTCTGCTATTTATATGCCCCTCTAACGATATATCACGTCAAATTTGCTCGTGTAATTTGTTCCTGATTTAATTACATATTGACTGTACCTACTAATTTCCGACTGAGGTGTTAAACAGTCGTTCCGGTTGGTTCTGGTGCGGAACAATAAATGAAAATTTCTTTCGTAAACTAAACGAAACGTCTCAATTGTCTATTAAGCCGTTAACATATTTCAGGTACTTTTATAACACTGTTAATAATAATTGCGATGTCTTTATTGGTATTTATATTGTGCCACAAGGGACAAAAGTACTTCATCAAGGAAGAGGTGGTGCCACACTACATGCTTGCTCGCAGCCGAATTGGGCCGGTACGACCGGGGACCGGGGAGCTACCTTTCGCTTACACGAGATCGGTGTAAAGTGACAGCTGTGGTGTCGCGTTTCGTGCGGTGTGTAAGTAGCCGGTGGTCCATGGAGGAGAAAGGAGTGCAGTGAGTGAAGATATCTATGGGCGTTGGTGGTAATGAAAATGGCTCGGACTGCTCGTTTGCCCCCTTATACCATAAAAAATTAAAATAAAAATTACTTTCGATATGTCACAACCAAAATTCGAATGTAGACACGACCATAGCCACGTTTAGTGTGAGATTTTGACTGTCGCTGAAGGGATCCTGTTGCTTGTAGATGCGGGACCATCCAATTATAGCGCATATAGCAGAGGTTTATTCGGCAGGGGCAACTCAATTGCCGAGCTCGACACTGTACTCGGTTGAGCCACCTGGGCACCTGGATAGCGTACGTGAAGGTATTCTTCTGCGTTATCAAAAAAAAAGATTTAATATAATAATTGCACAAAAAGAACTCTCTTTGCTAATGAGTTAAATTTCATCGAGAGGGTGGCACTGATCTAAGTGAAATAAGCACAAAATCTTTATGTCCCGGTTCTCTTTAAAGTTCGAAATTCCAGCAAAGTGGCTTATATAACCAGCCCAGCATGTTTATAAAGTGGCAGTACTTTGTATGCTGGAAATTGCCCGCGATTGTCTGAGAAAAATTAAGTGCAAGTTTCGTGCAACGTGCAACTTTATCCATTTTATCACAAAGATAATCACGATATAATAGAAATGTGATACCTGTTATACTAATAGAACAATGGTCACATTGAACCATTAACGAGCCCAGGAATAAGACCGGGGATCGCTACCAAAATATAGTAAATCATTTTTATAATAAAATTATCATATAATATAATTTGTATCTTTTTTAAAGCTGGAGAAATATTTTAAATTAATTTCAAAATAGAATTAATAAAGTGGTAATACTACGATATTTTGTGGTTTAAAGGTAAGTACCTACCCAACCTGCCCTGGCCGCTTAAGTAACGATATCTTCGATTAAAAAATACAAGGGTTAAAGGCTGAAAACTGAACATTTTGAATATGAGAATACAAAAAACTGCACACCTCTAGAATTGTTGTAAAAAATGTTTGAAAATTGATGCATTGGTAAGGGCATACAGAAACCTGGTATATCTTGGATAATAATGTATATTTTAGAAATCCCAAGGCACAGAAAAACTGCACATGTGCCAAAAAACCTGCACATTCATAAAATTTTCACTCGTAATCAATTATTTTGAATAAAAACAAAAAAATCAACTTCTGGAATCTATTTATGGCTTGGCCACACATGACTTGTGTATTGCAAGTCCACGGTCACAAGTCCAGGTCACCATGGACTCAGTCATCAAGTCCCGTGTACGTACTTTGTTAAATTACAAGAAATACTAAAACTACTAACTACTACATTTACTATTTAAAAAAGTGAGAAAACTATGAAAAATAAGTTATTCTTTACTCTGGACACGTAGGCACCTATAAAATAACACGTAAAACTCGCTTCAGTTGATCAAAAATAATAATAATGTCCAACGATTCAAAGTTTCTAACCATTTAAATGTCATATAAAAATTAGGCAATTTAGATCTAAAATCATAATCAAAAGAAGAAAAAGATACGAAGAAGTAGGAGACAGACATCTTGTCATATAAATTTCGTACTTGATACTTCATTGATTCTTCAAGTTGTTGTTTTGAAAATTAAAACTTTAACTTACAAGCTTTATTAATTTCAAAAACGAATAAAGCTTTAATTTAATTTGTATTTACCACTACTGAATACTCACATCAATGTTATAGACTTACTAAATAACCAGAGATATTTTATAATGAACAATGGTGAATGTTATGAAAGGTGTACTAGTAGAGTGGTATGTAATAATTATTACATTTTTATAATATTGCTAATAAACAAGTTCTTAGAATAAAACGTGTTTACTATCATTAAAAGTAAATAAAATATAATAATGTATCATCTTTAGATTACCATTTGTATGCATTGAAAAAGCTGAAATTTTATAAGGTTACAATTAAAGTTATTGAGAAGCTAATTTCTTGTATATAGACCATGAGTGTTGATGGGTTAATACTCCAAAATTTTAAAGGTATAGTTTTGATAAGCCAAAGCTAAGAATAGGTAAGAGTAAAAATGAGGAGTCATCAATAGCATAGGTATTTCTGCCATCACTGGAGATTGGATGGCAGCTATAGTCATTACTCCAATCTGCTAGGCTATCCTAGGTTATTGACGTACTACATACTAATAAAAATCTTATAATGACTTATAAAATGCTAAATAGATTGTAATTGTTAATTATTATTTGTTGTAATTTATTCATCTCATAGATAGCAAAGACTTGCAACAATTATTGATCTAGTTTTTTTTTATATTGCATAGGGGGAAAACAAGCAGTTGGGCCACATGATGTTAAGTGATCACCATTGCCCACAGACATCCGCAACACCAGAGATTTAACAGATGTGTTGCCGGTCTTTGATAGATGAATCTCTTCTTGACGATCTATATGGTCATATCTGTTTTGCTTTGCTTAATATGTACAATAATTAAAACCAATTAAGTCAAGAAACAAATGGGGTTATAATAAAGAAGTAGAAATAAGACCTTAATGTGTGTGTGACTCTTAACTTTAAATTTAATTATAATAATTATAAAAAAGAAGAGATAATATTATGAATATAATATGAACTGGAAATTTAAATTCATGCAAAACAATTAGTTTTCAATGTAGTCCATATCATGTGGTATGTCAAAATTCTGGTCAATCACTTCATTTTCCACTTGAAAGGTATTCTTCATATATGACTTCATAATATATATATTCTCGGTCCATCTGTTTATTGCATCTTTTAAATCCTGTAAAGTTTTAAATACATAACAAATAAACGATATATCTTGACATTTATTGAATCAGACTTTGTAAAAATATGCAACACCACCTTGTGGTGGTGTTGCATATTTTTAATTAACCTAAGCTAAAAACTCTATGATACACATTATTAATTGCTATAAAATAAATAATTAATCTTATTATATCTATCTAATATCTTGATTCAATAGAACCAGTATCAGTATATTTGTGAGCTAAGAACTTGAGAACAAAATATCATGATACAATTTGTCATCATTATAATATTTTCTTGCATAATAAGTCAAACAAGCAGTTCTTACTGCTGTTTTGAAGACTACCAAGAACCATGTTCATCTGCAAAATTGTAATATAGACATTTTGCCAAGACCTTCCCTCTATTCCAAAGGACTGTTGGAAACTCACAAATAGCACAAAACGCAACAACATAGCTACCGTCACTTTGTAGTAGTATATTTGCAGCGAGTAGAACTTTCCTAGTCATGCTAGCACTGATTGGTTACAATTCAGCATGACACCGCCTCTTGCTTACGTTGGGGAATATTTGTACAGTCCTACTTACCCAAAACAGTATTTATATTATTTATACAAAATATAATTGTTACTTACATCAATTTCATTTTTTAATTGTGCTATATATTCAGGATCACAATCCCTATATTTCTGAAGTTCTGTCTTTAAATCATTCTCTTTTTTTGTTATTTCTTGTAACATTGCCAGCATTTGAGTTCTTTCATCACTAGGCTCACGGCCAACCTAACATCAGTAAATTTAATAAATATGTATGGTGATTTTGTACTGATTAGAAGTAACTTGTATATAAAATTAAAACTGCATAGAAATGTTTTTATATTTTATACAAAGAAATAAACTATAACTTACAGATTCCATTGCAATATTATCCTCAGTTTTTTTTATCTTTTTACAAACTTCCTCATATTCTGTTTGCAATTCATTTAATTTCCTCTTTTTGACATTTTTTGCTTTGCTATTAGAAGGGACATGAAAAGGAAGAATACAATTATTAAAAAATCAAAATATTCGGCAAAATATTATTTTAGTACCCAAATGTAATAGATTTAAATATTTACCTTAGGAAAGACCAAAAATAAATAGATGTCCCTATTTTCTCGGTGTCTACTAAGTGATCATCCACCAAATTTTGAACAACCTCTTTTACAGATTGCATTGTGATGCCCTTCTCTTTTGGTGCTATCTTCTCTAATTCCTAAAAAAAATGTCAAATGGAATAGAATGAAAATGTTATTCTTCAAAATAAAACTATAATAATGAATACCACCGATTTGAATATGAATACGAGAATATTTTTATTTATAGCAGCTATTTTGTATATAATATTGTATTTTTATTTATAGGTATGTTACACACTACTACAAGACTAGTTACGAGTGAAGATATGCCATTTATATCTATCTATGTTGACAACTAAAATATGTACATTTCATTATTTTTCCACCTCTAACGCCACATGCCCTGTTAATGCACAGCAATTATTATTTTTTGTACCTATTTGAAAATTTATCAAATTGATATTTGTGTTCTATTCAGTATAATTTAATCCTCAGCAAACTTCCCACTTAAACAAACTTAGTGGTACATTGTACACAATTCATTAAATTTATATATGTATAATAAATACCTTTAATTGAAAAAAGTCTTTGCTGTCGTGAAATATTTCCAACATCTTGACCTTTTTTTCTTCAGCACTCAAGCCACGTTTCTTTGACATTTTCAGTGATCCTGCAATGAAACAGTTTCTCTTACATTTAGATGAAACACTAGCTCTGGGAAGAAAATTCATACTCCAAGATCTGGATGAGACACATTTGTTTATTTCTTCAGATATAGTTGATACACTACAAGCTCGAGTTGATGATTTAATGGACCAGCTTAGTATTCCAGTGCATGATAAGGGATTGTAAATAAAATGGCGGCTAGAGAGTCAGGGAGGGTCAAGGATGCGGAGAAAAGGAGAGTTTTGGATGATGCAGCTAGAAAAAGAAGAGCCAGAAAAGCAGTAGAGGCTCTGGAACATGATAACTTCCATGAAGATCCACATGCAGATCTGGTTATGTCAAAAAAAGTGCCAAAATTTGCAGATTCTAATGAGAAACCGACGAGA
This sequence comes from Calycopis cecrops, assembly GCA_001625245.1. Classification (NCBI taxonomy): domain Eukaryota; kingdom Metazoa; phylum Arthropoda; class Insecta; order Lepidoptera; family Lycaenidae; genus Calycopis; species Calycopis cecrops. The sequence continues at coordinate 82,777 of LUGF01014219.1, forward strand.
AAGAAAAAGGCTAAAAGTGCTGAATATTATAAGATGAGGTTCCGAAAGACTTTTGCACAGTTAGTTGAAGAAGATGCTAGCTTCAGACCTGATCCACCAAATTATTTGTCAGTACAGGCTCCCCCTTCAAAGTAAGTTATAAATTATACTCTAAGTTATAAGTTAATTAATGATGTCCTCAGCATCATTTGAAAATATGCCTTTACTAAACTCCAAGACAGCCGATGTGGTACTCCTAATCTACAAGAATAAAGAAATATTTATTAAATAACAAGAATAAAGAATTATTCAAACTAATGATGTGTGTGCGTGACGTAGACGTAGTAGACATGTAATTTTCAAAACTGAATATTAGACGTTATTCTTGGGTTGGAACAAAATATTTTAATTACTTTTAAATTGTTCATATTATACTGATGTTAGTATGAGTGTTTCAATTATTGCTATATTTAATTTAAAAGAAAAAATACAACATTAACAGATCAAGAGTAGGTAAATTAAAATTTTATGTAATATCTTTTATCATATTTTCATTTATTAGGTTATAGTCAAGATATTATGTGGTTCAGTTTTTTTGTATACAGATCACAAAGTGGGATTTTAAATGTTTATAAAGGATTTCAAGCAGTGACGCCATTTTTAAGACTTGTACAAAACAATTTTTCCATTATTTCTATTTTCTATTTACAGATTTCCAGATCGACATTTTTGTGCAGTATGCGGATTTATTTCAAATTACACTTGCATACCTTGTGGTGCTCGATATTGTTGCGTACGATGTCTTGGAACACACTTGGATACCCGATGCTTAAAATGGACGGCCTAATTCCTAAATAGTTTCTAAAATATAACAAATAAAGATGTATGAGAGATTTTTTTTTAATTTCCCGCCTAATTTAGAACCATCCATTTTGCCATCTATTGATGAACAAGGAACACGTCATGTCTTAACATAGTTTATACTACATTATTAAGCTGTCAATAGATGTCAGTAATTTATAGAACTAAAGAAGATGATAAATATAGAAGTAACAATTAAAACTTTTCGTTATTGGAGATGACTAAGCCCATAACTAATCAAAGTAAATATTTATCAATGTATCTACCCAAATTCCTCAATTTAGTATTATAATTATTATGTTATCATTGAGTTTTTTTTTTATGGTATAGGAGGGCAAACGAGCAGTTGTAGCCATTTTCATGACTACCGACACCCATAGACATCTGCATAGACTACAGATGCGCTGCCCCCCTTTCTCCTCCCACCTCCGTGGACCACCGGCTACTTACACACCGCACGAAACGCGACAGCACAGCTGTCACTTCACGCCGGTCTCGTGTAAGCGAGAGGTACCTCCCCGGTCGTGCCGGGCCAATTCGGCTGCATGCAAGCATGCAGCGTGGCACTACCTCTTACTAAAATATATAAATTTCGAAATATATTATTATATACAGAGTTTCCATCTAGTTTCAATTTAACGAACTATGTGCTATGACAGTATATAAAGTAGGTTAAGAAGCTTTGGATAGATGTCACTGGCAATAAGTTACAAAACATTATTAAAAACATGATATAATAATTAATTTTCGTTACAGAATCTTTTCTTAGATGAAGATTTTATTTTTTTTATTCAATTTTATAAAATAAGAATCCTAGTAGTCAAAACATCACAGGTAAAAGTTCAATTGGCCAGCGCCATCTAGTGTTTGAGCAGACTATTGATGATGATAAGATACCACAAGAACCGCCGCGCGGTGCTACTCGTCGCTAGATGTCACTACTACATACAACAATACATAACATTTAAAGCACAATATTAGAACTAGTTGCAATAATTTACCACACAAAATTGAATTATTAATTTGTATTATTTAGTGTCAAAGTATATTTTTATAAGAAATATAATTAGCCGCTAGTAATTGAATGTACTTTATTGCATTGCGAGCTTGATTGGACACATGGACACATTTGCGACAATCTAACATGTGTGAGAACAGCTGTCATTGCATCGTTTGTAATAAAGGGTGGACTGTTTACACACGCGTGCAGAACAAATGGGGATTACTGTTGCGAACAGATCCGGAATTATTTATCAATCCCCTACAGGCCATCCCGAGCTTTTAGCTGAACAAATATTAGTATGCATGATAATATTTGTATAAAATGAGTGGCTTGTTAGTTTTTGTATGATCATCTGAATTGCCTGACGGAAGAGATACTCTCGCTGAAATGATTACAAGCGTTAAGTGATTGCTATTAAGTCACGTTTTGTTAGAATCTGGAGGTAAGTGGGCTATTGGGGGATGGGGAAAGGAAGAAAGTGTAAAATCTCTCTGTGTATGGATGTTTAAGGGCCGTTTCACATGATTTCATCTTAAGACCCATTGTTTCGTTACATTGGCCATTTATTCGTTGCCTATGTTTACGGGGTCTCTTCTGATTGAAATACTCTCATAAATCTGTATTCCTAAAAAGGTTGGGTTGCGTTGCAGGTGAATTGTGCCGGTACGTCTGGGGAGTTGCCCCTCATTTCTGTATAAATAAATAAAAATAAAATTCATTCGGTCTTCTATGACGTCATCAAGACGCAGACTTCGTTTGCCTCCCTAAAGTAAAAAGCTAGATGTTACTTCTAAATCAGATTAAACATTGTAGCATAACATGAAGCGGGCCTAACGGCTCGGCGCCCTCGAGTGATCCTAGCAGTCCATCCAAATGCTTTTTATGGGGACTTACACAATACACACAGCTCATCATTTCACCAGCTGGCCGGCTGTGTTCAGCCGAATTGGACTGAAAAGTATCCTCCTATTAAGCACTGCTTGTTATCTCAGCTCCATCTATCACCAAGGTCTCATCGTGATCGATTTACAGTAAAATGTCTGCGCAAACCTGGCACCTAGGATGATGGATGAAGACGCGGGTATAGGCATTAGCCCGCTGTCGCCAGCCTTGGCAGTGGTCCGGGAGGATCTCGCACCACCGGTTTTTGTGTACCCACTGAAACCCACCGATCGCACCAGTGCTGCTTATGAGGGTAACTAGTAATCACCAGTACATCTCGACCTTTAGTCTCCTAAAGAACCGACCCCACCTTATACAGTTGTCCCACGTTACAGCACGGCCTACGAATTTCCGAACAGTGTAAAAAGTGAGGTCACATCCTCGCCCGTTGTCCCACGCGTAAAAATTCCTGCTCCATCAGATCTTTACTCCCCGTTTCTTATAAGAGGGGTAGCAAAAAGGAGGGTAAAATAACATCCCCCCTCGGTTAAATTTTTTTTTATGGTATAGGGGGGCAAACGAGCAGTCACAACCATTTTCATGACAACCGACGTCCATAGACATCCGCTTAGAGGCTATACAGATGCACTGCTCTCCTTTTTCCATTGATGTCGCACAGAGATTTGGCCTTTGGGTTCACTCCAGTCTACAGAAATGGTGTTAGTTCAGCAATAAAAAGGGGTAGACAGTGTAAGGAGAATCGTTTGCAATGAGTCGATAAAAAAAACTAAGTTAGCATCACTTTTTTTCCAGCGTTCGACTCCGTATACTGAAAGATAAGTACCTTGATGCTTTTGATAAAATTTGTGGGTAAATTCATACCCCATAGATTATACACTTATACTGGTGGCTGTCGGGTTTCGTGCGGTATGTAAGTAGCCAGTTGCCTATGAAGGGAGGAGGAGGTGGAAGGAGGGCAATACATCTGTATAGCCTCTATGCGGATGTCTATGGGCGTTGGTAATCAAGAAAATGACTGCGATTGCTCGTTTGCCACCGTATGAAATAAAAACCATTGGTACAAAATAGCACTGATAAACAAACAACTATTTTTGCACTAAGGTTAAAAGTAATTAATTAGAAGCATCTATGAGGTAGTTAATAGTTAAGCATCGCATACTTATTCAATACTTCAATATTAACCTTTGGTACCGGTCGGAGCTTTTAAATGCCTCGTTACAGCACACCTCTTTTTTTTTTTAGGTAGAACTATGCTTGGGCTGAAAGTCAGTGCAGCTTCATCGATATGAGTGGCGAGCACCCTGGGGTTAGCTCAAGCCACTGTATTTGTGGTCGATGGGGGGCAGACCCCCCCTTCTTTCCCAGCTACTGGGAGAAGGCAAACCGGACTATTACGATTAATAGGTTATACTATTATTATCTTGGCCGAGGACAAACTATTAAACTGTTTAATTTAAACAGCATGTACACTGCCGGCATCAGTTATTCCCACATTATGTATATTCCATACACTTTTTCAATCATTCCAAGCCTATCATAGCCTTAATATGAATCATACATAAACATAGACACCATATTTAATCCTATCATGGGTATCGAAGCCATGATGGGCCATAGAGCCCATTTGTCTCATCTGTCAGAATATACGATAAAGATCTAAGGCTAATCAGCTTCAATAATTTCAAAAAAGGAACGTCGCGTTCCAAATGCGAACAGTGTCCAGTATCCGTTATTCCGCCAGACATCCCGCGGCACTTTTTTAATATCCGCTCGATAACAAGGGTGTATTGACATACAGCCACGTGCCGCGTTATCAACGACCCCTTGCAGCTGTGGTTATGACTGACTTTATTGTGAACCAACAGATGCTCAATGCTACTTCCTATTTGGGTAATTGGGGGGGGATTTAGTAAGAGGTAGTGCCCCACTGCATGCTTGCATGCAGCCGAATTGGGCCGGCACGACCGGGGAGGTACCTCTCGCTTACACGAGACTGGCTTAAAGTGACAGCTGTGTGCTGTCGCGTTTCGTGCGGTGTGTAAGTAGCCGGTGGCCCATGGAGGTGGGAGGAGAAAGGAGGGCAGCGCATTTGTATAGTCTCTATGCGGTTGTCTGTGGGCGTCGGTAGTCATGAAAATGGCTCCGACTGCTCGTTTGCCCCCCTTTACCATAAAAAAAAAAATCACGAGTAGGAGCAACATTTGAAAAAAAACCTATATGTCCACATGCAACTAGTGTTTACCCAATTATACATGATTCTAAAGTGAAGTGCTCAATAGACGTTACCAACTTAAGCCCTGTAAAGCGTTAATTCCAAATTTAAAATAACATTGTTGGCAACAACTGTGTGGCAGATGCAACAGTTAATAGCGTCGCTTGCCATAGGCTTTTTATTACTCTTACCAGAGCCTTTTTCATAGAATTTTAAACAAATTGGACAAAGAAATCGATGATGTATCTCCTACCATTTTAGAGCCCATAACGGACAAATAAGCATTTTCGCATATTCCAAGACCAGGGGCCTCGTGTCATTTACACCCTGCTACGGCTCTGGAGCAGAGCCAGAAGAATAATTATCATCGAGAATATTCTGACAGACTTGATCCCTCTACAAAACATGAAGTCTGTCATTATGATAATCACATTTCTATTTTCATACCTCATTATTCGAGTATTCTGATTATGAAATGATATTAACAAGGTCCGCGTTAAAAAAAATAAGGCAAAAAAATCTACTGAAGAGTGACCGTTCCAGCGAACACCAGCGTACCGCTTCACGGCGCTTACGACTTATGAACCTATCACTTTGGAATCATGTTCGTTCTTAAGGAGTAAACTCCAGCCACGTGTCTGAGCTGACACACAATGCAATAAGATTATATTGAGTCGATGTCTAGAATGTTTTACTGGAAAGTGAAGAATTGAAGCTATAAGACTAGCCTCGGTGACTAAAACATTTTTTAAATACCTCTATCACTGTACCCTGGCCCAGG
>LUGF01014219.1:91095-111406 GCA_001625245.1 Calycopis cecrops
TATAGGGGGGCAAACGAGCAGTCGGGGCCATTTTCGTGACCACCGACGCCCATAGACATCCGCATAGACTATAGAGGCTATACAGATGCGCTGCCCTCCTTTCTTTTCCCACCTCAACGGGCCATCGGCTACTTACACACCGCACGAAACGAGACAGCACAGCTGTCACTTCACGCCGGTCTCGTGTAAGCGAGAGGTACCTCCCCGGTCGTGCCGGCCCAATTCGGCTGCATGCAAGCATGCAGTGTGGCACTACCTCTTACAAATTATCTATGGGTCTATGGGCGTCGGTAATCAAGAAAATGGCTACGATTGCTCGTTTGGCCCCGTATGGTATAAAAAAACCGGTGGTACACAACAGCACTGATAAACAAACAACTATTTTTGTACTAAGGTTAAAAGTAATTAATTAGAAGCATCTATGAGGTAGTTAGTAGTTAAGCATCGCATACTTATTCAATACTTTAATATTAACCTTTGGTACTGGCCCGAGCTTTTAAATGCCTCATTACTACACTATTAAACAGCATGTACACTGCCGGCATCAGTTATTCCCACCTTATGTATATTCCATACACTTTTTCTATCATTCCAAGTCTTAATATGAATCATACATAAACATAGACACCATATTTAATCCTATCATGGGTATCGAAGCCATGATGGGCCATAGAGCCCATTTGTCTCATCTGTCAGAATATACGATAAAGATCTAAGGCTAATCAGCTTCAATAATTTCAAAAAAGGAACGTCGCGTTCCAAATGCGAACAGTGTCCAGTATCCGTTATTCCGCCAGACATCCCGCGGCACTTTTTTAATATCCGCTCGATAACAAGGGTGTATTGACATACAGCCACGTGCCGCGTTATCAACGACCCCTTGCAGCTGTGGTTATGACTGACTTTATTGTGAACCAACAGATGCTCAATGCTACTTCCTATTTGGGTAATTGGGGGGGGATTTAGTAAGAGGTAGTGCCCCACTGCATGCTTGCATGCAGCCGAATTGGGCCGGCACGACCGGGGAGGTACCTCTCGCTTACACAAGACCGGCGTAAAGTGACAGCTGTGCTGTCGCGTTTCGAGCGGTGTGTAAGTAGCCGGTGGCCCATGGAGGTGGGAGGAGAAAGGAGGGCAGCGCATTTTATAGTCTCTATGCGGTTGTCTGTGGGCGTCGGTAGTCATGAAAATGGCTCCCACTGCTCGTTTGCCCCCCTTTACCATAAAAAAAAAAAAAATAGGCGAGTAAGAGCAACATTTGAAAAAAAAACCTATAATATGTCCACAACTAGTGTTTACCCAATTATACAAAATCAAAATCAAAATATTTTTATTCAAAATAGAATTTGAAAAATTTCTTTTTGAACGTCAAAAATTTCCATCTACCACCGGCTCAACCCTAGCGCTGTCCTGAGAAGAACCGGCGAAACAAACTCAGCGGGCCTCATGATTCTAAATGATTCTAAAGTGAAGTGCGCAATAGACGTTACCGACGTAAGCCCTGTTATGCGTTAATTTCAAATTTAAAATGACATTGTTTCACATGATGCCTCTCTTAATTTATTATTACTTATTTGTACACGATTCGGAAGTGAAAATAGCAAAAGAGACATAAACGACGTTTCGCTGTAAAGAGTTATACTCATTTTTAACACGATAATATTTTAAACGTTGTCCCTTATAAGAATTCCTAATAAGTATTTTTCCTTATTTCTTTTATAAATATTTATTAAGCAGTAAACTCCAAAAGATTGGATGGCGCTCTGTGACAGAGACCTACGTTCAGCAGGGCACGGCTACTGGCTGATCCGACATTCGACAAGCTCCAAGCACATGTCATTAGGTACATATAGAAAAGCTAGGTCTTTCAGTGAGAACTGACTCCCCTAAATCAAGTGCAGTCTGAACTAGTATCACTAAAGCATTGCGAATCAGGTCAGGGAGACCGGGAAGGTGCATCTCGCGCACATAACAACGTCGTAAACTCTGCTAAGCTTTCGAATTTCTTACGGTTTGTCTATAGGCTGTGACGAATAGACGGACAACGTACGTAATTAGCCTCGATGTCACCCAAAGACCCGACTGCTCGTTTGCCTTCTATTATAAAAATCTAGATCTAGACTCTAGTCCCATGCTCAGGTGTTTTTCTCTTTTGCCGCCTTCGATCAGTTTCGCTGATAGCAAACCTTTGCTTTCACTGCTTTTTTCAATATTCTATCTCGATAGGTAGTATTCAATATTATATCTCGACAGATAGTATTCAATATTCTATCTCGATAGATAGTATTCAAAATTCTTTCTCGATAGATTGAAAACATGATTTGGCTGTTGGGGATAGACTTTAGACATTTTTTGTATAGAGCCGATGCCAAAGTTCTATCTCCAGGGGCCAAATCCGTCGACAGATAAAATAATAAAACGGCGGTAAGTGTTGTGCAGATCGTTTCTTCGGTTCGACCGATGAAAATCACGAGGAACTGTGTGGCAGATGCAACAGTTAATAGCGTCGCTTGCCATAGGCTTTTTATTACTCTTACCAGAGCCTTTTTCATAGAATTTTATACAAATTGGACAAAATCGATGATGTATCTCCTACCATTTTAGAGCCCATAACGGACAAATAAGCATTTTCGCATATTCCAAGACCAGGGGCCTCGTGTCATTTACACCCTGCTACGGCTCTGGAGCAGAGCCAGAAGAATAATTATCATCGAGAATATTCTGACAGACTTGATCCCTCTACAAAACATGAAGTCTGTCATTAAGAGCATCACATTTCTATTTTCATACCTCATTATTCGAGTATTCTGATTATGAAATGATATTAACAAGGTCCGCGTTAAAAAAAATAAGGCGAAAAAAATCTGCTGAAGAGTGACCGTTCCAGCGAACACGAGCGTAACGCTTCATAGCGCTTACGACTTATCACTTTAGAATCATGTTCGTTCTTAAGGAGTTACTCCTACCTCCTCCAGCCACGTGTCTGAGCTGACACAATGCAATAAGAGTATATTGAGTCGATGTCTAGAATGTTTTACTGGAAAGTGAAGAATTGAAGCTATAAGACTAGCCTCGGTGACTAAAACATTTTTTAAATACCTCTATCACTGTACCCTGGCCCAGGACTTAATTTTTTAGATTTTTTTTATGATATATATGAGGGCAAACGAGCAGCCGGAGCCATTTTCATGACTACCGACGCCCACAAACATCCGCATAGAGTCTATACAGATGCGCTGCCCTCCTTTCTCCACCCACCTCCATGGGCCACCGGCTACTTACACACCGCACGAAACGCGACAGCACAGCTGTCACTTTACGCCAGTCTCGTGTAAGCGAGAGGTACCTCTTCGGTCGTGCCGGCCCAATTCGACAGCATGCAAGCATGCAGTGTGGCACTACCTCTTACATGAAGATTATTTAGTAGTATTGTCAGTGCTAAATTAAGCCGGCACAAGTCTTAATGTAGGTAAGTAAATTTCTTAGTACCTAGCAGTTTTTATGTTCAGTGTTTCCTGTAGTTCTTTATAGCTAAAAGCCAGCTAGAAGACTCTTAGGTACTTTGTGCCAATACATTTCGTAACACATTTTATTTTTGTCCCATAAAACGGGCCCAATGAGGAGGAGGAGAAAGGAAGGCTACGCATATGTATAGCCTTTATGCGGATGTCATGAAAATGGCTGCAACTTCTAGTTTGTCCCATTGAAGTACCTACCTATTTAAAAAAAGCTCTCACATTTCGCCTGCGGCAGATAGTTTTGTTGTGTTGACAATTTAAGGAAAATAAGATAAAAAAGACCATTATTATTGCTCATTTTTATATTGTTTATTTAATTTAATTTCGCACACAATTTTATTATCTTTAAAACCATTTTTTGCTTATTTGCGTATAAGGATGGTCAGAAAAAATAACAACGTATTTTAACAATATGTTTGAAAAAATTACAATCTTCACTGAATTACAACAACAGTGTTACATAAACTTGCGCAATAAAAATCTAAATTTTGTAAAAAAATATTCGAAAACTTATTTATTGCAGAATATTTATTTAATTCGACTTTACACAATCGCATTAAGTGATTTAACGATCAAGTTATAAATACATAGTATTTGCATAATAAGGCAAACTAAATGGAATATAAAGTTTCGACAAATTGGCGCCATCATAACTCATTGTCATTTGACCACAGATTATTACTTACTAATATATCACATTATGTCATAAGGCATTTTTGTTATTCTAATTATTATTTTTCTCATAGCATAACTAGATATCATTTTTCATAAAAAGAATATTGTCTTCAATTTTAGCAACATTTTTTAAACGTTATTGTCTTTTTAGGTATATTTTTTTTTATAATCCTCTGGCTGAACATACAAAATTGCCTTATAAATTTTAGGTTCATTAAACAAACACTTATCTTTACCTGACTTCTTATTCTATAACTATTTACATATTTTACACTTTATAAAACTATTACATAAAATATACATTTTTGTCTTAAAATTACTGACTCGTTTTATAATAAATATAAACAATTAAAGCCAAAATACATAATTTATTAATTTAGATTAAGCGAAGCTTCGTCCTAATACTGGGGAATGGTTGAGGCGTTACTAGGTCTATAGTTAAAGGCACATGGAATGAGCCATTCTTATTCATACTTCATACACGTTTTAATTTAGTACGGAATCAAACAAATCTTCAAACTTAGGCTCACTTTTGAGTTAAAATAAGTAAGAGCTTATTATAATTTACATGTGTAACTCAACTATATCTTATTTCTGTTTTCTCTAAATGAAATTAAAATACCACTAATATTGCACACCAAGCAATTGTTGTAACAGAAATTCAGGTCACCGCCAGATACAAATTCAATAAGGGCAACCCGTTTTTAGAGGATAGCCGTAAGTAGGTAAGAGTGAAAATGAAGTCATAAATATGGCGATTTATACTTTTAAAAACTGATAAGGTCTATTATACAATCACAGCACTTTATCCCCTTTTCACCATTCCGCATTTCTTGTGCTCTCAAACCCTAAAGAAGTTACATATTCGAAACAAATAAACTAGATATCTGTAACTACGCCGAGGAACGTTGGTGCTGGTACATTCTACCAGCCTTGCGAGATTCAATCTGGACAGTACAATTTAAGGTGTTTAGTCGAACACGATTATTGTCGTTTTTGTACTACAGTTAACTAGGCTCTAGAGGACGGTATGAATTGTTATTTGTCCTAACATTACGGGTCGTCTTTCTTCTTTCTTAATTTACCCTCCGTGTGAATCGTTTGCGTCACCTTCTCCACTGCATCTGCTAAGTCTTCGTCGGGATTTATCGCCGCTGATAAAGCAGCGATGTATGCACACGCTATTCGAAGCACCGACAGTTTGGAAAGTTTTTGGTTATGACTGTACGCTGGGACTGATTTTCGGAGGGTGTCAAATGCCGCACTGATTGTGTGAACGCGCGTTCGCTCTCTGGCGTTGGCTTCTATTCTCCTTTCTCTGGTCATGTTTTTGTAATTTCTTTGTTCTCTAGGTTTTGGTTTCTCTGAGAAGGCTTCCACCACGCCCGGGTGTGGGGGCACGCGGGGCGGGCCGGACCTTGGTTCTGGGATTAAAATTGGTATTGGGGGCGGAAGGGGCTCTAAAGGTCTCCGTCTCTGCCTTAATATGCTAGTTTCGTTTACTTTCTTGACTAAAGACAACGGTTCTCTCTGAGGTTCTTCGGTGAATGACCAGGGTCGGAAGGGGCTGTTGGAATCGCTCTCTGGACTCGCCAAGTCTTCTCTCGAGCCCAGGCGGATGCGTTTCTTCGGGGGTTGGAGGAGGGTTGGAGACCGCTCTCGCTTGATCCTCCGCTCGTTCTCAACAAGTCGCACTCCGGAGTCATCGGAGTGGGCTGGGCCGGAACAGGAGTCGTCCTCCTCGCCGCCGGACACGAAGCCAGCGTCGCGTTCCAATATACGATCTGAAATAACAGAAAAATACTTATTATTATAAGTTTTACAATTACGTACTACACAAGTTTATTAAATCACAGTTGAATAGGTATTTTTATTCCAAACATTACATCATCAAATAATGAAGTGACGTTTGCCATTTTTAATTTAATCTAGCATCATCAAATCATATCCTTCATAAAATATTTAACGTTCGATCAATTTAAAAACAGGTTGTATTATATTTGTATAGTTTTATATGTGCCAGCTACAAAAGCTAGCAAAATCGAACAGCTTGCCCCACCATAGAATAATAGTAGTAGTATTTAAATCTCAATGACATAGAGGCGGAGCTAGTCCAAGTGGGCGGTAAGTCAGTTATTGACGCCTTACACAAAAATTAATTATAATTTATGTATAAAAAATTTTGCAATGTTTTACATTTGTTAAAATATATCGATATCTATAAAAAAACATATTTAATACGATATCTGCGATTATTATTTTTCATAAAAAATCAATCGAATACATCCGGTTTGAGATAAAAACATCGTATTTTAAGAAATTTCATTCTAAAATTTGTAAACAAATTATAGAATTGAATTTCTTAAAATACGGTGTTGTTTGTAATTAATTTGTTTATGATATATAGGTAAATGCATGAAATTAAATTGAATAAGATATAATTCTTCTTCTTCTCCTCTCTTCTCTATAACATATTCTCTTCTTCTTCTAATGTGTGTTAATGATCTATGTTTGTCAAACATTTAGTGCAAATAATTATGAAAACAGGTAAATGTTTTCTCTTAGATCTTTTATATAAGTATAATATTATGTTACTTTGTAATAATATTTTACTTTGTACTTAATTCTAAGTTATTCAAAAGTCATCCACAAACGTCCCGCCAATCTTTTGACGGGATATTAGATACCCGAAGCGCCTACTAATGATGCTCCAGTACCTACTGACAACATATTTTATACCTGACTTTGGCGACTTTGTCTATTTTGTTTCCTAAATTTATGTCGTTCTGATGAAAATGATATACTTTATTATATTATATTTGGTGAAAATGGTATACTTTTTAATCTTACTACATTTTTTTAATGAGAAATTATGATTTTTAAAGTGGGTTATCTGTCCTAATCACGATTTCTAGGTAATGACTATTGTGATAAGCGTTTCAACTATATAGTAGGTTACAATTAGTTGAATCATTTGATTAGCAAAAAGTAAGTTCATTTCGGTGTTCTTAGCAACATAATTGTTTGAGTTGTTTTTTGTTGGGTACCCGAAACATTGGGAAGGTACAAATTTTCAAACGTAAGTAGGTATGTGAGATGCAGATTTATTGAATACCTACTTTTGATCAGCGGGACTCCTATTGGAGAACCCTAGCACATTTTAACCTTTCATCAGGTCCCTTAAACCCTTAAACACCTCAGGAGGTGAGGTACTCCAGGATCTATTATAAAATGTATCCACGCCGGTTATTAAGTAAAATGACAAAAGGATAATCATTTTACATAAGCCAGTGTTATATCTTAGCAGAACCACAAGTAGAACACTATCATACATCTATTTAAAAAAATAACTGTTAAAATTACTACTTCAGAAAAGTACCTACACCTACGTCAAGAAAACGAGATGAATTTAAATGTCATTTTGTCATTATCTATTTTTTAATCAACAATTTCAAAACATTCACTTGGAATATATTATCTCAATTATCATGTTTTTTACAAAAACCTCTTTTTTCTCTCTCTCATTTTTTTCCAAATAAAGTATCACTACGCGTAAATTAAACATAGACAAAGCAGCGGGAATCAGTTTAAATATTTTTATACATAAATATAATCTGTATCTTAATAAATATTGTAGGTATCGATTAAAATAAATTGTATAGATCTTTTTAACGATCGGACAATGTAGGACGTGTTTTACTGCCGGGCGCCGGCGCCTGCGCAAGTGACGTCATGCGCTACACAAGGGATTCATATTATGTTCTTAGAATGTATAACAATATAGCCAATTTCTATTTTATCTCAATCAGACTTAATGGCCAAGAAATCAAATAGGACATTTTTAACATAAAACATTTAAAATATTTTTTTATTTCGTCTTATTTAAATAAACGCCTTGGGCGACGGTCGCCATTTTATTTAGTTTTTAGTAACAAATTCAAATAGGAATATTTTATTGGCCGTTAACGTGTATCTTGAGATTTATCGTACTATTATATCGCATGTGAGTACATACGAGTTTCTCGACGGAACAGGTTTACCCATATGGCCAGCCGTCTGATTGTTATTTATCAATATTTTATTTTTACATGAGTCCGTCCGCATTCCATATCTCATGTTTCCATACAGACTTTTTGAATTGCATTAGTTTCTGGTTTTCCCCCCAACTTATTCGTGATAAAAATTATAATCGTCGGATTAGGTACATTAATTTCGCTCGAGAATTTGAATTTGGAATAGTATTTAGTGCGATCAATTTATTTGATAACTTCGTTACCATTTTAGGCGGAAATTTAAATATTATTTAAATATTTGAAGCAGACAATAAATATGTGTTGTAATTTGAAAGTTGTTTTAATGTAAAAATAAGACATTTATTTCGTCTTGTTGATCTTCCATAAATGTTAAATTCAGAATTAAAATTATTTGAAGGAATGTAAAATGTCAAACAATTGAAAACGTAGCGTTTTTAGTGTTGTATCCGTCAATTGGAAGAGTCATATTAATTTCTAGTTGAGTCGAATTGATTTGCTCGTGAAAATTTTAATTAAAAGCGTCTTTCATCATACTCATACGTGGGTACTGAGACTCAAAACTAGGTCAAAAATTGTTTCATAAAAGTATTATTAACACATAGTTAATATTCGTTATACACAAAGATTAGAAAATAATTAATCTTAGAAATGATGGTTTTCATATGTTATATTTATTAATTATTACCTACCATTTTTCCTTTTGGACCGCTCTTGCTTTTTTCTAATAATTACAACACTATAAATATTATTATGAAGAGCTATGCTATTATTGATTTATTACTTATTTTGTGCCTATCAATGAATAGTGATGTTCCTTTTCCGTAGAACTTGTAAAAGACATTGCATGAGAAGTGAAATCGCTCGTTTAATGTGATATAAATCGGCGACCTGTAAAGGCCGGGCTCCGAGCTACCGGAATTGGTTTATGGCTCATAATCGACCGGCCGAGGCGCCGCGAAGGCGTTCCAATTAGACAACGGTATTAGAATAACAATAATCAAACCAACTGTACAATTTGAACCTTATCGTTTACGAATTAAGGTGCTTAGGAATCAAATGAGTTGTATATTAAAATTGTGCTGTATAACCGGCCGCGCTTCTTCTCACACTAGTCTAGTGTCTACAGGTGTTTTTTTTCATGTGAAGCGATAGAACGTTCATACAGCTCCGCCTACGTTTGATTGAGGCTTTAATTGATCACAAAAATAAGTTTGCGACTTTTTGAGTTCGCAAAAAACTATTTAATCTTTTGTGCGCACAAAAAGATGTTATGACTAATGCGTAAAGAAAACGTTTGTGAAATTAAAGAAACCTACAAAAGAATAACATGAGTTTAGTCTGTTTTGCGATGTATTTCTATTTCATATAGCTTTAATTTACAAGGAATTGAAGAAGCTCGATTTCAAATGCACTGGACACGCAGATGAGCATGGAGATTAATAGTTGTTATAAACCGAACAGGTCTACCAACTGTGATATATTATGGTGTTGCCCACAATAAAATGAGATCCGGCGCTAAGGGTCTGTTGCTCATTACGACGATTCACGTTGACGTGTTAAAACAAAGATTACTGTTGGTTCTACGGTATTTCTAAATTTATCCTTCAAGTTCAGGGAATAAGAGTCTTTTTCAAATACTTAAATCCATTCTTGGGCCGCATTATTCAAAGGTGCCGTCGCTACATCTCAAAAGGTTGAATGGTGTCGATCTTACCACTAGATAAGACTACAAGCCTCGAAGCGCGTTGATATCAATCTGGCGCCAAATTTCACAGAAACAAAACGCGTCTTTAGAAAAAAAGCCTATTCAAACGCTGACGTCTCCTATTCATCTTTTTTTAAGCGCGCGGCTCATTTTTAATTTTCGAACTTTAAAGGGTTGCCAGTCTGTAAAAAGATGAACTATAGAGTAGGTGTATTAGTTAATTGCACATACTTTGAAGTTTTACTTCTAAATGTGTTATTTTTAACCAAGGGATTAGGCAACGACCATTAAATAATTAACACATAAGTATCTTCCCACGCACTTCCACAATTATCTTTCGTTTTGAATCTCTTAATTATATGTTATTAATTAAAAATATTTGATATCCATCTAAGACGTTGAATAATTCCGCCACTGATGAGAAAATGATAACCATAGAGAAAAAATAGATGTATATATAATGTCACTTGGTCGGTTAGAAATTCGCACGGTCACTAAAGCTAATGTATGAGAAGTCGTGATGTATTTAGACTTTCACCGGCTACATTACCGGTGGCGCCATCGGCACAGCATTGCTTTATCAATTGGCTAGTCTGCTTTACATTTTAATCAACTCTAAATGAATTGACTTATTGAAATTGCTTGGAGTTCTGTTAATTTATATCTGTTTTTTTATGTCTCTACTTTCTATCTTCAATTACATTCAATTAGTTTCAGGGATTTTTAAATTTTATTTTCGTATATTTAATTGTAAATTATTTGAATAAACGATACGAAATAAAATATTATATAAATCAGATTTTGATAGCATTTGTAATGCATATGGCGGCAAATGTTATTTTTTCGCTAGACATTAGAGGGCAAAGGTCTACGTTTCGTAATTCCCGAATTCCACCTCAATCCCAGTCGTGTATCTCTTGTAATTTGTATATTTAAGTGTTAAATACTTGAATTTACAAATTACTATACAAAATTAAATGTCATTTAAATATTAATTTGACAGTATTTGTAATGCCAATAATTATGCTTACGGCGGGAAATGTTTTTTTTTACACCATACATTAGAGGGCAAAGGTCTACACTGCGTAATGCCCGAATCGCATCCCAGCCGTATCCCGCGGTCCGGGCCTGGCCATTAGTCACGTATGCGGCGCGCGC
Organism: Calycopis cecrops; assembly: GCA_001625245.1. NCBI lineage: Eukaryota > Metazoa > Arthropoda > Insecta > Lepidoptera > Lycaenidae > Calycopis > Calycopis cecrops. The sequence goes on from LUGF01014219.1 coordinate 102,186, forward strand.
CGCCGGCCGAGGCGACACTTTGGCGCCATGCGGTCGCTGCTATACTTTATGTAACGCTAATAACATTTTCTTATATGGATTGGATTTTATTATTATTCTCCGATCGATCGAGCCAGGAAGTAATGGTACAAGTTTTATTATTTCAAGTCCGTCACTTTCCACGTTTTACTTGAAGTAAGGACGTAGGACACATTTGGAAATCCTCTAAAGATGTTGTAATTTTAATACATTAATGGAGCGCACATTAGTTTAAATCATCAGCGTATTACTTCATGAATCATGATTCATGACTATCATTAGGTATATTTAAATATTTATATAAAGAAAAAAAATATTTTTACACGTAGTGTAAAAACTGGAGTGTATGAGACTTGTCATCTGCATTACCGAAAATACGCAGGCACTTTTCCGATCCTGCATCTAACATCTTTCTGACTTTAGAGCCTTAGACAATAGCCCTAGATAATACCTACTAAAACGAATACTTATATAATCAAAAATTCCCTTTATTACCTGAATAGTCTAGTTAAAATATCGAAGCTTCCTCTTAAGTATGATGTATACCTATGTCAAGAGGCTACGGTATTCCTCATATAGAGTTCTTATTGCAATTTTTATCGAACAATAATTCGAAAATCTATTGTTGAATGTTACTTATTCGAAATATTTATGTTATACAATTTCATGGTACGAAAACTGAGTTTGTATCAAGTAGATTTAAAGTATAAATATGCACCGTAGGGAACCTAACTACTATACTATAAAAGACACTTCTGTATTTATACACTGTAACAGCCATTGTTAGTGCAGTACAAACAGCAACCGTCTGTGCTTTGTGATGTCTGTCCGCTGGTTGGAGTCAAAATAACCCATTGTTTCAGACAACCGACAAACATCGGTGATGTAAGTGCAGACCATCTGGCTGACATGTGCTTATTTTTTAAATTGCAGCCTTTAATTCATGTATTTGTCATATACGAGATTTAAAAAGAATATACCTACGGTAAAATACGAGGTATTAAAATTATATATAACAATGAAAAATGTGAATGGGTTGATATTCTTTAGTTTATAGTATTTCGAATATGCCCGACATTTTTTTTAAAACATAGGTACATATTAAAATTAGAACAAAACAAGGACTTCTTGAAGGTTAAGGCCATAGTTCACAATGGCCCTAACTTTCTAAAAGTCAGATATTTCTAAGAGATTTTTATGATGAAGTAATTGCATAAAACAAAATTAAAAGTGACATCACAACTTTTAAAATGTGTTTCTACAAATATAACTTAAAACTATAGTCACTCTGTTTTTAGAAATTATTATGCTGTGCTTGCCTTGTGAATCTAGTATTAGTAATTTATGTATCGTTGCACAGACTAAATAAAAACAAAGTCTAATGTCATTGCTTCAGTCGCCGTCGCAACTGTTGATCCAGATAATAAAAAACTAATTTTGAATTTCTGCCAGCGTTTTTGCGCTCATATCTAATACGATGTATTATGGATAAAACCACCTGGTTGAATGAGAAATATTGCATCTCTGTGACATTTTGTCAGGGATCATTTTTTACTCACATCCAACCGTCTCATTTTGAATAAAACCTAAACTTGGGCGTATGTTTTTCTAAATAAATTGGGATATTATACATCGAGCGTTTTAATAATGATACAGTCGACGGTGAAATTCGTTGATTTTTAAGATTTTAGGCATTGAAACGCTGTTGATAGACATATATTCTTTTTTTTCTTTTGAATATACTTCGATATTTTTTACGCAACCGGGGGCAAGCGTATGCTAATAATATTTGTATACTGTAATTTGGAATTAGGTATCAAATTTTGCCATATGTTTACAAGACATGGAACACATGTTTTTTAGGCGACTTTATAATGAAATAGTGGACTTGATTAGATTCGAGTAGTCTCTAGTTATATGACGTGTTTGAAATCTATGTTTATATAAAAAATCATGTATGGATTAAGTTGACATTTCTTAACATGGTTGATAATGAATTCAAATATTGAACAAAGGCAATTTTCTTTGATTTTTTATTTCTTTAAATAAATATACAATAAAATATAATATATTAGCCCAGTTTTACTTTTATCGTATCTGTATATGGTCGCGTATAAATTATATTACGTGTTTATTTTCTTAGAAAACATTATGCCTAATAAGATTCTGGGCAAAACCCAGACTACATTAAAGCTGACAATTTGGCGCCAAATGACATAAGGAACGACCTTGTTCTGGCAACACAGCGACGATAAAATAAATCACATATAAAAAGTTAATTTCGCATGCGGCTAAGTTGGTATCGAACAGCCAGATGGCCGAATCCAGTGTCCGTACCGACATCTGGCGCGGAAAATGTAATTGTGACTTTGATCATTGCGTTTTTTTCGAACGTTTTATCGGTGAACGTTTTTTCTGCTTTGATTGCTAGTGATAAAAATCGTTATCTTTTACATATACATCGACTTGTGTTTTATATCATCATACATTTTGGGTAGTATTATTTGGTTAGTATCCAAAACAAATTGGTTAATAATTATATTATAAAATATATTTATGTAACGTGAAAAATTCGTTATTTTTAATGGTATAGGTATAGTCCCTTGTTGATTTGGTCAGATTGGCAAAGTCAAACAAACTATGCAATGCCTCTGCGAAATAAAAAAAAACATGAACTTTGTCAAGCATGAAAAGACGCAATAATGGCAACATTTATAATTATTACAATAATAATTCTATAAAATGTGCATATTGCGCTATATCAACACATTATTGCACCTTAAATCTAAACACATGCGCCTCAACCAAATAAATATGCATAATACAAAATGTTTCCCGGATATAGCTTCTAAATCGGACTATTTAGCAAGCGCCATTTGAAGCGGATGATCGTATATCACTCGCTAATTTTTTAAATTCCTCCGATACCAGTTGGCAAATTAATGCAAATGTCTGAAGTCGCGTTCGGAATTTAAATATATTCGCGAGTAGAAAACAAAATAGAAGTTCGTATATGGATTCAGAAGGCCAGTCGTAGGCACCTAGTATGTTTAAGAGTCAATGTTATTGTCGCGTTGCAGCCAATATTGACCTAGAACGAACGGGGAATCGCTTACATGAAACCATGAAAATCTGTGCGATCTGTAGAATTTTATCTCAGCTGGAGCTGGCTTAATGGGGGAAGAATTAGAAGAGCAAGGAAGGCTATTTGATGATACTAACTAACTTGTGTAATAAAATATACTTAAATACAACTAAGTAATAAGGTATAAATTAAAGCAAAGGGTTACCATTCCATCAAGAGATTACTCTTTACGCACAATTGAACTATATGGTCTTACCCCCGAGACACGACCCCTTAGGGTTACATCGTAAAGGTCCCTAATGTACTTAGTACATGACACTTACAATATAAAATCTGATTAGTAAATGCTTTTTTTTCGGTGGCCAATGTATTTGCAAAAAAAAAGATTTTTTTAAAAATCTACAAGAGTTCTATTTTTAAATTCGTCTAACATTTATTTTTTAACATGCATGTTGAGTTACGGCATTGCCAATGAGGCAAAAATAACGTATCTTATACCTCATATTGGTACATAACTTTTAAATAGCCGAGAAATATTTTTACTAAAATAACATCTTAATTTTTATTAGCTGGATTTAAAAATAAACTATTCTCGACATTAAAGCATTCTTATAATTGCGTGTTTTTATTAATTATTCAAATATAATGTAATTTCGTTATGCTACAGTGACCATTCCGGTTCGGCTGGCTCAAACATAATTATGAAATTATAAACGACCTAGCAAGGCTGCGTCCTTAAAATAGCTCGCCCAGACAATTCGAAAACAGATTATGAAATTGTATTATTATATAAAGCCCACGTGTTGTCAGGAAAAAAGGGCTAAGAAAAAAGTTAAATACTTATTGAAAATTTTATTCAATGGGCATGGCAGACATTGTAAAAATCAGCTATATGGACTAAAATATAAATTATATTTTCTATTTACATTACAAATTACAATCGGTGTGTTTATTACTGCTGTAGGGTATTTTCCATCTCGCAACAATGTTAGTTAAAATATCAGTAACAGTCTTCACATTGGTAAATTAAATATATAAATCTTATATTTTTTTTTTCTCGAATCAGGATGGGATAAGATTAATATTTAAAAAAATAAAAGTCATTAACATACATATATTTTACAGGAAGAGGGAGGAAGGCAATATGTACAACCTCTATGCGTATAGGTGTCGGTAGTCATGAAAATGGCTCCGACTGCTCGTTTTCCATTTTATAAATTAATTTAAAATAATATAAATTTAATATTAAATTAAATTATGAAATAACGTTAAACCCGTCTTGAATGTTAATAAACGTATGTTGAAACTATCGACAAGACGTTTATCAAACACTAGCGGGTTGTTAAAAAAGCCATTTCCTGCGGAAACAGTTGAATCACATTCCGTAAACTGCGATTGCCTATTACTGCATGTTTAGAAAATTATTTTTTTTTTTAAATTTCGTACGTGTAATATGTTTGCCATTCAGCCATGTCAGCCTTTATTGGATACATGTCAATTCCGCGCCTAGACGGTCGAGTTACCGCTTCTCGCTCCGATTTCGGACCGGGTACAGCACTGAGATCATATTCCTACCTGGTCATTAGTTGATTAACTCCTCTTCACACGAAATGAGAAGATATTTGTAAAGGAATTAATTACACGCCATCTTTATTATTACAAAGACGCGGGCGACGACGAAGACTATCAGATCATTTAGAAACTCAAAACTAAGAATTTTCTCTTCAATTAGCCCTGGAGTCATATATTTTTTATTAAAAATCTTTTATATTATTTCTTTTATATATTATCATCGAGATTATACCAATTGAAGTTTTGTAAAGGTAAGTAGTATACCATTAGTCAATATTATATTATAAAAAAATTGTTGGCACAGAAATGTTATACATACAGCCATATAAGGATGCACAATACTGACAAGTGACACTTAAAAGTCTTCAACTTTAAAAAGTTGTCATTTTTTGTGTAATCTGTGATACGTTTTTCTGTATCCGTTTTGGGTGGTTTTGTTTTTGCTTTTGACCACCCGCTCGCTTCCTCCCTTTGTCTTTTTCGATGAATCTGGCTTCCCATCACCCCTTTAATATGCATGTATGCAAAAATTCTAATTTCGTTTTGTACATTGCATTGTCGCTCCGCAACGCAATTTTATGATGACAATCTGTTGAATTTAGAAGAAATGTCGTATTTGGTGAAACGTTTTCTTGCACAAAACTAGTTTATTCAAGGGACAGAAATGACGGTGGTAGGTAAACTCTCCTCCTTATCCGAAGACCAATCTCCAGCACATTGTACCAGTAACTTTTTTATTGCTGCATGCATTAAGGCATGCATAAAGGTTAGGAACTGCCTGGGGTATTTTTTTTTTATTGTATAGGGTGCAAACGAGCAGTTGTAGCCATTTTCATGCCTACCGACGCCCATAGACATCTGCATAGAGACTACACAGATGCGCTGCCCCCCTTTCTCCTCCCACCTCCATGGGCAACCGGCTACTTACACACCGCACGAAACGCGACAGCACAGCTGTCACTTCACGCCGGTCTCGTGTAAGCGAGAGGTTCCTCCGGTCATGCATGCAAGCATGTAGCGTGGCACTACCTCTTGGCTCACATTTCATTGTCCCCGCGGCAGCATCACACCACATGCCGCGCGTGGTAACCAGATGCAGTAATTGCACGCTGGGAACCTCGAGACATGTAAAATACACGTGTTCACTTGACCTTCCCAGCTCCGCATTGTCTCGTTTCTACATCTGGTTTGCTGGCTTTGTACACATCTGTTGATATTGTTTAATGTTTTGTAATTATTAAGATGAGTGATCCGGTTCAAGTTGGCTTTGGCATGGCACTACCTCTTCTATATCCATTATCCATAGACATCGCACAGATAAATAAGTCTTTTTCTGGTATAGGAGGGCAAACTAGCAGCCGGAGCCATTTTCATGACTACCGACGCCCACAAACATCCGCATAGAGGCTGTACAGATGCGCAGCCCTCCTTTCGCCACCTACCTCCATGGGCCACCGGCTACTTAGACACCGCACGAAGCGCGACAGCACAGCTGTCACTTTTCGCCGGTCTCGTGTAAGCGAGAGGTACCTCCCCGGTCTGGCCTATACGGTTGTTCTTGCAAGACAAGCAATGCTATCCTGTACTGCAGCTGACACCTCTATAGTCTATGCCTTTACACCGATGGCTCCCAACCAGTGGTCCGCTAACCACTAGTGGGTAAAGATAATGGGCAAGAGATAAGAGACTTTTTTTATACTTACGCTGAAGTCCCTTTATCGAGAATGATATAATGGTCCCTGACCAAGAAAAGGTTGGGAACCCCTGCCCTACGCCGATCTAAAGTAGGAGCTACACTGTCACAGTGTACAGTGTTTCCGGTTGCCCAATGGCCCCTCCATTCCCATTATCATTGGGATAGGAGGATAGGTAATTATACTTCCCTGAGTCGAAAATCGCAATGCGACAGTATAGGCATTATAAACGCTGGTATTAAGTAAATAAGGACATTGCTGTCATATCTGCCGAATTCGGCAACAATGCGCAATTAATATAAACATTCTTGCTAAAACGTGTCACATCCCTACGCATATTGCATCAATTACGAAAGTGCAATAAAAATACAATGGTGTTATATAAAATAGCTTATCGTTCTAAATTCAAAAGCATGTGATTTTTCCATTTAACAGCCAGTTTTATGGTTAGTTGCACGAGTGGTAATATTTTGAAACAAAGTCACGTGTGTGAAAACACGTGTTCGCCGCGGCTCCCGTATCGTTGACGTTTATGTTTTTTTTTTAATAGGCAATTACTTCTCGTGAGGTTATAAGTTTTGCCACTATTTGGTAATCGCTCACATCTTGCACAATATTGTTAACTGTAATTGTTACATTATCTCGATTATATTTGTTTTCAAATATATAGATATTTGTCATGATTAGATTTTATTTCTACTAGTAAAGTTAAAATTAGTTATTAGTTATTAGAAGAAATACAATAAAAGCTGTAAAATCGTGTTACGACACGTTATATCTGTAGGTACATAATATATTATATGCCTTAGTGTAATTTTAATCGATAGCAGGTATCTATTGTTCGCGTAATCACCATAATACTGGCTCACACCCCATTGATTGCCCCCCTAACCGTCGCACCTGATACCAGAATGCACATGTGACACTCATTATATTTTATTAATTTATTCAGTCCAACCTTTTTTTGAACGTGTTATGTGGTAAAAAACATGGATTCCATTTAATAAGAAATGTGGGTTTCTCCAACGGCGTAATGGTGCAAAAAGAATGATCGTGTACATCCAGTATGTTGATTTTTAAATTTAAATATTTTCTTTCTTTCTGAATAAATTGACAAATTAGGAAACATGAAAATAGTTACGGAATATCAATAACTTTATATGGATTACGATTTCCGAGTAGATGGCAAAAGTATTTACCTACAAATAACAATATTAATAAAATATTTACCGTCATGTTCAAGTCTCTGTTGTCTTCTTAGGCAATATGTATTTCGGAACATATGAATAAAATATTCTAACAAGTTAATTTGAATGCAGTCTTCCTTGATATGTTTTTATTTTCCATATCATTAGGATCGCTTGACATTTAAGCCTCGATTCATGAAAGAGACATTACTTTCACCGAAATCAAATCAGCTTAGAGTCATTATTAGAAGGTCGGTGAATGGCTGAATCATATCATATCAAAATACTCAAGATAAACGTGATAAAGTATGATAATGGTCCAATAAGCGTTGCCACATGGTAAGTGACGTCAGTACGGTTGGTAAGCAGATGTGTCTTTACCATGTGGCCCATTATAGCTGTAATAATACCCAGTGTCGGCTGTTTGACATCTGTATCTTTGATGATAAAAATTTAATTTAAAAAAAGAACGAAAGGGTAACTTCTACACGACGAAAATGGCGCGGACATATTTTAAATGAACTTTAACTGCAAATGAATACTCCATATACAGCCTATAGTAATTATACACAACAAATTATTTTTATAGTCCGAAAGTTGAATGATAAAAACAGTAAGTGAAATTAAATGCACTTGCCACATGCTAAATAATAACGGACATGTTGTTCCATTCTTTTAACAATTTCAAATCAGTTAAAAGCAACGCTGATCTAAATAGAATTCAGAGCCGTGGATTTAGAATAATAAAGAATAATGATGTATTTTTTATTTATGTAATGTTCGTAACAAATGGATAGGCCATTTTCTCTAAAAGTTCTTCAATAATTGTTTGAATTTATTACAAAGTTTTTTAGAGAAGAAAAAGGGGCATATCGAATAATAAGTCACAGAAATCTGTATCAGAGATCTTTGAGTTGTGTGCAGAAGTCTGTTGTTAGATAATTGTTTAAGTTTTTTTTCTAGAAAAAGGTTTAGTCTGGGTCTTTTCACTTCTAGCACTTTTAGACATCATTTATGAGACCGAAATGGCACTTCATGCCTGTGTCGTTCAAGAGGTATCTCCACGGTAGGGCCCGCTCGTGTTGCTTGGACCGCAGTAAGGACACCTTTTACAATAAAATTCACCTAGTTACGGCCTGAATTCTCAAGGTTTTCTCGCTTTAATATAATGTAAAATAAATATGTTCTAAAATAAACCATCAATTATTACCAGTAATAAATTAAAACATGGTTTCCCATTGCAAAGTAATCTAATCTAATGATTATTGTCATCGTCATTGTTATCATCAGTCGAATCATTACTGTCATCATTATTATCATCATCATCGTTTATCAGTCCAGTGGACTTGTGACCCGATGGTGAAGACGATTTTTGTGCATTAGCCGGAAAATGATTAATCAAAGTAATGTGGAAAACTTTTTCACTTTTCATAACATAGATCGATCGATTTGGATGGCATTTTTGGCTTATTATAAGAATAGTGTGTAATCTGTTAAGTATATTTTTATAAGATAGAAGCTTTTTTATAAATTTGTTACTAGCTACGCTCCGCGGTTTCACTCGCATAAGTTTCAATCCCGTGGAAATATCGAGATGAAAAGTACTCCGATTCTCAGACCTAACCTATATGGAATTTTAAATAATTTATATGTATAGATATATAT
>LUGF01014219.1:111691-122615 GCA_001625245.1 Calycopis cecrops
TGGACTTGTGACCCGATGGTGAAGACGATTTTTGTGCATTAGCTTGAAAATGATTAATCAAAGTAATGTGGAAAACTTTTTCACTTTTCATAACATAGATCGATCGATTTGGATGGTATTTTTGGCTTATTATAAGAATAGCGTGTAATCTGTTAAGTATATTTTTATAAGATAGAAGCTTTTTTATAAATTTGTTACTAGCTACGCTCCGCGGTTTCACTCGCATAAGTTTCAATCCGGTGGAAATATCGAGATGAAAAGTACTCCGATTCTCAGACCTAACCTATATGGAATTTTAAATAACTTATATGTATAGATATATATTTTAGTGATTCTTTTATCTTTCAATAATAACATTTACATGACAAAAATCTTTGAATTGTAATGAAATGAAAAATTATACCACTTTTCAAATCCAGGAATATTTTAACTCGTTTCAACCGACTTCAAAGAGAACGATGTTATTAATTGCATTGCATTTTTAACGTTATCTCAGAAGTCAGACATTAATTAACCGATTTCAATTATTTTTTTATTAAAGAAAGTGCAGTGGAGGTGGTCCCGAGGATAAATTTGATCTTTGATGATAAGTTCAGCCGACTTCAAAAATATCATCATCACTTTTATTCTTCTGTCGTGTAATGGAGGCTTTTTTGATGTTACTACATCTTCGATAACGCCGTAATGGTGTGGAGTTTTGTTTGAATTTATGGTCATTATAGAGGTGATCCTTTGCGCTTGCAAGACAAGCTGACCACTAACTTCCATCAACCCCATGCATGGACGCCCATAAACATCCGTACAGTTTCTATGCAGATGCGCTACCCTCCTCACCTCCCCTCCAAAAGACCATCGACTACTACCAAACCGCACGAAACGCGAAATCATATCTATGACTCACTTTAAGCGAGAGGTACCTCCGATTGCGATGGCCCAATTCGGAAATGTAGCACGGCAATACCTCTTGCACACCCTGACGACAGACGCCTCATCATTCGGGCCCAGATCCACCTCTGCAAGTCACGTTATCTCCCGCAGCGTCATAGACGTTACACTTTAGACTAATCGCTGATAAGATACGCTGTCACCCGGTGCGCCCGCACTCGCGAAAGGTTAGGCCGATAACGTTATCGGAGCAATTTTCGCGTATTATCGTGATTATTTAAGCTCCGCCAGAACAGATGTAGCGAGTTTCCTGATAACGATGTGTTAAAGTCCGTCCAGTGCAGATGCACCGTTCCGACCAATAACTTGCGACTTTTTTACGTGATGGGCGTGATCATCAGCCTTCATCACCTTTATAGCTAATAGCCACCATTATAGCTGACACAAGTGCACGTATGTATAAACGTTTTGTTTCAGCTCTCGCTTTAAAAAAAAAGATCTGTCGCAACTCTACATTTAAATTAAGAACGCATCAAAGAAATTTTGACGCGCCTTAATTCAAACTTAGAACAGAACAATATTTATAAATCGAAACAGTTGGCAATACTGCGACCTAATTTGAAAAGAAAAAAATAAACCTTGTATCCCACACGACCCCCGCTATGCGACATGTGAACAAACAAATAGGAATTTCAAACTTCCACACACTCTTATTTGAGTGCAATAAAGATTACAATCGCTTGACAGTGATGAAAACAAATTAGCAGTAAAATACACTTGTCTAGTCGCATAGGGTTTGCACCCTTGTCACATGTGCAGTGACTTTTTGTACCCCTTCTGTTTTACGGAATAGTGATTAACAAATTGATTTGTTTAACGGTTATTTACTGTAATACGGATAAATAATAGTATTCTTTGGACTGAAAAATATTTAACAATGCTCTAGATATTTTTCACTTAAAAGTTCAGTGTTTTTCGTCATTATGTATGAATTACTTCAGCACGTTATGAATTTTGACTTTTACCTTTCATTTCATTCATTGAATATAAAATTCAATCTAATTGTTTATTATACATACAACAAAATTATTTAGTATTCATGTAATTAAGCGTAACATTTTTTATGGTATAGGGGGACAAACGAACAAACGCCTACAGACGTCCTCCTTTCTATTCGCACCTCTATGGGCCACCGGCTACTCACACACCGCACGAATCGTGACAGCGCAGCTGTCTCTTCACGCCGGTCTCGTGTTAGCGAGAGGTACCACCCTCAGTCATGCCGGCCTAATTCGACTGCATGCAAGCATAGAGTGTGGCACTTATACCTCTACATGATCTCTACATGACAAAGGCAAATTCGTTATGCTACTCATGCTTGATACGAAACAACAAATAAACACATGACACCACATTCATTAGATCAAATAAAGTGTTGTGGGGGTGTAATTGCAGATCCTAAATTGTCTCTACATGCGAAACGCGATCTCTACGTTCTGATTTAAATACGTTTACCCAATAAGAGCATTATATAATTTATTTAAGAGCTAATCTCGATCTTCTACTGTGCATTATGTTAATTCGTTACAAGCCTAACATGGCGCCCGTATTTGTCATCTGTCTGTTTGATCATTTCCGTTGTCCTATTTTAAAATAAATACACGTTTTCTTTGCCATCTTAATACGTATTACTGGTTTTGGAGGGTATTTTTGTAGTAGCATAGTTTGGAACGAGTAGAGAATTGCTGATCCGTTCTCTGTCAAATTTTAAGGTATCATACGATACTCTGGATTACTCTTGATATTGCATTAAGATCTGATTTTGCTAGCTTATGAATACCGCGGTTTGATTGCACATCATCTTGTCGTTATTCTTTCAAGAAAAGCTACAGTGAACTTATTTGGATAAAATTTGATGACAATCTGGTATGATTTAAAATAGTTTTATTCCAAAAAAGTAATTCCTTGCGATAGATGTGTAGGTGGGAAAAGCAGCAGGGCACAGTTAGTTCTTTATTATTCTCTACTATTAATAATTTATAAATTATTTTAACTCACTCGTTCATCGTAATCATTTTCATTGTTTTTACATCATCTCATCAACCCAAAATAAGGTACATTGTGAAATATCTCGCGAATCCTAGTTTGTTTTATCTTTATGTGTCATCTATTGTAAGAACATTAATCTTTTCCTTAAAAGTTGTTATTTATATAACATATTTACTTATTTACAATAAGTTTCGCATTGATTTAGATTGATGATATAGATACTTTACGAGATTTCAAATTTGCTTTACTTTTTGATAGTTCTCATGACTTTACAGTTTCCTATTTAACTTGTGTATTTACCCTACATGTATTCTGTCTTGTTGTCTAAAGATCAGCTGTGGACGGATCAAGATCTCGTATATGATGAATATATTATTACAACCCTATTTTTGAAGTCTGGTTGTGACAGATTGGCCAGTCACCGAGGTGCTCTGTCGCTGATATATTCGGCGTACCTCAGTCTAAACCACAGATACCTATGACAAATATAATATACTACATGAATGTGATTATGGCGACATTGCGCGATGACCTTATCGATCAGGAATGTTTTTTTTGTGTAACAACAATCGCGTAGAGGTTAGCTTTAAATCTCTAATTAGCAGATTCTTTAGTTTTTTAAAGTAGCAAATGATGTACCATTTAGATAAAAAGGTCTACGTCTAATTTTGTATGGTGTATTAATGAAAACTTCAAAGTTTTAAGTAATTACGTAATTTTTATGCTTCGTATAGTTTTCAGAAATGCACCTATATTTTTTTGTTTTTTTTTATTTCCCTTTCGTTTTCGTTGATATAAATCATGTTTCGTGTGAATATCACTTTAAGATTCATGATAGTAAATGTAGAACAATTTTCTAGAGTTTTATTATGAATAATTTCAAACATATATAATATACAAATGTATGCTTATATGTAACTGTCGTACGTCCTCATGGTGCTCTACATTTTATCGTTTCTATATTAATTGTAGAGGCAAATCCTCGGCGATGCTTCCGATAAACATCTTCTTTTACAGTTAACTATTAATGTCATATAGCTAAAAACACTTAACTCCCAAATGACTCTTATTGATTTCTCGTAATCGGGACCTGTAAAACTGAGTTTTGTAGTTTATTTGCCAGTTTATAATTAGCTAACAGATTTTAATAGGCACCTGAACTAACCGTAGAATAGTTGTATTAATGCATCCCTGCATTCGAGTATTCTTTATGTAATAGTTGACGATATTTTTAATTTTATATATTATATTACCTTCCGCGATTGCCCTTGCAAATATTAATTTTTGTGTAGTTCTAGATTGTCATCTATGTCTGGGCCACATTTCAACTTTATTCATTGAGTGATTTCTGCGTGAAAGAATAGCAAACATATTATAGCAAACTTTGGCATTTATAAAATTAGTAGGATCATCGTAAAGTCTAGGTGTTTTTTTATAGTAAGGCACCTAATGAGTAGAAATCTCGGCGCCTATATACTTGTGATCTTTTTAGACAAATTCTTATCAATATTATATCTTATTCAAGTGCATAGCTGCCTATAGATTCCATGTGATAAACAAAATATTCATGTGACACATATTCTAGAAATTATAAATAGTTGTATTCAAACAAATATATATAAATATTCATCGATTACTACACATAAATAAAACTAATTAAACATTTATTTATTTATAATATGCCCATTATATATAATCAATTAAGTTAATCAAAAATATAATATAGCGAGCATTTTTGAATTCACGTGTTTTATTTTTTTTAATTGTAGAACTCTACATTCTCGGTAGAGTGCAGAGTTACGTCTTCGAGTGCAAAACAAAATATGTCAACAAATAAATTACCTTTTGTTTCAACTCCTACACTATCTTCATTAGATGTGATGGTAGAGCCTGACATTTTCACTTTTCAGAGCTCATGCAAATCCAAACAATTGATAATAAAATCCTCAATTATAAATACACAAGGCCACTTGAACTTAATGAAAACAAACACAGTTTTTAATACACTCGATTGTCATTGTATCGTATTTCATTCGCGTGTTTGTTGCACACGCACGCACAACCTTCCTCTACGCCGGCCAACACACAACTGAAACAAGAAGTTGGCTGGCGTTGGTTCGGAACCGAGGTAGGGTAAAAAAGCACGGCGCCAGTCCGGTCTCGCCCTTAGAGATGCGCCTGATATCATACTCGTAAGACTTATCGCTCATTTGCCATTGCCTTGTAATTTACTAACTTTTTATTGCATATGGGGGGCTATGAGCAGTTGTTTTTCTGTATGTTTTACCTCGGTAATCGCACAGAAGTTACGCAGTTGATTTGTGTTTGGCCTCTTAATTGTGCATAGATTTTCTTATAGTTTTGACATTTCTAATTAATGTCTATGGCTTGTATGTTTATATTAATGTGACGTTCATCTATCCATAGATAATTGTCATTTATTTTACATTTTATTGTGTTATCCTTTCTTCTACAGTTATTGAATATTTTATTGCCGTTTTAAATGATACATTCAAATCAGTTTTCTTTTCGTTTACTAATAAACTATAATTACTTAGTTTCGCATGAATAGATAGTAAAACTTTTACTATAATATATGCATTATATTTGCATCATAACTAACCCTATTTTTATTTATTTTTATATATTTTAGGAGAAAACATATACCTTGTTTTCTATAGGTATATAAAAGTTTTACTAATCTGAAAAATTGCTACCGTTTTCTTACATTCCGGAATATATTTAACGCAGACGATTCTGTTTACGAAAAAAGACATTGAAGATTAATAAGGACAACCGTTATTAAAACGGTTGTGATTTCAACTTTTTTTATCCAGCCAGTGTCTGGACGCATAAAAAACGAATCACAAAATATCGACATATCACAGCACTGGTGCGCCAGCCGGTCGCATACTCTGTCAGGGCGGCGACTTGTCGTGAAGATCGCACCGCCTCGGATACGAGCATTTGTTCCAACTTGCAGCTATTTCTACATGCACATGTGCGACGTGACTCACACATTAGCACAGTTTACGATGCAGTTACGTATTTTGATTGAGTTGCGTTCAAAAATCGGCTAATTATTTAGATAAAATTTACGGATAAATATTTCGTTAATATAGTCTATGTTTCTTATGTTAATGTCAATAACGTTTTCGGGATGTGATTAGATTCATTACACAATCTTCTATTCAAATCTCTCAATCTATTATATTTCTTACATTGAATTTCCAGCTGATATTTTATTTTTGCTCTTAATTTAGAACTTACTCTATGTAGAATTGCGCCTAAAGTTTAAATTTTGCCTATGCCTGAAATCTTTATTTGCACAAATGTAATATTTTATTTCATTTCAAACTTATAATTTTCCTCATTTGACAACAGCCCACATTCAACAAATATTTATATGCATCTTAATCAATATAGTCTTGAATAAATAATTAACTAGTAATTATTTATTCTAGACTCAGGTTTATTATCAGTACATGTTATCACGTCATGAAAAATGAAACGTAATCTACGTCAACGTGGACGAATTGCACTATCATGGTGACTGGTTTGTTTTTTGGGTTATCCACACTTGCTCAAAAAGGTGTGCTTTCTTGTGTTGAACATGAGTTTTTACGTCATCTCGACGTGATTCCTTCAACGCCGATTTTGCTCTGGCGCAGTGGCGGCGTTGCTTTAAGAACTCTTAGCGCGTCCAGATTTGGCAACATCGATACCGAATCCTGTTCCGTCGGCTTTTTGCTCGTACATTTCCTCAGATTCGAGGAACGGGTGGTAAAAAAAGGCCAAGTTTCGCCTCGAGCCGTTTATACAGGTTTTGTCATGAATTTTTATGGAGTCCGAACGGGGTAACAACATTAAGTAAAGCCTAACAAATATGTTTTTATGATACACGCGTGAGTTTGGTTTTTTTTTAAATTAGAGACTCCGATATGTTTTCGCACTTGTTGTTGCATAAAGAAATTCATGTAATTACAATAATAATTGCAAATTAAAAAACTTCCGGCCGGCTGATTCAATCCTTATCTAAAAACTACATACACATAAAATAATAAAGTGACATCATTTCAAAGAGCCACATACTTAACATACAGGTGTCTAAAATTTGTCGGATCTTTTTATACTCACTTTCATATCAATTGTTTCGTATTCTAGTGGGCAGCACGTACGAGCCAATCTACCCCAGATGTTGAGCACCGCATGAGGAGTCAACCTAAAAAATGTTATTGAGAATTTGCAGTTTCTCTTAATAGTGTAGGAAGCGCACATGTAAAGTGATTCTCTAACCGACCACGAAGTAACTATGTATGTATAGCATGTAGAGTAAGAGGATGCTTAGCGTGTGCAAATTCAGGCATAAGAAATAGATGCGTATAATGGGTAGTGGTAGAGAATTTCGTAATATTAAAGCAAAGAGGCTAATTGTCATAGTAGAGTCTGAATTAGTAGAAACAAAACCGGGAAAGAGATATTTCGCAGGAAATAATACTGGCTTCACGCATACAATTTATTCGGACGCGTCAAATAAAAAAGCAATTGAGTAGGTGAATTAGGTGTTAGGGGATAACTCCTGTACAAATAATATAGCCGAGATGGTAAATATTGGGCTCAAAATAAACTTGTCCTGTGTGGGCGTGAAACGGTCAGGTAAGGCTTTTGACACCTAGCCACGACCGCGGGGAAATGGTGTGAATATCCACGCGATATATTTAGTTTTGTTGTTTTTTTCGTGCTGGCAACGTTAAACAGTTGAGATCAAACCGTGTTAAGTATTTTAAGTTCGGATTCTCTTGAATTTTTTGATTGCAAGAGCAAATAATTGTTTCTCTACATTTTCTATGTGTTTTAACAATCTTGCTGCTATGAATTTTATTTCATATTTGAATTCTGTTATATTTGTAGACTATAGACATGGCAATAGTTTTATTGAATTTTAGAGAAATTTACTGAATGATACAATTCGCTATTTAACTTTGCATTATGAGTTTCGCTAATGAAACAATTAAATCTTTAAATTCAAATTTAACCAATTATTTAATTGTATTACACATATAATTTATTTTCTTCAGCCAACGTCGCCAGGATAAAACAGGCTAAAAAAGTTTGATGTATTTAGTATGCTCTACATGACATGCCTGTGAAAATCATGTGATGTAAAGCTCAGCTTTAAGTCTGTTTCTTACTGCAAATCACTATGCATATTATACCACAACTCACAAAATTTTATCGTTTCAAAAGAAGATCTACAATATTTTTTTTTTTTTGGGAATTAAGTTTTTTTAAATTTATAAACTCACTTCTCCTTAAGCGTTGACGTGACATTGCGTGTCAGGCGTGTTCCATGACCGCAAATCGTTCCACGTTCAAACAGGCGATCATGTGTCTGCGTGTATATTCGATATCGTTATGGTGACACGTGGCATGGGATAGGGTTCGGCGGTTTTCGCGTTTACGCTGGTATTTAAATGTCAACACTGAAGCTTTTGAAATAGTAGAGTATTTTGACTAGTTCTTTGAATCTTTTTTTCTGACTAGGCGTATAAACTCAGGGTGATTTTTTTTATAGTATAAGGTGACAAAGGCCATAGACACCAGCATGAAGTTCTACAGATGCGTTACTCTTCATCCTCCTTCCCTCACCATGGGCCACCGGCTACTTACACACAAGCACAACAGCAAAGCTATCACTTTACGCCGGCATCGTGTAAGCAAGATCCTTGCTTGCCCACCTAATTTACCTGCTTGCATGCTTGCACCGTGGCACTACCTCTTACTAAAGGGAATTAGATCATCTCCGGCGGCAAATGCCGTGCCCTTTTTGAGAAGGAAATCTATAAGGCCTCATCGGTCAAACCTCACCCAAGTGGCATAATAATAACTACATAATTATATAAAACTCAAAGGTGACATAGCCATCTATCAACGCGCAGCCCAAACCACTGCACGGATCGGGCTGAAATTTTGCATGCAGGTAGATATTATGAAGTAGGCATCCGCTAAGAAAAGGATTTTTTAAAATTCATCCCCTAAAGGGGTGAAATAGGGTGTTGAACTTTATATCGGTTTTTTAAGAAATTAAGCGCGAGTGAAACCGCGGGGCACAGCTAGTAGCTTAATAAATAATGAAATAATATGTTACAGCAGATTTATTATCATCGGTCTAAGTGGCCGGGCCATGTTCAGACCTTACAATAAGTTGTAAAACTAGGAGCTTACAATCTATGAGCTCATTAACTAACCCGTTGACATCTTTACAAGTCTTACGCAACGACGATGTAACAACGTCATAGGATTAGTTATTTTGTGCGGGCCACTGTTGAAGAATACTCCAAATGAATTCTGTTCCTGTGTCGAGAAAATCGTTTGCAACTGCTAAAAATGAGGACTTTGCTGATCCACCTCTCACTATTTTTATGTAGATGATTTTATCTCAATTCCTATTTAGCTTAGTATCTGTGTCACTTTAAGCAAGTGATGATAATAAGGGGTTATAATCAGAGTATTAGTAGCTACGTCTATTGGTTATACTACATTGATGGTGATTTTTGTAATCAATAAAATGTTGGCATTCTTTTTTTCTATATCTGGATCAGGCTAGCTTATAAAAGTCGGTCTCTATTTATTGCCTATCGGCAATTTATAAATAGTTTATAAATGCACCAAAGCGATAAGATAAACGCGAAATCTACATTTAAAAGCTGATGTTATAGTCAATAAAACTATATTCTTTATCTGGTGCTAATTTTATGCGCTAGAAATAGAAAAAAGCATTATTATGTATACCAGTAAACTTTAGAGTGCAGAAATAGTCACCAACTACAGAAATATATTGCAGTGAAAATAATTGCTTTAAAGAGTTAACATAAACACAAATATTGGAGTGGTTTATCCCTAAAGCCTTTTAAAATTCGATGTTTTATCACGCCTGAAGTGTTCTGCTCTTGATCAAGCTCTGTTACAAAAATAGTACCAGCATCCTGCAGCTATTCTCATAGAACTGTTCTGATGCATGTTCAAAAAGATAAATGCACGTTTTGTAGATAACAACAGTGAAAATATCCTTTTTTTTGCATACCATCATAGTGATTCACCGACTTGGCTACGTTAAAAGATTACCAACTACCAGGTGTATTTTGGTTGTGTCATTTTTAATTCCAAACTTTTTGAAAAAGGTTCTTTGAAGCAGACAACGAAAGACTCGATCATAAATAAAATATCTATTCAATTAAATTTAAAAAGGGCTTTTTATTTTGTTTGTTTAAATGTATAAGCCGTTGACCTATGAAGTATACTGGTCACAATCCAATGACATTTATGATAATTGAAAAAAAAAATTAAATTACTTATTGTCATTCTAGAACAGAATAGTTGAATAAATTCAATTCTGACATTTCAAATTTAGAATCATTTAATTTAAAAGATTGTCTTTATGACGTCATAAGTTTCGAATGAATAAAAATCTTTGCGTATTCCACATGGCTTACAGAATTTTATGTCTTAAGTGTATGATGGCAGGGGTTAGTATTAGTTGTGTGGGCAATAAAATAGCTTCTAGGACAGAAGGCGCCGCGGTTGGCGCCGACTGGTCGCCAACACCTCGTGTATTATGAACTAGCCCCGTGACCTGGCGTCGATCAACTTGAGTTTCAATACCATTAAGTGATTTCTAAGCATTTGTGCTTACTTGGAACTATTTAATATTCATTAACCGAGTCGTTTGTGAAACAATTATATCGATTTCTTTGCAGACGATTGAAATGTGATTCGCTGGCAATATATTTACTATTTTAGTGTTTGAAACTTTATTCATAGTATAAATCGTTTATTAAAATTCATAATGTTCAATAAGTATAATATTTCTTTTATGATTTACTTAGGTCTATACAAAAATGTAAAAATCATAAAGAAACAGAAGAACTTTTGGTTTTTTTTGACATTATATTTTAATAGTATGACTAGTAACTTTGATTATATACACGTC
>LUGF01014219.1:122812-136452 GCA_001625245.1 Calycopis cecrops
TTAATAGTATGACTAGTAAGTAGGTATGAATATACATTATATTTATATTCATTGTATGTACGTTGTACGTTGTATGTTAATAATTTTACTGCTTACTTTAAAATCTTAATACAAAAATAGAATTACTTTTGTGCATTAAAGTTACACAAGTACATACAGAATTTATTATTTAAAACATCTGTTGAAATAATCATATAAACTAACAACATAACGTGCAGTAAATATAATAAATTTCTAATTCTATAAGCGAAACTAAACTAACATATAATTTAAATCTTATTAATGATGTGTGGACAAACTAAGGAACTATTCGCATTAGGCGAATGGCGCTCCTATCCGTATATTGTACGAATACAAACCGCATTGAAACAAAAACAAGTGTTTAGAGAGAGATAGACTTATAGCAGCGTGCTACCTCGAAGCGAAACATCGATAATTTATGCGAACATCCCTAACAACAAGAATGCAGTAAACATTTATTGTTGCTGTAAAATAAACCTTATAAACATAGATTTAGAGTTGAATACACATTGAACAGGTTATAAGTAAATGCTGTGGTTGAAACAGGTGTTCGAAGTTATGAGTTTCTCAGAAACTACAAAGCAATTTGTATTTTAAAGCTATTAACACAAGATACATTTTTCATATACAGTTGTTTAACATGGGTCGTTATAGCAACGAGGGGCATTTCATTGCTCCCAGATGTGCATTTAGTATGGCTCGGCGTATTTAAGGCGCTGAGTTTGTCACGGCGCGATGTTGGCAATTAACAGGCATTTCAAATGTTACGATTAATTTCCATTCGATTAATATTTATTGAGCGCGAGTTATTAATTATTTATCGACTGTTTGTTCACAACACGCATACATTTGTCGATTTTGGAACTTTTATTGTGAAATTGACAGATGTCAAAGTTGACAGTTCAACAAATAGGCGGAAAGTGTGCAATAAATGTACCATATTAATTGCTGACCAAAAAATGAACACATTACACGTAAAAAAGTACCTGGCTATTGTAAGAATGTATTTAAACTATTTTGAACTCTAAGCAGTTTAAAATAACTTGCAGATTGAACTGTAGTTCACTGTGGGCAATGAAGTACCTGTCATTCACTCACCTGACATTGACGGGGGATGCGCCGGCGCATGTCTTTGGCCTCTTTCCGTTAGCTTTTTTTGATTGAGATAACGAAAGATCACATCAAAAGAAATTTGCTACATACATACATTTCTGAATTGTCAGGCAGAAGAGACATTTTTTGATCTGTCAATACAGCTAGATACTGGAATAAAATATTTTTGATAAAGTAACGTTTTTTACTGTAATAATATATCGTGCTTTGTATTGTTTTATTTTTAATTTTTTATTAATTTTAATGGATCTCATAAAAATTGTTTGTAACTATGCCTAATCTATTAGACTTAAACGGTATAAATGTTATTTATTTGGTTTGGTTGGATGCCATGGGATGATTTTCTATTTTGCACGGGGTCGAAATTTACGCGGGTGGAACCGCTTGGCGTAGCTAGTAAATCATAAAAACGAGGATATTGTGACGACATGATACGCTGGATAGAGTTTTCCCCTCTTCACACTTTGCTTGTCGCCCTTCTAAAGTGTACGTTACGGACAGATATGATAATACGACCCTCTTTTACGGTGGCAAATGAGCATTGGGAGTCTATAGATAGCTATCGACTCACATAGACATCAGCACAAGTATTATGCAAATCAGTCGCCCTCTTTCTCTCCTTTCCTCTTTGGGGTACCGGAAACTCACAAACCGCACAAAACGCGACAGCATAGTCGTCACACGGTGGTATCATGTCGCCCATCCCAATGACTTATTATTATTATCTTTCTAGATACTAAGTCCTCGATGATGATGATAATAGCTATCAGATGCGTTAGATACGAGCCCGGTAACCTATATCCCACCTGATCCAGGCACCTGCGGCGAATCCTTTCGTTTTTTGTGCGCACACCTGCAACACTCTACGCTGTGCCATTGTACAATGTAGACGTAAGCGGTGCGTAGAAATGGCAAAGGTGAATTTAAAAATAAAAAAAGTAAATAAAAATGTTGATATGTAAACTCTATATTTTTTTTTTATTAAAAAAATGCTATCAAGTAATGGTGGATTATTTTATATTGAATTTAAAACGTGACGGTTAAATTTAAACACAGGATTGTTGTCTGATCCTTTAATAAACATCTGTGTCACCTACTTTGTCCACTCTACTCATTCGAAAATATACTTACTCTATTAACTACCCAGAGTTGATTATAAAATTCACTCGAAAGAAACATAAATAGCATCAATCGGGGTAAAATCGGGGTAAATATTAAGTAATATTTGTAGAAAACTAGCTTGGCCTCGCGGCTTCATTCACGTTAAATCTATCCAACCGGAAACATTAATTTAACGGGACGGTACCTGTGTTGTATAAAATTTATCTAAGTCCTTTCAGTGGTTTTATGTGCAATAATGACAAGCATAATATAAGTTTTCGCACTTATAATATAAATAGCATATTCTAAAAATTTCATAAAATTTTATAATTTATTAAATACTTAACGTCATATTGCACCTCGCAAAATAACACCAACATGCTCCCAGCTAATAATTTAATCATTAACAGAGCCACTTCTAATTATCCTGAGCTCTACATCGAGCACTTGACTAAAAGGTCCATGAAGGTCGCTACTTTTTATACAAGGTGTGATTTGAGAGCGGATTTAGAGAGGTAAGACCCTAAAATATCGCCATCAAAATACTTTTTTTAATACATTATAGTTTTTTGCAGGCATCCTTTGTATAGGGGCGAATGTGTTCAAGTACACAGGGTATATATTTGATTCCGAAAATAGGGATGGGAATGGATACATTTGAGGGGTGTGGTATAATATAAGTGCATAATGAGTAAGTAAATGTATATATTAAAAATTGTAAGAGTGCCGTTACTAGTAGCATTGGCAATATTGCATATAAATCGAAAGGCCGGGGAGGAACACTAATAACACTATATCGCCTTAAAGAGCCTTTGTGCGGTGTGAATTTCCGGTGGGTAACGAAAGGGATGCTTATGGGCGGCGATAGGCACCAAAAAGCACCGACTGGAATTTAGGATGTTTCTATGTATTACCCATTCATCTATGATTTTATTATTTTTTGTGACACGATTTGCATCAACGCATTGAAATAATTATTTGACTGAAAGGGTTTATCTAGACTATTCTTTAAGGAAATTAATTCGGACCTTAAAAGTCTGCAAATGTGGGCCAAATTGTGCAGTTTTTCGTTTTTCCCACGCAACGTTACGTCACTGAGGTTCTTGGTTTTCGAAAACAAAATAATTTTGCAATTGCTACAAAAGAAAAAACATGCTTTTGATTGGAAATAGCTCATTGTTTTAATACTGGCTAAAAGATAAAATATACGGCCTTTGTACTCAATCGACAACCTTTATGGTCTGTCCGGCTATTAGGTTTGGCGATATAGCAATCCTAGCAGAGATTACTTTAAAACACTACACTGTGAAATTCGATATCGAGTTATGATAACGAGTGAAGAAAATGCGATAAAATAGCGCTAGCCTCGCACCGGATGTGTGTTCCTTTGATTTCGTTTTATTTTACGAATTTTATTTTTCGCGACTTCCGTTACGATTTCGGCCTCCTCTCCCGGACGGCGCGGACGTCTACAGCTGCGAAATGAACAAACATATTATATTTATAAAAAAAATGTTATAAATATATACTGTATCTGTCTGTCCCGTGGTTTCACATTCGTTTAATGTGAAAGAAATTAACTTAATATAATAATAATAACAACCTTCTGTTTCACCCCCTTAATAGGGATGGAATTTCTAAAAAATCTTTCTTGATGATGTGAATGATGATAAAATATGTATATTAATGTATAAATAACAAATATATTTCTACATAGACATAAAAATATTTTATCTGGTTGTTTTAAAACATATTATATTTTTTTTATTTTTATTAGGCGGCTGAAGTTGTGAGTAAAAGTTAGTCTAGTAAATTGATAAAAATCTTCATGTGCTCAAATAAAGATGATAATTTTAAAATTTTATCAAACAAATAACACATGCTAAAATATTATATTCAGAAATAAGTGTTGTCCCAATAAATAACTTGAGCTTAGCAACAATGTGACACCCCAAAGTAACCAAGGAAGCCAAAGATCAACAGTCGGGGTGTGAGGTCCACATTAACCCCAAAAAACTCCCCCCACCACCACCTAATGAGCTCATCAATTTCATCAAATTCTCCCGCACATGCGGCAAGGGACACATGTCATTGGGGATAACGACTTGCGTTTCCGGTGCGAATTCTCTTGCGTTAGAGGATACGTCATAACATGGATATCATGTATTGTACTCATCACATAATGATGCTTTAAGTTTATGAATACTAATCATTACAAACGTGGGCTGAGTATATATTACTCAATACAAAAATGATGTTTGAGAAGTTTTACATCAACCATTATCACAGGTGGATTGAAAAAATCTGAAACGTGGCGATTGTTAAATAATTAAATAAACCGAGATAAAATCCGTTATAGTTTTTTATCACAGACTAGCTGTGCTCCCAAATTTTAGATAAAATATATCCCAAGACACCCATATTTTTTCGGGACAAAATCTATAATCAACCAACTAACCAAATAAATAATCAATTCATGCTAAGTATAGTAGTATCACAAAAATAAGTTACATCGGCTTTCGTCGTTGACGCCGTGCAACATAAGCCGATCTTATCCGATTTATAACACCTATTGAACAAAAATTTTATTTCACAACTCATAAGGCTTAATATGTTTGACCAATGACGAATGAAGAATTTCCGTGCAAAAGGATTACCTGGTGATTGGCTGAAATATTTTCAGGGCTTTCAAAAAAATTCTGCGCTGGTACATCGATGTAACTTATTTATGTGATGCTACTATACATTATTATGCTTTTGTAGTGTTGTGAGTTTTAGCAAATGAAGATTCAATTATTTATGACAATATAATGTACCAAATTGTTATGTCTCTGTCTCTCTGGGGTAGGCCTGTGTCCAGCTGTGGACGTTATGGCTGCTGCTGATGATGATGATAATAATATTAATATAGACACGTCAAGTGAAAGCACTACTGTGGCTGTTCTCCCAACAATACCCTATTAGGGATTTCCCTAAAGAACGGCATGAACATGAGTTATTGTAATTATACTCTGAGAGTCCCAATATGACGTATAACATCTAGATCACCCCAGGTCTCAAACAATCATCATCATGTGACTCACCACTTCATTCGCAATCTACGAGTGATGCGAGATAAGCTGGCAATACTTTATCAGTCACAAGTTGATGTCGGAAATAATACTTCTTATTAATCTTCTCCAATCCGCATTGATCTTGCGCAATCAAGTATTCCATCTCCTATAGTTGATGGAAAGTATCGTCACTTCTTGATGAAAATTCATATTATACTTTAAATAAGTAATATACGTTTTTTATACTATTTCCACTTTTTATTTTTTCATTAATTTAAATTTTTATACCTTAAAAAATACCAGTAATTCGGCTAAATAGAAAAAAAAACTTATTATATTTACAAGTACGTCTAAGACAAAATTGTAAAATAATGTATTATTGTCTATTATTTGTAGGTTGTGAAGTGAGAATTGTGTGTTGTGTGGTGGTAAGTGGCTTCGATTCAACCTAGACTCGCTCTTTACTATCGGAATGTTTCAACATTATTTTAATATTCGGATTAAAAAGAAAAAAATCCATTAAAGAACTCACTGTTACTGTCACAGTAATGTCGCGGCCAGTAAAATTAAGAAATGTGAATACAGAAATTTAGAAATATGAGAGAAGCCTGAATGGAGGACTTTAGGTTAGACTTATCAGTTTGACCATTATAAATCACGTAGGAAGTCATAACTGAAGAAAGTGGCGTAGAAGAAGAGAAACTTTACCTATTTTTCTTTATGCCGTAGGAGAGCAAGCGAGCAATCAGAGCCATTTTCATGACTACCGACGCCCATAGACATCCGCATAGAGGCTATACAGATGCGCTGCCCTCCTTTCTCTTCCCACATCCATGGGCTACCGGCTACTTACCTACACACCGCACGAAACGCTACAGCACAGCTGTCACCTTACGCCGGTCTCGTGTAAGCGTCCTAATCATGAATTGAAAATACTATAGAGACCCATACCCACAAAAGGCAAAGAAGAATACGACAAACACATGAAGATTTAAAATGCCATTCCAAAGTCATATCCACATATGCGTTCGCTTATCTTAGCAACTTCCAAAAACTGTAACATATCTGTTTGCGCCGACGCGGACGGCTGGCCGACAAAAACTATGACAATTTGACGTCTCACCAGCCGGATGCCGTGTTTAATTACCTCAAATTGGTTGCGATCTTTAGAAGCGTCTCCAAATTACTTAATATGATAATTATCGGCATATTTACATGACATTAAATCTTTTTTATTTCGCGAAAGGTGTAAGGATGTGACGGTTTCCGCCAAGGTTGTTTTGTGCCAGCTTTATTGGCAAATATTTCGACGTTTATCTGAATGGACAAGAGGAAGGACATTAATTTTGATCATCACTAACACTTTCGATATTATTAATGGTTGATGTTTATGAAAATGTGCGAATGTGGACAAATGGTGTTATCACATTGTCAATTTATAGTCCACAAACACGGACAGAGTAAATTTATCATATGATTAGTAAGGTGCTGTTACTACATTGGAGAAAAATTTGGCCTCCACGGCCTTAAAATCCTTTTGTATTAGATACAGAAGAAGAAAGTAAAGAGTCAACGGGTCTCCATGTGCGGATGTTACTGAGCGTCGGTAGTAATCAAAATGCTCCGATTTCTCTCTGGTCTCCCTTTGCTATTTTTTATAGCATATCATTCCACTACAGTTGCAGGTATTTATACCTATATTGTGTTTTATACCTATTTTGTGTGCACATGGTACACTCGGCAACTGTTTAATCTTATGTATAGATAATAGGAGGATAAGGAAAATATGCGGCTATCTGCTAATCCACGATGTCATTATCTGGTTCAAAACAGAGCATCTGCTTCGGACGGGTAATAATAAACTAACACTAACATTTCTTCAAGCTAACATATACTTTTTTTAAAACTAATTTATAAGCTTGCGTTTGGCTACTGCCTCACCTGATGGTAAGTGATGATGTAGCCGAGTAATTTTTAGTAGAGTATAAGGGGCCAAACGAGCAATCAGAGCATAGATGTTACACACAGTACGAAACGCGACAACACACCTGTCACTTTACACCAGTTTCTTATAAGCGAGAGGTACCTCTCCGGTTGTGCTGGCCAAATTCGACTACATGCAGGCATTCAGCGTAGCACTACCTCTTACTAGACTACTTGTATTTTTACGCGTTATGCTTTGTTACTTGATCTTCCTGGTCGTGTCATTCGGCAACGCATGGCATAAAAGACTCAAAAACGCGCATTGAAAGTTTTAGGATAATCTGTGGCGCAGACCGCTTGTGTCAACATCTGGGCGGCACATCTGTGTGTGGCGGACACATAACGAATGTAAAACAATATGGACGCGTTTGAATACAAAGACTGTTCAAATATAACTAGCGATGCCCGGGTTTGGGTAGCTGTTTCTGTCGACGCAATCACAAGAAAATATCACAGGACTTACACGTTTTTTTTTCAGGTTGGTATACAAGCACAGCCATTTAAGCTGGCCCTCACCTAGCGGCCCTTTTCTTGGCTTGTATAAGTGGTTGCAATCTTGTACCGTCTCCTGCTTTATCTGTGGAGGGGAACGAAATTACCCTACTCCTATTTTTCTTCTGATTAAATTCGATGCGGGTCTGAATTCAGTTTAAGCTTTTCCCTCTGAGCCCCTGCGAGCGTGTGACCCAGTTGGATAGTTGGATTCCACTGTCGCTCATGGTGAAATAAAAGTAGCAGCGGTTGATACAAATGGTGGGCCAAGTCTGATTTTAAAATATCATTGTATCTAAGAGTAATCCAGAAACTGGCCAAGTGCAAGTCGGACTCGCACACGAACGGTTCTGTACCATTATTGTATGGGCACCCCGCCCAAGTGTTTTATTTTTTTTTATTTTAAGTATTTGTTGTTATAGCGGCAAAGCAAATACATAAGTTGTGAAAATTTCAACCTTCTAGCTACCACGGTTTATGAGACACAGCCTGGTGACAGACGGACGGACAGCGGCGGCTTAGTAATAGGGTTCCGTTTACCTTTCAGGTACGAAACCCTAAAAACGACTTGAATCCGAAATGTGCTATTGATATTTTCTGCCATGTTCGGACACCCCAAAGAGAATTTCATCATCAGTAATCGAATCGTAAAAATAAAAATATCACTACACACCAATTTTAAAATCTGCTAAGGCTGACAACAGATGTCCAGTGGGCGGTGGCCGTTCAAGTTCTTAAATGGACACCGAGACCTTCAGAAAGGCAATTTGTTTAACTGCAGTGGCTAGGACAAAAAAAACGTAATATACATAATACAAGTAAGTATTTCATTACTTAGTTGTTACTTTTCGTCTTGGCGCTTGTGTACTTACTTCGTTCTCAAATAATCCAGCTGGTTCAACTACTAAAAATGTTTTACACGAAGTTGCAGCATTTATCAAGATTTTTTATGGCCTCATGGAAAATGTATGTGCTACCCAACCGACTCTGGGTAGGACTTAGGGGTGTGTCAGACTCAGCTCAAGACGTCAAGAGTGTGCCAATAGGAGACGTGCACTAAATATAGAGGCAGCACTTTCGCCAACCTAGTCATTATTTTAGGAATCAAGTGCTAGCGAAACACGAAGTAAAAGACAATGACAATGACAAGTTGATATATGTCATATCATACGTACAAACGAAAATTTCCTAGCATTCGGTTCACATTTCAGTCACTAGCAGTGTTACCAACCCTACTGTTTTAACAGTAGGTTTGCTGTTTTCACATTGATGACCATGTTTTCTGTTTCATTCCTATTTTGTACTGTTTTTCGCGTTCAGCGCCACCTAATACACTACTATGCAAACATTTTTCGATAACCACTACGTAATAAAACGCATTGATACTAGATGGCAATATCTTCTTTATATTTTTATGTGCGGGGAAATCCCTATTTACCAATAACAGCTACACGCCTCTTGTATTGCGTATCGTACGTATTGTTTTATAGTCACAAGTCACAACACCTTGAACAGTTTCTTTGAATTGCGGCGTCTATTTCGAAAAAATAATAATTACAAAGTTTTTGATAAAATGAGTAGTGATTCATCGACTGGAAAAAGTCCTCCTAAGAAGAAAAATGTGAAATATGAACAGAAATTCGTAAATTCGTGGTTAAAAGATGATAGGGTTCAAAGGCTGGTTAAAGAAAAGCACTAAAGGTGAGTCTTATTTCTTTTGTTCTGCGTGTAATTGCGACAGAAAATGTGGTATACACGAATTGTTACGACACAAAGATTCAACCAAACACGCGAAGAATAGTTTGAAGTTACAAAATCAAAAAAAACTGACATCAATGTTTACCTCAGGTTCCAATTCACAAGATACAAAAATTGCAGCTAAAGCGGGTGAAGTAAAAATGGCCTGCTTTATTGCTGAGCATAATCTGTCTTTTAACATAGCATCTCATTTGAATAAATTGATTTGCGCTGTATGTCCAGATTCGAAAATTGCCGAACAATTATCTATAAGCCGCACAAAAGCTAGAGCTATTATTGTTAATTTAACTGGGCAGACAGCTGAAGAAAATATAATACAGATGTTACAGAACAATTGCTTTGCATTACTTGTTGACGAAAGCACAGATAAATCCACGATAAAACATTTAGCGCTTGTCGCTAAAATAGTAAAATTAGATTTCAGCGTTGAAGATAGATTTCTGACTTTAATACCAATCGTAGATGGCACAGCAACAGCGTTGTATGGCAAAATAGTAGAATATTTTGTTGAAAAAAATATTCCTTACAAATCAAACATAGGCTTTGCTTCTGATGGCGCTAACGTTATGTTTGGAGATAAACATTCATTGGTCACTTTGTTTAAAAATGACATACCTTACCTTTTTACTATGAAGTGCATTTGTCATTCTCTTAACCTATGCGCATCATACGCATGTGAGAAGTTGACCAGGGGCGTGAAAGATTTCTGTAGAGACGTTTATAATCATGTACAAAATTCTCCAAAACGTATTGGAGCTTTCAAAACATTTCAAGCATTCACAAATATTAAACCACACAAATGACTCCACCCTTGCCAAACCAGATGGTTGTCGCTTATTGAGGTAGTAAATAGGCTTTTTTTCTTTACCTACCGCTTTCTACTGTTTTTTTTTAGTCGAGTTGTTGTTTTTTTAGTTATTTGAGGTTGGCAACACTGGTCACTAGTTAGCGTGGCAGTCTACTAGCTTATTCCCTAGGTATACCAACTCACAACAAAAACACTGCGAGAGCATTAGGCTGCCATATTAATGATATTCCTGATCTGTCGGCAGTAGGATACATAGAAGAACTACGGAATAACACCTTCTGCGCCTGATATTTAAAACACCATCAAAATTAAAGTGCCTCAAAATGGGCTGTGTTTTAAGCATGCTACCGATACATCATTATTGTTAGCACTTATAACTAATGTATATTAATCTTATATTGTAAGTGGTACTGCCGTTGCTGGACGCTCGACTATTGCAGAAGAATTGAATACCACTGGTTTACCTCCCACATAATATCATGAATTAATTATTGTCGCGTGTCTTGAGATTTGACGAGACGGACGCACTGATATTTATCTGCATCGGTAGTATCCAAAAGCTTATGCCATGCCATGCCATAAAAAAACGTCAATTACATCCATGAACATGACGGGGTAATTGGGCAGCAAACCGAAAGGCATGTAGTGGTTATTGGCACTTCGTAATCTTTTTGTCAGTCACTTCGTTAAGGAGATATACGGCAGAATGTGTAACATTGTTTAGTGGCCTGCTGGAAAAAATATAAAAAAGTATAATTATGTGACATGTGTTTGCGGACAATGATGGTTATAACAGCTGAGGAAATGAGCTCACAGCACATGCTGTCTCGACACCACATTGAAAATGTGACATCATACTAAGTTGCCAAAGCTGCGCGCTCTTTGATCCTTTTTTGTGTGAATAAAAAAGTGAAACTTGATGTTAGAAGACTTGTTCGAAATTTAAATGTAAAATATTTAATTTAAGAATTTACATTTTTTAATTCCTAATTTGAATTCATTCTTTTACAAAAATGTTTGGGCAAATTCGTCATAAAATATGTGCTGATGATTTTTATTTGTTAAGAATCGATTAGACTTTTACAGTGACTTAAATAGCCACACATTAATTGCAAAACTTTATTTTTGGGAACACCACATATAGCCTTAAAATCTTTTATGTGTATACTTTTTCAAATAAGTAAGGATGACGGGGTAGACGCTGCACAGAAGATAATATCGCAGTAATTTTATGTCAGTTTCAGTCTATAATTCCTCTTGTAATTACAACATCCATATTTTATTTATAGCATAAGGGAGTAAACGAGGAGTCGAAGCCTTTAATAACTATTTTATTGTAAAACACGTATTATTTTTCCCTAAAACTGTGAGCGCTAAGTAAACCATGTTCATTTCTGTTGTAATTACTTATAAGTTTTTATTTGTAAAAACCTTTGTTTGGCTCATTGCTTTGTATACTAAATTTATTGTTGTCATGTTTTAGCTGTAGGTTTTTCTGTCAATAAATAAATAAATAAAACTACCGATCCCATAGACATCCGCACAATTGTTACGCAAGCGTGTTGCCTCTCCTTTCCTCTCTAATGGGCACCAAAATCCAAATATCGCACGAAACGCGACGACCTAGCTGTCACTGCTCAGCGGTCCCATGGCGGTAGTTCTCGCTCCACCGTCGCCTGTCACGCAATATCTGTTTCACTTTCATCCTTCACGCATCTCCAAGTAAGTAACGTATCGCATCTGGGACCGGCAAGTGCCCGCGCACACTATCGATAAACGTACGACGTAAATCTAATATATAAAATTCTCGTGTCACTGTTTTTGTTGCCATACTCCTCCGAAACGGCTTGACCGGTACTCATGAAATTTTGTGAGCAAATTGAGTAGGTCTGGGAATCGGCCAACATCTATTTTTCATCTCGATATTCCCACGGGATCGAAAGTTACGCGGGTGAAACCGCGGGGCGCAGCTAGTCATATATATATATCATATAAGTATATATTTACGATATATATATTTGTCATATATATTTTTATCATCATATATATTTACGACGTAAATCGACGAGAGCTCCGAAAATTCTACTATTCTCTTTCTTTTCCTCGCTCTTCTAATATCTTTATTCTATCACGGTTACCGTCGCTAGTGACAGCCGCATAGAGATTATACAGCATTGCCCTCCTTCGTCCTCCGCCCACCATGGGCCACCGGCTACTTATACACTACACAAAACATGACAGCGAAACCTTTCGGAACTTCGTTTTTATGTCCGATATAATTAGCAATAATGAAAAATTACTAATTCTAATCAATGACATATATATGTTTTAATGGCCCCGAAGGTAAACGTTTAGGAGTGTAATGATTACCCGAATAAATATTTGTACTATTTTATTATTTATATTGTTAAAAAAAACTTGGAAATTTCGACGTAGAAGCTTATTCCTAAGTCTAATTTCCAACTAGGGAAGTGTTCCATTCTTACCTCTTAACCGCTTATCTCAATAGCTAGATCGATTATAAATAAAATTTATCCAAATTATAGCATTTCATACATTTCGTACAATTTTATAACAATTAGTTGATTCGAAACCAGTTAAGGTGATCTGATCTATCATAAACAGGGCAACTTTAGTAAGAGGTAGTGCCACACTGCATGCTTGCATGCAGCCGAATTGGGCCTACTACTGACCGAAGCGAAAACTTAAAACTATCAAGTAACAATAACCTGTGTTGAGTAGCACACACTCGTAGCACCTTCACTTTCGCAGCTTCACTTTCCTATGCTACGTAGCATGTTGCTGACGCGAACTCATATTTTTCCCTATCTTGACGCCTCTAAAGAGGTTTTCACTTCAACAAAACATTAATCTATACAATGTTTACTATTGGCTCAGTTTATTTAGGCCGACTTACGTACGTAAGACGAAGATAGGTAAATATATTTCCATCAAGTCATTAATACCAAAAACATGTTATTAATTGAGCTATTCATAAGTAATATAGATAAAGATTGCCAAAACGTGCCAAAACAAAGATTACGGGCAGGTGTTACTTGGCTATCGCATTAAGATTAAATCGGACCATGGCGCGATATGACCCAATAGGATGAGTCGGAAAAAAGCATTAGATATCGTTTCGATAATGCAATTTTGTAAGAAGTGCCAGCGTGCAGCCGAATTGAGCCGGCAGGACCGGCGTATAGTGACAGATGTCGCATTTCGTGCGGTGTGTCAGTAGCCGCTGGCCCATGGAGTGAGGAGGAAGGAGGAAAATACATTTGCATAGCTTAATAAGGATATAGTCGTCC
>LUGF01014226.1:17077-37013 GCA_001625245.1 Calycopis cecrops
TTTTTTTTTTTTTTTTTAATTTATTGCCATGACCATGGATAAAATTCCTTCAGTCGGAGTCTTAAAATTAAGAATTATCTTACCCAGATGTGTTGCCCTCCTTTCCTCTCCCCTCCGATGGGCAGCTGGCTACTCACAATCCGTGAGCAAGAGCTGCCTCCCCGGCGACGGCGTTCGTTTTACCTTTTATTTTCAAGGAGAGTACTAAGTGCACGCCATCTTTACCCAGGATGTTAGAATTCATCCCGGGTAGTATAGTGACTGTTACTAGAAACGCAATACATATTAATAGTCAATGTTGTGATGATGGTGAGTATGACGTCACTCGTTCCACTTCATCACCTCGACGGCCGCCATAAAACAAGGAAATAAATATTGAGTTTTGATAATTGACAGGCGCTGATGTGCGGCGCCGGGATACGTAAGGGCGGGTGCAGACAACACGCAGGGAGCCACTTTGATACACGTGCCTACGTCTTATATTTGAT
The DNA here is from genome assembly GCA_001625245.1 of Calycopis cecrops. Taxonomy (NCBI): domain Eukaryota; kingdom Metazoa; phylum Arthropoda; class Insecta; order Lepidoptera; family Lycaenidae; genus Calycopis; species Calycopis cecrops. Next base: position 17,566 of record LUGF01014226.1, read on the forward strand.
ATAGTCAATGTAACGTGTAGTAATAGATACTAGTGGGTCGCCGAAATCATCAAGTAAATTCAATAGTTTCGAAACCTATAACAACTATTTGAAATGAAATTTTTAATGTAAAATTATACCTTGGTTCAGTTTAGAAATGTTGGTCAATAACAACTTAGCTACTTAATTTTATATTTTGTCATTATTATTATTGATGTAGGTTTTATTTTTTGCCTTTGCTGAAGCTCTTCAAAATGAGATCATAACCGGTTTTCATGTGTAGCTATCACGGGGACAAAGATCGGACCACGCTGTCAATATATCTATGTATATTGTATATACCTCAACATCGGTATAACATCTACGCTGGCATCTATGGACGACTATAGTCTAGGCTCCGACAGCTCGTTTGCCAACTGACAACCAAAAGACAATCACATCACCGTCATTTATCCATGCTCCATGTAAGACTTGAGTCTGCGTTCGCCCTTACCCCGGGTATTCCCCGCACGCGCCTTTTGAATGTTAAAATGAAAACTGAAGCCGTGAATCTTGATATATGGCCTCCGATATCTCAGGGCTCAGGCCGGCGACTGTAAACCAGATGGAATTTTTTTTAGACCAGATGAACGAAAAATATAATGTTTAGTCTTACGATAAAGTGAAGAGCCGGAAGAAAAGAAAAGAATGGCAACCTCTGATCAGAGAAGAGAATGTCTCTTAAATTAATTGTAATGTCCTAAGCTAATCGCGTCGGACTCTCGCCCCGTCGGAATTGGAGAAGGAGAAAATAGAGAGCGCACAAACATTAGATATATTTTTTTGTAGCATAGAAGGCAAACGAGCAGTGGGTCACCTGATGTAAAGTGATCACCAACGCCCACAGACATCCGCAACACCAGAGGTCTAACAGATGCGTTGCCGACCTTTGAAGGAAATTATTGATATCTAGGACTGTGGATTTAATAAAGTTAAATAAAGCAGAGCCACGGTCCACTGTAGCCAAGTAGTCACGACCGGGTAGCTGGCTCTCGCTCACACGACTGACGACACCGTAAAGGAACAACTTTGTTCCAAAGAAGGAGAAGGATGGCAACGCATCCGTATAACACCTATGCAGAAGTTAACCATCGCCAAAGACTGCCTGCTCCTTTCTCCCCTGTATTACAAACATCTTGTCAATATTCCCTGAGCCCCGCTAAATAAGAACAACACTGGAGCCCCGGCCGCGCGCGTGCCTCCGTCACGGTCGGGAGGATTACACAGCAATTATATTACAAGGGCGCCGGCTGCCGGGATCAGGGCGCGGCGGCCGCTTGACGGCGACCTTACAACTTCATTAACTGTGGCTTCCGTTATATCCTTACATGAAGGATATATAATGATAGGGTTTAAGATTGAAGGGCTTAAGGTATCCTATCCATACAGGGCAATGTAAGGAACGTTACCTTACGTATAAAAACCGGCCAAGTGCGAGTCCGACTCGCACACTGAGGGTTCCGTAATCCAAACGTTATACATGATTTTCAATTATAGTAACTATACGCCTGCCGTTTAAGTTGACAAACTTATATAAGCGGTTGCTCACACACATTTAGTAGGCAACGAATTACAGTTATAAGTTGATAATGATTTTTCCAATGATCTACATATAATTTACTAGTTTTCAGATTTATTCCTATATTTGTGCTATAAGTTCTTACTTCTTGCCAAATTTCACAACTCCAAGTCAACGGGAAGTACCCGATAGGTTTTTGGTTTTCGACAAAGTACGTTTTCAACATTTGTGCATAATTGGCTATAACTTTTTATTGCGTTAACTTAGAAGTGTCAGTGAAGGCATCAAGACGTAACTGACCTCCGTATTGGACAAAAAATTCAGCTTAATCCCTTCACGCGTTTTAGAGAAAAAGGTCTTGACAGACGTACAGACAGACGGACAACAAAGCGATCCTATAAGAGTTCCGTTATTTCTCTTCGAGATACGGAACCCTAAAAAGCTGTAACATCTATCCAATGATCGCCCCGGGTCGGACAAGACAGTGTTGTTGGGATTGTATAATTTCAAAAATTCGGGAGTCCGGGAGGTGGAGGTATTACACCCCCGCGCCTCGCACGTTAAGCCGTCGGTCTTGCGCCTGATTTCCCTCCGGTCGTGTCGGACTGCCGTCACATCGGAATACGCAGACAACGCGCTTGTATTCGCTCATATTTTTTTTACATAAAGTGTGAGCGGCAACTAGTAGCTTCCTCTCAACGAGCCTACGGAAACTCACGCAGCACACGAAACGCGACAGTATAGCTGTCAATTTAAAGGATATCGTGTGAGCGAGAGATACCCCGTCATTTTCATGATCGGATTCTTACTTCTATGTATTTTTTTTTAAGGAACTCAAAAAGTAACATTAGACATTATTAAATTAATCCAAAAAAAATCTGAAGATACAAACCTCTACAAACGAACACAATATGAAACATTACCTCTATAGAGATAGTAAGAGGTAGTGCCACACTGCATGTTTGCATGCAGTCGAATTGGGTCGGCACGACCGGGGAGGTACCTCTCGCTTACACGGGACTGGCGTAAAGTGACAGCTGTGCTGTCGCGTTTCGTGCGGTGTGTAAGTAGCCGGTGGCCCATGGAGGTGGGAGGAGAAAGGAGGGCAGCGCATCTGTATAGCCTCTATGCGGATGTTTGTGGGCGTCGGTAGTCATGAAAATGGCTCCGGCTGCTCGTTTGCCCTCCTATATCATAAAAAAAAAAATAATAATAATATGAGTATATGTTTAGGATGGTCCTCCTTACCTCTATATTCTGATATGTGAAGCTACTAACGACTAAACAGTCAATATTCCCATGTGGCCTCGTTAGACTGGAGCAGGGTTTCCCCGAGCGCGGTCTCGGAGCTCCACAACATACGTGATGGCGGATCATCGGCGTTAATCACCACATAACACGCGGATATGATCTCCAATTCCGTTCCTTATCTTATTCTTAATTATCTTTCATTATTTCTTCATTACCTTCAGCTCATTGCTCACGTCTTCATCTCCTTTGTATTTACGTGAATTTATCACCCGATTTGTTCTATCCAATACTAAATCCTACTAATATTAAGATTACGAAAGTTTGTATGTTTCTTTGTTCCTCCTTCACGCAAAAACTGTAGAACCGATTTTCATGAAATTTGGCACACATATAGAGATTAACTTGAATTAACACTTAGGATAGTTTTTATCCCAAAAAATGTTCCTATGGGATATCATGGGATGATTTTCTATTTTCCACGGAATCGAAATTTGCACGGGTGAAACCGCGGGGCGTAGAAATAGGATTTCTAATATTATAAATCACTAAACTTGCGAATAGACTTAGTTCTGCAGCATTTGCAGTTAGAAAAATTAGACAAATTACAGATGAATATACTGCAAAATTAGTTTATTTTAGTTACTTCCATAGCATTATGTCTTATGGCATACTGTTGTGGGGAAATGCTGCCGACATAAATGCTATTTTCGTGCTGCAGAAGCGAGCTATTCGGGCAATATATAAACTAGCCTCTACTACTGTTCACTCTCAATACATTTTAGAAAATGTTTTGTATGTACGAAAGAATATTACTGAATTCAATGTGAAGAGTGCTAATCATGATAGAAATACTAGGAACAGGCACAAACTAGATGTACCATTTCATAGACTGAGCAGAGTAAAGAATTCCTTTAGAGGTCAATGTATACGCCTCTACAATAAAATCCCAGAAAGCGTTCAAAAACTCTAAATCAACAAATTTAAAAAAGTAGTTAAGGAACGCTTGTGTGGTAAGGGATATTACAAATATTATATTACAAAGTACTAGATTTTATGACAGATACCACACCTTGGTAATAGTACCCTCCTCCCAGGTTGTTTCTGTACAAAAATAAATATAAATTATATTTTGTATTGTATATAATTAAGAATGTATTCGTGTATATTTTTAGATAAATCTTAAATTCATGAGGCCCGCTGAGTTTATTTCGACGGTTCTTCTCAGGGCAGGGCTAGGATTGAACCGGTGGTAGATGTAATTTTTGACGTTCAAAAAGCAATTTTCAAATTCTATTTTGAATAAAAATATTTTGATTTGATTTGATTTGATTTGAAATGCGAAAGTTTGTATGTTTGTTTGTTTGTTTATTTGTATTTCCTTCACGCAAAAACTGCTGAACCGATTTTCATGAAAATTAGCACACATAGAGGGTAACTTGGATTAACAGATAGGTTGTAGGAAAAAAAAATGTTCCTATGGGATAAACCGCGGGGCGCCGCTAGTGGTTATATAATTTATTGATGATTTAAAATTAACGATTTAAAATAATGTAAAAAGAAATACTTGTGTAGCATTCCACATCTTATATCATTTAGTAATATAGATAGCTCGTGAAAGTGCGCCTCAACAACACTTGCAGTGAAACGTGAAACGCTGGAGCGCGAGCCAAAGGATTGTTGCTTGTATTGTTTTCAGCTGAAAATTAATTTGCAAATTAACGATTTTTTAAGCTTCTTTTTGAAGAGCTTTCGACCTTAGAGGGAAGGGAAGGGAGTTTCGCTGTGTGACTAAAGGGAAGGGGTTATTAATTAAGCTTTCTTGATGTATTTTTGCATTGAATTATGTTTGTTAATTTTGACTTCCATGATGTTAGATTACTAATGTATCAATCAACCATAGTTCGTGGGGATTCGGGTCGGAACATACAACTATCTCTTTTAATGCGATTTTCATTTACCGCCATTCAACAAAACGCTTGAAAGTTATGCACAGCTTCACCTAAATATTTACTACGGTAAAATGGCATAATCTTCAAATGTCTGTCTATTTATTTATTTATATATTGTACATGCCGGAGGGGACATTACAGTATTTGCCTAATGCGTATCCACAGGCTACAGATTAACTCACAATAGTACCTATAATTACATACTACGACTAAATAAAGTTAAGTTTATACATATAACATTACATATTCACTAATTATTTACACACTTATTTTCTAACATAGGTTTTATAATTTTTATTAATTGAATTGGTGGAGTGTAAAATACATCCAAATTGTTATCAATCTGTACGAAATCGTTAATCAAGCGTAGTGCACGAGCCAGTGGCGCTTGTCCTGCGCTTGCCGTTCTATAATACGGCAATGAAAAAAGTCTACGACGGCGAGCATTGGCGTAGTTATCCATGTACATACATATAACATAACATTTACATTTCTCGACCCTTCTCCTCCGTGGCTACTGCTGCTCACCCTCGAGTCGACAGCTGATGCCTACATCTAGATATAAAACAACTCTGTAGTATTTAGTGGAAATATAGACTGATAACAAATTATTGATAAAAATTTCACTTGGTATAAGTACAGTACAAATACCGTATGTGCAAATAATACATTGTACGCAAAGTATTACTTCTGTTTTAACGTCCCAAACTCACAGGCAGAAAGAGATGAAGTACAAAGATACTATATACTGCGTAACTGTTACTATTCTGCGTAATTGTTACTCGCATTACTGAGTAACTGTTACGATACAACTGAGGAACTACGACAAACCACACGCGGTAAGAGATGAAGTACAGTAAAAGTATTTTCCTCCCGCGTTGCGCGGACTATTTCTTTTGGCAGTGCCACTATCTCTTACTTTTTATGATATTTTTATGCATATTTACTTTTTATGATATTTGACTGTGATAAAAATATATTTTTACAAACTTTCGGATATTTTCCCGCGTCCGCATTAGACTCTTGCCAAATTTGATGACTCTGGGTCACCGGAAACTGGCTTTTTATATTTACAGATGTACCTACAGACAGTCGGACGACAGCTTCTATAGGGTTCATTTTTTTGAGATACGGAGCCCAAAAAGTATAAAAACAAAATGATGGTAATACGATTTCTGCTTAGGATTTCTGTTTTAAAAGAATAAATATTTTAAAACTTTTAGAATACATTTAAACTGAAAGTAACTGCAGCACTCGATGAGCTTCAAATAATATTTTAATTCGGCCTCACCGGGTCCACTAATTAAGGGCCCCTTCACACTAGCGTCTGTTCAGCGTAGGCGTTCGATGAACGTATGCGCAGCGCAGACGCCGCGTTGTCGCGGCGTCCCTGCTAGACCACATGAGAACGCGGCGCATACGCCGCGGTACTGCGGTATCGTGTACAATCCTGTTGAAACACTTGAACAGTTCATCCTACGAAGTTCTGTTTAAAGTTTTGGGAACAAATAATAATCGCTGGGGGCCAGGTAGGGACTATAGCCCACCCAATGCGGTTCTTATGAACAGGCGCGTCGTCGTGCAAAAGCGGGACAGCTTTAGTTTGGAAAGCTTTGGATTACAATAAAACTTGGTATTTATACAAATAATGAGTAATTGAGAGTTGAGTGAGAATGAGAGAGAAAGAGTTTGTATTTTTTGTAACAATTCATCAAATATGGGTTTCACCATTCGAAAGTAAGAATAAAAATATTTTGAATCATTGTGTGTTCAGAATAAAGCATCATCATCATCATCAGTGTTTAGAATAAAGCACAAAATAATCACTTTCACTTGACCGCACACTCCATAATGGATTCTCCCATAACCTTTTATTTTTATTTTTTCGTTTTCGCACTAATTTTCTTTTTAAAAGCAAAGTCATTAATAGTGTTTCCTCGTCGGAATCCATTTTGTTAATGATTATACCGAAATGACAATGAAATTGTGTGACGTCTGCGCCACGTTAACGCAGCGTACAATTAGCTGTAGAGAAAAAGTTGCGACAACGCGACGCGCGCGTCGCGTTGTCGCGGCGTCTGCGCTGCGCATACGTTCATCGAACGCCTACGCTGAACAGACGCTAGTGTGAAGGGGCTCTAAGTCTAGCTCCGTAATGGACAGCTCAGTCTACACTTTCATTACTATTTTCTAATTCTATTTGCCAGTTGCAACTGTGAACAGTGCCATTAATTTATTAAGAGAGTCTTTAGAACCTATATTGTTACAAACTAAGATCTAAACCAAGAACCGCTGTACCTACTCGTCATCAGACTATCGACCGCTGGATGTAGGTCTCCTCTAATGAACGCCAAGATGTCCATCCTGAAAGGATCGCAGCGCGACTGCAAGACGCCGAGTCTTGCGGATGTCTATGGGCGGCGGTAGTCACTAGCCTTGTCTCACAAAAAGCGAACAGTCTCGTATTTCTACTCGCCTCTCTCTCGGACCGACTACACAAACATCTAAACAAAATGTCCTCGCGCTGGGACTCAAGCCCGCGACATCTGCTGCTGTGCTAGTCGCGCTTGTCGCTGGACCACCGAGGCAGATCTCAGTTAGCCTGTTAGCCAACGTACCTCCTCAACAGCTCCACAAACTGTTAGCTACGGTAGCCAGTTAGTAAGGATCGTCACGTGCGCGAAAGATCAAGGCGATAGCCGATGTAACTTGCGCGCGCGAGTTGAGTCGATCCGCGGTATGTAGAATGGTAGACATTTGACGTTATACATTTGCGGTCGTTATATGACATGATAACTGACCAATGGGGCATTCGACACATTTCTAGAAACATCTATGATCTGTGTGGATGTCTCTCTCCTACTCATTGGCTACAGATCTTGCCTCGCGCCTGTGGCGGGAACAAAAATAACGCCTGCGTCGGTGGACGTCCTCCAGCTATGATGATGAGTGATAACGGATGTCTATGGGCGGCGGTAGTCACTAGCCTTGTCTCAAGTTCTTCAATATTCCAGCAGTAATAAGTATTTACATACCTAACCTTTTTTAAAACTTTCACCCTTCTATTTCATCCCCTCATGGGTTAAAATTTAAAAAATACTAATTCATAAACCTTCGTGGGCTTGCTAAAGATAATCACATGATCAAATGCATAGTTTACGATTCCATAGGACATACAGACAAACATTCATTATTTGGAGGATCGAGCGTTTCGAACCCGCGACCCCTGCGCGTCATGATTCGTACCCGAGCTATTATCACTGCGCCAGCCGGGCCTTAATCTAAGCCACACGCCCACACAAGGTTAAGTTGATGTTGTTAAACTTGTCACAAACACAAAGTTCCACTGCGACCCCCCATTTATCTAACCTGTTAACTTGCCCTCTCGGATCGCCTCACTTGTGTCCCGCCCACTCGGGGAACTCTGATGTTGTGCGTGGGACATCGTTCTTATATCCTTACGTTTCTGTTCTCCTGGTAGTTTTATTGTGTTTTAATAGATAGCGTTAATGTAGCATTGTAGCCGAATACGGCCGGATACACGTGGATCCATGTAGACCGAGGAGACATCTGGCGTGTTATAGTTGTAGTGTAAAGTAGCGGCTAGGTCGGCGCGTTTAGTGCGGCATATATACGGTTGAGGTGGCAAAACTCTGAAGACCGAGATATGAACATCTAAATTAGATATTAAACGGATGTCCGGTAACTGTCCAGTACTCGGACTATCCGGACATGTTTTCACTATCCGAACGAATATCGGATAGCAAGCCACTGTATACATGTAAAATTAAAGAAAACCAAATCACAATAAATTATGCACATCGTTTATTTCTACAACCGCACGACAAAATTGTTTGTTTTACTATAGTTTAATACTCAAAATTAAGAGCGTTTACGCCTTCCAACGCAATTTGCCTTGAAAACAGTACTTTTCAAACACCTTAAAATCATGAACCACTTATCTTATATTATATGTTACATACTAATAATTGTAGGACATTTTCTTGTCTAAATAGTTAGTAGAAAAAATATTTCAATTAATTTTGTACGTACGCATTCTATCATGATTACTTATTAGAGGTTTGTTAATTTCCCTTTTAGTGTCAGTTTCGAAGCTCAAAATATCATAAAAGTGCTGAAATATATAATTAACAAAAAATAATAACCACTTGATAAGATCCTTGAGAGAATAGTTAGTAGAAAAAAAAATGGTTTTGATATCTTATCTATGAGAAATTAAAATTCAAAAAATGTGAAATATTTCAAATTTTATATATATTTTTCGACGATATACCTTATTTAATTTAATATAATAATAGCTTACCAATAAACTAGAGCATATGCTTTACAATCATGCATTTAAAGTTTTGATTATTGTATAGTAGTTATTTTTCTGTAAATTTTTTAAAACGTCTCTAAAACACTGGTCGCAAACGAAATCAATTCAGTACGTGGATCATAGTGGGTTAATTTGACTATATAATATACTAACATTATATATATGCTACTCACACGACGATCCGTATGTGTGGGTTTGAATTACCCATGAATTACATAAAGCCACGTGCGCAAGGCATAAACGCTCTTAAGAAGTGAAAACGTGTCGTGTTTGAATACCAAATATTCCGCATTCGTTGGTAATAATTAACGGAATATCCGGCGCTGCGGTCTCGTAGCTCGCCGAGTACCCGGTTTCCGGCCAAACCACTGTCTGTTTCATCCCTAGTCTAAATATGAGAGATGGCGACAAATAGAACCTCTGTGCTGTTAACAGAACTTATTAATTTCAATACAACATTATCCTACAATTTTTACTTTCCTATTTAATTTAAAAAAAAACATAGGTATCCTCTTTCAGACGGATATAATCCACGACGATATTTGAAAATAAGCAACGTTATTGTATATCAAATAACAATAAACATAACGTCGCTTATTTTCAAATATTTCAAGTTATTCTGCTCTTCTCTAAATCAAATCTTCATCCTGCTCGAGTTGATCTCCTGATCGCTTGACATAAAACCTCTCTCATATTTTATGACCAGCAGATGGCGCTCATTGATCTATCCTCACCGTCGTCTGAAATGCTACATACTCGTATAATATATTATTTTAAACTTGTGTGTGGGTGTAAGGGGATTTAAAACTACTCGTTATGACGAACAGAAGTGTGATAAAGTGAAATTGGTTTCATCGAGAATAACTTAAATATTAAGTGATCTTAAAGCGGATGAAGCCGCGGGCTGCAGCTAGTGACTGTTATTTTGCTGTCGTTACCTTTTCCAAGTCAAAGTCAACAGTTTAACTCAATTCATCAAATCTCTCAACTTTATAATCTTTTACTGAACTTTGAAACAAAATTTCGGAGTTTGGACACATCTGGAAGTCGGCGGCCTAAAGTAATTTATATTTTTCATGTAGTTGTAGGGGTAAACGAGCAGTCGATGATTAATTGTTAATGCGGGGCACCGCATTCTTCCTTCCGTGCAATGGGCCACCGGCTACCCAACACGAAACGTGATGCATCACTTAATCACTCGCGTGAGCCAGTGGCGCCTCCCCGGCCGTGCCGATCCAATTCTGCTGCAATTGACCGTGGCACCTCGCGTGTTGTCCTCCAATAGGCCACCAACTAGCCCGCACAAAACGCGATAGCACAGCACTTTAATCACTCGTTTGCGAGCGGTATCTCCCTAGTCGTGTCCGTATATTCGGCTACGATTTAGCGTGGCACTACCTCTTATTACAAAAAACTCATATCTTCATATCACAAGTGATGCGTAACGACGCGCACTCAATGGCTGCATCTGTAGCTGCAGATAAATTGGTGAAGGAAGTAGAACAATGTGCACAAAATGGCGGCGAGTGCAAGTGACGTCACTAGAGCTGTTGAGATGCTCCTGCCTTCTGAAATCTAATGTCGATATTTATATCGAATAGGAAATAATATGTCTACCTTATGAGCGGGGAACTCACACATATAGGTAATATTCAATTGTATCTATTTTATTTCTCTTAATTATTTTAACAAACTATTTTAACTCTCTTCTAATTTCTGTTAAGATAGCATAAACACAAACCTAAGTGGTTTTTAATGTTATCTACTAACTAATACTTTTGTGAATTTCAATTAAATTTAAAAACCACAGATTTTGACTTTGTCGGGTGTGAGATATGAGATGAATTATGATGAATGAAGAGTTTCAACTCTCTAGTATATATAATAATCTGTCTGACAGTATGCTAACCGTGCGAAACCGGATGCGACAAAATAATAAAAATAAATAAAATGTAATGCTTCCTATCAAGGAGGGCATCTACATATATCCAGAACACAAATCTTTCTTCTATTCTATGTATTACCTCCTTAACTTATTCGCTACATTCGATACACATTTGTAGAAGGCGCGGGACCATTCCCCTCTATCAAACACATTGTACCGTTGACACAAATAGTGCGCTGCAATACAAGCGGCAATGTTTTATGCAGACGGTCCTCCGTCGTTTTGTCAGTTTATCTCGAGAGCGCTGCAACATTCTGGATGCAGCAGACTCCACCTTCCTGTGACCCGAATGTGCCGCAGTTCTGTTCACTAAACGTATTACGTCCTGCGACTCCGTGTACTTTATATGATAAAGCGATTTCGTTTTTTTAATTTTATGTTTAGATAGATGCGATTATTTATTCCAACTCTACAAGAAGTATATATCTTCAAACTTAGGTAATTGTTATTAAACTGTTATCGTCTGCGAGTAAAGTCATTGAATGTGTAATAGTGTTTGGCATGTCATTTATATATACATATAAGAAATAATAATGGTCCTAGCACATTTCCCTGGGGGTACTCCATATTTAATTTTTCTTCCTTTTGATCGGTATGTAACGTCTGTTTTTGTATTATAATCCATTGTTCTGCAGCCGTTGTGCCGTTGTCTGTTAGTAGTCACCGCGCCGACGATGATGAATAACAAACACCTTTTTCGTACGTCGCCCCCTGAATACCAAGTAGGCGGCGGCGGNNCCCGCCGGAATACGAGATGATCTACTGACGTCGTGCGTGATGTGACGTGTCAACAGCGGCCGGGGAGGTACCTCTCACATCATCATCATCAGCCGACGTGCCGAGCGCCACAGGTCACGATCACGAGACACTTGCACACAGCGGCTCCCACCACCTCAACCAAGTCGTCGGTCCACCTGGCTGGAGTCCGCTCCACACGTCAGCACAACATCTACGCGGATATATCTGTAGCTAGAAGTAGTGTCGTGCTGCATTGCATCCGAGTCCGGTCAGCAGCCTGAGCGAGGAAATTCGACAGTTGATTGTGTTAATAATTTCACACACAAAACCCGACTTCATCAAATGTATTTTAATGTGTCTATATCCAGTATCCCTCGCATCAACACGAATCTAAAGACAGTTCATACACTAACTCCGTAGCGCTGCTCTATCTGTAGCAGGGAATATTGAAGGCCACTTACGAGTATATACATGCTCTCGAGAAACATTATCTTCCATGCAACAGGGTCGAGTAAAAGTTTAAACCTTCTAGTCGTTGTAACTAATTAACTTAGCTAAGAAATGCTCGGTGATGATGCTGTCGAGGTGGATGTTCGTATTTATTTTTATAACGATGCTCGTTATTTCGTCTAAAAACTGGCCACGCGTCTGCAAGATACCTAGTCTCGCAGATTGCGAAAGTAGCCACTAACAACCTGCTTTACTTCCTAACTCATAAAAAATGATAGTAATCGGCCCAGTAGTTAAGATTAGCACGGAGAGACATGGTAACATCATTTTTAAGATAACCTGGTACCCACTATATCAATTTAACATTCTAAAATGTGCGTTAGTTATGTAACTCTATTAACGCTCTGAAACCCTCTCGCAGGACCAGTAATGTAGTTACTTTCGTCCCATACTCAAATGTGTGCTGCGGGCGGCTGGAATTTATCCCAAATTCAAATTCAGTTTCACCTGAGTTACGGTCCGGCAGACAACGTTCCAAACACAATTTCTCCGGCAGGTTGGCTGCCGTGAGACAGGTTCTCAGTGATTTTTTGGATCTTGCTCTGGAGCTAAATAAAATAATAAAATAAAATATGTATTTATTTTGCAAAGTTGTAGTTACAATATTTAGAAAGATAGTGAGAGAAGATATAGACGACCCAGATCAAAAATTGCGAAGATTGCTGATTTTGGGTTAAGATTTTTTTAGACTCTTGTAATCTAACACGGTGAACAGTAGGTATATTAATTTGTACCAGTATACTCACAACACATGCTCGACAAAATTGATCTGCATAATTTTACTCCTAATACTCAACCAGATGTAAATGTGGGAAGTAGTAATGAGTTGGTTTTTCTTTATCGGTACTCTACTTTTCTTCCACACGAAGGCTTCTCGGAAAGACTCATAATTTGTGCGAGTAGAGGGCCGATGGTCTCACGGACGACCCTCCACTCGATGTACAGAACTTGTAAGTTCAGGGACAAAGTGTTCACATCGAACGCTCACGTACTACCGCACACAGAGGTTGGACTCCATGACCACGACCACGCCGCCAGGAGTGTGCAACCATGAAGAAGAATTTGAAGCATTACAGTTGTTTACTACAAGCTGCTGCTAATGTTATGTAAAGCTAGCCGAGCCCTACGAGCTCGGCCCGTGGAAAATGTTAATTTTTCTACATTTATCGTATTTTTCAAGTTATTCTCGATTATAATCTAAACTGTGCTCGATTTAATTTAAATCCCTTCTTTTGCGTAATGGAATAACAGACATACATACACACTATCATCTTTATAATACTTATATAATTTTAAATTCTCTTAAAAGACTTTTAAACAACTTGATGGATTTTAGAGTGCGGTGTCGATAAAATTGAGCGAATCGCAGATGAAACTTGAAATATAAAGTGATAGTATATTTTATCAGGTGTTTGTAGGGCTCCGTAAAGATAGAGTGGAACTTACAATATCACAAGATGTCCGCCCGCTGTCTCTACCTCTAGGGTACCCATATAACATGTGTCCCGAGGGCTTCCAGTTGCTAGACAAGAGGCGAGATACAATGTAGATAACGATCTGTAATTTATAGTTACATCACAAAAAAAAGTAATAGTTCGTTCATACAAAATGAGTACAAATATTTGACACAGTTTGAGCGTGTTGTCGCTTCTTGAGTGAAATTCACGTCATCACTTGTAGACCTAAATAAGAGTTTTTATACATATTCTTCTTTTTTGCTGAGAGTACATTGTGTGAACAGTACCTACATCATACGCCTTCATATGTGCTCAGTACTTACGTAACGGCAGTACGGCGCTCCTCGCGCGTCAACATTTGCGCGAACATATTAAGAGCTCTCAAACATTTCCATATTACGAGCTAAACAGCGGAACAGGCACACAGCAGCAGGTTCGTGGTTTATATGTATACTAGCTGCGCCCCGCGGTTTCACCCGCGTAAATTTCGATATCGTTGAAAATCATCCCATGGCATCCCATAGGAACATTTTTTCGGGATAAAAACTATCCTATGTATTAATCCAAGTTACACTCTATGTGTGTGTCAAATTTCATGCAAATGGGTTCAGCAGTTTTTGCGTGATGGAGTAACAAACAAACAAACAAACATATAAACTTACAAACGCATTTATATTATTAATAAGATATACATAATTATGTACACGGAGAATAGCATAATTATTTGTATTTAATAGCATGTTTTTGTCCAAGTGTTTATGATACAATCGCTGTAAGATGGTTGTCTCATTTTAAGGTCCGTAGACGTGCAGAATTAAATATAAATCAAGTAAATCGTCATCCACAAACTATCATCTGAACTAATGTCACTACATATTTCACATTAAACATACAACTTAAATCTGAAAATATACAATCATGTCGTTATGACACATAAGCAAGACGCAGCAGCAGCACCAGCAGACATTTTATGGCATAAAGAGGCAAACGAGCGATCGAAGGCACTGGTGACTCAGACGTATTGGTTCATCAGACGCGCTGGCCTCTTTCCTCCACAATGGCCCATTAGCCGCCCCCATACCGCTCACAACACGACAGTATAGTCACCACTTGATGCACGCGTCACCTGCACCAGCAATACGTCCATAAAGCCTTCATATGCTGCTGCATGAGCTGCGTTGTATGGTACAACGCACCATTTATTAATCTGTGGTTGTGCGTCGTATCTGTAATGCGGCGGTGTTATCACACGAGTGCGTTGTGTGGTGCTGTGAAGTACTCTTATCAATCGCATGAGAGAAGGAGTCGTCTGAGGTACAAGCAGTCAAATTGAGGTCACAAAGTGGTACCTCTCGCAAACGTGATACTGCCGTAAAGTGAAGATTAAAGAGAAGAAGAGAAACCAAGGCTCTGATTGGCTCGTTTGCCGTACTAGACACTGAAATGAAAAAAAAAATGAAAAAATACATCTGACAGATGTATTTTTTCATTTTTTTTTTTTTCATTTAGTAGTTCAACACAAGAATACCGAGTCCCAAGCAAGCTGTGGTGCGACAAGTCCACGTGATATTACCGCACCAGTGATCCTGTTTAGTTTACCTGCAGCGCGCCCGCTGTTGTATGTAAACGTCTACGACTGCTGCCCATATCGGGCGCTGCATTGTCCTGAGGCTGCCCACCGGCGGTGAGTCATCTGGGCTGGTGAATCAGGGCTTCTAGTACACGAACTAGCAGTGGAGCGAAGTACCGATGCCCATACACATCTGTATAGATGGTATAGTGGTTATACAGATGCCTTGGGTTTTACAGCCTTGTCGCTAAAGGTATTTAAAGTAAATGTTAGTTGAGATATTCTGAAGACAGTAAAGGCTTTTATAAAGTTTGTATGTCAGCGAATATTTTATTAAATGTAATGATAAGAGACAATTCTTAAAAATAAAGTAAATTCTGGTAAGTACTGTTTGTATCCTGATTTTTTCTTCTATAACCAATAACTCTAAATCTATAAATTTTTATTTCCAGATTCGGTATTCAAATGAAGCAATTTCTCTCGGTAATATTTTTTTATCTCTTCATTTATTTCGGTTTGTATATTTACGATAAATATTTCAGACGAACATAAGCGTAACGGCGAAGGTTAAAGGTGCCCTCGAAATTGTTTAAATTTGCCAGAGTCTGGACCTCAGATTAAGTCGTTAGTGCTAGTCGTAGGTCTGAGCGTTCATTATCTGTCTCTTACGAGACAGTCACAAGTAAGTGCGGGTAGACACGAAAATATTAAACGCCTCAAGTATATTTGGTAGTCGAAATGATAGAAGAGCTACAAGAAAACCTAAAACAAACTATAGCTATATAAGAACAAGACAATAATTAATTCATCATGATCGACACAAGCCGTCTCAAGTTGTCGGGTGATTGACAGTCGCGCCAAACGAACAGTCGGAGAACCAAGTAAAATAAACTAAAAAAAAAAAACCAAGTAAACGACCTGGGGTTATTCAAGAAAAGAGCTTACTCATACTTAAAAGGCCGGCAACACGCCTGCAAAGCCTCGAGTTTTGCAGATATCTATGGGCGGCGGTAGTCACCTAACATCTGCTCGTTTGCTCCTTATCCAATAAAAAAACATTCAAAATTGGATCCCCTGTTTGCTGAGCTAGCATAAACTGTATTTCAGTAAACAGTGTCTTCCCATTAAAGGTACATAAATAAATATAAATTCGTTAAGTTGTAACTCTCGTCCCTAGCGTTGGTACGGAACCCTCCATGTGTGACTCTGACTCGCACTTGCCACGTTTTATGTAAAGTAACAAACAATATTGAAACATCATGGAGTCACATCCGGCGTCCGACCCGGTCCTCACAGTACCGGGATCATATTTACATTCAAGGCGCGCATCTATTTACCCTCCACGTATTCGCTCGCCTTATAACGACAACTTCTATTGATATTGTCTACGTGATATAAGTAGAATCGTCGCCAGCTTCACAGGTTTGTGTATACACTAGCGATCGTCCAGAAATTCGACCTCAGTTGTAATAATAACCATTCAGCTTCTAATATGGTTTAATTGTGACATACAAAACATTTTTGTCGATGAAAACTAAATGCGTCCTAATAAATTTGACATTTCAAGACGAAACAAACTCGATTCGAGTTTGAGCGTTCTCTGAGTGCCGTAGCGGGTGTATCGTATTATTCAATTAATTTAAAGTATTACAAAGCTCGCTCCATCTAGCTGTGATTTTTTTTTTTCAGCCCATGTTGTCCCACTGCTGGGCAAAGACCTCCCCCAAACTTCGCCAACTGTCCCGGTCAATAATTTAAATGTAACATAATCAATATAATAATGATATAATTATATTTGGGGGAAGGAGGGAACGCATCAGTAGTCGTCAAAAGGCTTAGGCTGCTGGTTTGTGCCCCCCCCCCCTTTTGTCTGATATATTGATTTGTCATTTAAATGTACTTTGGGCGTCACGAGGCTATACAAATTCATAATATAAACCTAAGTTGTTAGTTTGAACGCGCTACTCTCTGGAACTACTGGTCCGATTTGAAAAATTATATCAGTATTAGTTACTTCATATAGCGAGGAAGGTTATAGATTACTTTTTATATTTTCTATTTATATTTTAACCAACTGCGGTAAAAAAAAAGATTCACGTAAACGAAGTTTGACTAGCATACCCCCGGGTATGCTAGTCAAACAATCTACTTAAATAAAACTCAAAGGTGTGGTGAATCTTTCAATGCACAGCCCCAACCACTGGATGGATCAGGCTGCAATTTGGCATGCAGTTAAAGGCTAAGAAAGGATTTTTAGAAATTCAACCCCTAAGGGGGTAAAATAGGGTGTTGAAGTTTATATTAGATATTAAACGCGGATGAAACCGCTTGGCACAGCTAGTATATTATAAGTAGGACTGAATAAATAATAAGTTTAAATTGTTATTTTTGCGTGATGCTTGAGACTAAGGAGGTACTTAGTCGACGACCAGCCGGCGCAGTGGTAGTGGGTACAGGGCTCGGATAAGCGGAGCATGTTGCGCCAGGGGTCGCGGGTTCGAATCCCGCCGTGGTCATGGATGTTTATCTATGTGATATTGTATTTCTATAATAAAAATCTTAAATATACACAATTTTTTAAATTAATTAATAACGAATAAAATATATTTCCGTTGTCAAGTACCCGTAACACCAGTCCTTATGGCACTTAGCACAGGGCTGGGCTAACGTAGTAGGTCCAGACTTAAGCTTTCATATGTCTCTCGAAATCATACAGAAGAAGAAGGAGTTTATTGGCTGTATTTTGAGTATTTGGTACTTGGACTCCAACGGCTCAAAATAGATAGTATCGGTTCTTGAATGACTCAAGAGGCAGGAGAACTGGACGGCCTCCCGCCGGGGCACCGACGACTTGTTCAGTGACTAGGCAAGTGGCTCGTCAGTCGTCACCGCAACCTCTGGTGCTTTATGGCGGACACGCTTGTAGAAAAAATATCGATATATCGAAAGATCGATATTTTTAATTCGATATATCGAAATTTTTGGGCGATATTTTTTGTAACGATATATTGATATAGAATATTCAATACCGAAATTGTATCATGTATATATTTTTTGTGGTACCACCCTAGAATCCCAAATTAATCTTTTTTTGTTTGAACTCTTTTCCATAATAACATATTAATTAGACATGGCTGTGGATTGCCGACCTCTGTATCATACTGATATATTTTTAAATAAAAATATCGCTATGAATATTTATACTTTTAAAAATATCGATATATCCATATTTCGATATTTTATTACAAATTGACACCCCTAACGGTGGAGGCCTGTGTCCAACAGCGAACGTTCTCCGGTTGATGAAGATTATCAAGTTCATACTAGATGACGTCACCAACATCTGGCGTAAGCAGAGCGAGTGCGTGAGCGGAGTATCTGGGATCTTAACGAGCACGAGCTTCGTGAGAGCATGTGGCCACCGCGGTGACAGCGGGTGCGACGCGAGACACTTGTGGTGGGGGAGGACAATCGAGCAGTCTGCATTTTGAAGGCTATCAATTTTGTACATAACTAGCTTGTCCCCGCGGCTTCGCTCGCGTTGAAGCCCTTCGACAAATATCAGTGAACGTTACATTTAAAATTCAAATACAACTGGAATAGAATTCTAAAATCTGCCACAACAACTATATGACCTCTTAATTTTTTTTTTTAATAAAGTCTTAATGAATATCCTATGTCTTTCTAATACCTACCTCTAGGTGTACGTGTACAAAGTTTCATGATGATCGGTTGAGTAGTTTTGGCGGGAAAGCGTAACAAACAAACCCTAAATAGATGTTGGCCGATTCTCAGACCTACTCAATATGCTCACAAAATTTCATGAGAATCGGTCAAGCCGTTTCGGAGGAGTGGGGCAACGAAAACTGTGACACGAGAATTTTATATATTAGACTAGGATTGTTATGCAAAGGCGTTGCTTCGTTTTCCATCTTTTCCCCTAAAGCGGGCAACGAAGCGCGACGCCAGGACTGTCACTATGGCGTCATTGTGTGAGTGAGTTCCCCGGCCGTGTAGTTCCTGCCCGGCAACAATGCTGCACGGCTATCTTACGGTCACGAGCGGCCGCCGTGTTGAGAGCCATATCGGGAGTTGTGGCGGTACAGGCTGCAGGACGTGACAGGCCTCCTGGTAGTAGGAGAGCGGCTCCTG
>LUGF01014232.1:7850-19127 GCA_001625245.1 Calycopis cecrops
CAGCACAGCTGTCACTTCACGCCGGTCTCGTGTAAGCGAGAGGTACCTCCCCGGTCGTGCCGGCCCAATTCGGCTGCATGCAAGCATACAGCGTGGCACTACCTCTTACTAAATAGGTACAATATACATAAATAGGTGGTATAGGGAACAAGCTTCTAGACTGACGGAAGTAAACCGAAGTAGGTAGATACACAAATGAATTATTTAGTACTATTCAGACAACAAAGTTCAGACCATCCATAAGTATTCACAGAGTTATATTATGGTATATTAAACGAACAGGAAGAGGTACCGGAATTGGGCCGGCACGACCGGGGGTCTCTCTCGCTTACACGACTGACCGATGACTGGCGTAAAGTGACAGCTATGCCGTCTCGTTTCGTGCGGCGTGTAAGTAGCCGGTGGCCTACGGAGGTGTTGGAGGAAGGAGGGCAACGCATCTATTTGTTTTTATGCAGACGTCTATGGGCGTCGCTTGTCATGTCATGTCAGGAGTATGGTGACTAACTTTGTAGTCACCATACTCCTCTGATATGGCTCCACCGATTCTCATTAAATTTTCTGTCTATCCGGTAGGTCTGAGAATCGTCTATTTTTCAACTCGATATTTCCACCTATGGCTCCGGCCTATGGAGGTGGGAGGAGGACGGAGGGCAACGCATCTATTTGTTTTTATGCGGACGTCTATGGGCGTCGCTTGTCATGTCAAATGGCACCAATTACTCGTTTGCCCCCTTATATATTGAATACTAGCTGCATTCTGCGGTTTCACCCTCGTAAGATTCTATCCTGCAGTAATCGTGATGAAAAATAGATGTTGGCTGATTCTCAGGCCTAACCGATATGCACACAAAATTTCATAAGAACCGGTCGAGCCGTATCATAGGAGTATGGTAAAGAACTAACATTGAGACACAAGAATTTTATATAGGTACTAGCTGACCCGACAGTCTTCATTTGAAAAGTACGTTCTCATGTAAAGTGTAATGTTATGTGGGCGAATTGTGGAACCTTGACTTTGCGTTACTTTTTCCTTTTTTGTTGACGCAGGGGAACACATTTACGTATGATACCTAGGAGCCCGGGTGGCCCTATGTCGGACACGGACAAAGTGATACGTTGAGACTAGTTAGGTGTATAAAGACTAATCATCGTATTGACCATCGATAATCCTTTGACGCCTCTGCTACCTGAAAAATAAATTTAAAAGTAAATGTATGTTATTAAATGTAAAGCACTTCAGTGGGGGTGGAGGGTGGCGCATGCGCGCTGGAGGCAGACATGTTGGAGGGGAGGCCAGCTGAGGGCTCTCGCGGCGGATCACGCTCACTTATTGAAGTGCCCGGAGTGGTCGCCCATCATTTCAAATTGGCATCTAAGCACCTATATAAATTACGTTTGTGAGGATGTGTGTGGGCGGCTGGCGTCAATAAAAATGTACTGTTTGCTTGCCTCTTATGGATTAAAAAATATTAATGTAGAAATTAAATATTAATACCTTTTTAGGTGTTTTGATAATACGGCATATGTCGCAGTACGAAGCCTTATTTTCAATATAGCTAACTACCCTCATGCGCGACTTATATGTAGTACTGTCAACAGCAGCCGCAGGCGCCACCTCATCTGCGCACGGGCCGCCTTGCTACCTCACTGCAACATATTTGCCCTTCTTTGTTTTTTTTGTGTTAACGCATGGGAATGCATTTATGTTTGACCCCTAGGATCCCGGGTGGCCCTATGTCCGGCTCGATACTCAGTGCAATACCGACTAAACCCCAGCAGGTGCCTTCAGCCTCTAAACTTGGAGGGTCCCGGATATACAAGCAACAGAATCTCTGCAGCGACAGGCTGGCCTCGGAGAAAAGGCCAGACTTCACCTCCTTGGGGACTGCCCGGCTGCCTCTGAACAGGCCCAACTACAACGTCGGATCAAGCATTGGGTCAGGTTTCCATCCTGATCCCTGGCCCCAGTACTCCAACGGAGCACGCCATCTATTTGTTCGAATCGGACGGAATTGATTTCTAAACGACAGGACAAACATCAAATGTCCGACAGGTAATAGTTTATATGGGAAAACAAAATTAATGATTTTGCTATATTCCTAGCATTTTTTTATTACCTTCCCTGCACTTCCACAATTAATTCCAAACCAAAATTAGCCAAATCGGTTCAGCCGTTCTCGAGTTTTTGTGAGTCTAACGAACAGCAATTGATATTTATATATATACATAGAAGAAGAAGATATAGAGATATTCATGATTTTTTATTTCTTTATTGGACGAAAATACCTAAAAGTTTGTCCCTTTATTGCAGAGAATAGAAAAAGCGAAATAAAGTCTGTTACGTATTTTCCATATTTTATCCCTCTGATCCCTCGCCGTCCACATCAGGCATGATAATAGAGGTTAATTTTTGAACCACGGGTTTTTCTACTCAGACACACCTTTGTACGAGATAATCCAACTTCGAAGAATCTTTTTTGTTGAATACAGCCAATTTGCACCCATGAATTTGAATTCATCTTCATCGTCACAATTATCAGAGCTAGAGTCTACATGACATGGGTCTGTTTCAATCACCACCAAGATGGCCGATCAACTGCTCGTATCTGCACACGGATATTCTTCTGATTTTAAAATATCTAAACGAAATATTTCATATTCATAGTCGGAACAGAGGATTGTGAAATTACATTTTTTTAAGGTATAAGGAGAAGTTGAAGCCATTTCAATGACTACCGACGCCCATAGACATCCGCACAGGCTATAAGGATGCGTTTTCCTCCATTCTTTTTTTTCCAAGGGGCAAACGAGCAGTCGGAGCCATTTTCATGACTACCGACACCCATAGAGATCCGTGTAGAAACTACACACATGCGCTGCCCGTCTTTCTCCTCCCTCCTACATGGACCACCTGCTACTTACACACGAAACGCTACAGCTGTTATTTTACGCCTGTGTCGTGTAAGCGAGAGGTACCTCCCCGGGCGTGCCGGCCCAATTCGTCTGCATGCATGCAACGTGGCAATACTTCTAGCAAAAGTTAAAAAAAATTGTCTGCCTGTTGTCTGTTTACGGAAGATAATTTTACGTGAAAACGACGCTTAGGGCGACCTCTCTATCGCTTGTTCGGCGCCTTCAATGCCAGGCAGAACGCGACTACGAGTCGTGCTGTGTCGTGCGTGCAGGCGGCATTTATCGATTCATAAGACGTTTATACGTCAAGAAACTTATTTATAAGCTTGTTTATATTCTGTGATAATATCTACAAACCTGACTGACTTATATTATATCAACGCACAGCCGAAACTATTGCGCCTATAAATTTGGCACAGGAATTCATTTCATGATGTAAGTGAGAATCAAAAATGGATTAAAAAAAATAACCATACATATAAGAATGATCGAAAAACAACGCAATCAGACAGTTACATCAGGAACATAACTTCAGCAATCTACTCTATAAGAGTAGATAAATAGATAGATAAAAACTATTTACAATTACAATCCACAAGACAAAAACACAACGACAAAAAAGGAAAAAATATTAGATGTAAAAAAGAATTCTTATGCATCCTAACCTGTAAACCTTCAATTTTTCAATCCAAAAGATGATGGATGCAAACAAAATAACGTAGCTGTTAACCGCCCCCGATAGGCGGTTGTATTTTAAAGTCAAATCCTCGACACAAAATATTCAAAGCCCGGCTCGTTCCGAATTGCAAATCGTCGAGTACCGCCGAATACATCTTACAAACACTCGCACTGGCTGAACTGTGGACCCTTTGTGGTAACTATTCATTATTTTATATTTGTATTAAGTTTGTATTTTTACCCCCTTGATAATAAACATAGAATAACTTTATCCAAGTAATAATCTAGTAATAAACTGACATCTGACAAATAACGCAATAAAAAGTATGGGATTTGACAGATGTCAGTTTATTACTAGGTTATTACTTGGATAAAGTCATTCTATGTTTATTAATAAGGGGGTTATTGTTTATTCTTTGAGAAATTTGCGATTCATGTTACTTCTTTTTTTTTTCGCGGGGAAATGCATTTACGCACTTCCACCGGACCGAGTATACGGTTGGTGGATGAGTGTGAAACTCCCGGTTACACTGAATACCCATAAAAACCTCGCGGGTGTCATCAGTCGCTTATACTGAGATGTCCCTGATCAATCAGCAAGAGAGCATAAACTATAATACATTAATAGCGTAAGCCGGTTTTGGCCCAGTTATTATGGGACGATATCTGCGCAAAAAAAAACGGTTATAGCCTAATTTTGAGCCGTAAATGAAGTTTAATATAAATTAAGAGGAATGAAAGAATTACATATTAAATAAAAATTTTGGTACATTATTTTTGACTATTATTTCGACAACTGTATGAACGATGCAAAGTATTTGCATATTTTACATTACAAGTTTCAAGAAAAAAGAAGGTTTAAGCAGATTAGGTTTCAAATTAATGAATAAGTTTTGTTGGCAATCCAATAGATTTACATACTAATTTTGCTAGCTTATTGACAGCCGTTTTTAAAACATATCTATTTTTCTAGTTTCAAAATTATTTGAATTATGTATAATAATAATAATATTTATTATAAAATCAACAATATATTTCAACAGAAGCAAAACTGGATACTGCTCTAATAAGGTTGAGATTGTTGTACGTCTAAATATCATAAGACTAGTTGACCCGACAGCCGTTGTCTTGTCAAAATATGTTGTCATAGTAACGTGTTATGTTATGTGGTCGAATTGTCAATCCGTTATTTTGCCCTACAATAGTGTATATCGGGTCGAGATAGCGACTGCAGCATTATATATATTGATAAATTGTAGCCTAAATGTTACCGAGGACTAATATCTATACCTGTAGCAAAAAAACGTTCATTAAAATCCGTCCAGTAGTTTTTGCGTGAAAGCCGCACAAGACACAGACAGAATTAAGTTTTCTACAGTTTTATTACATGTACAGATTATATAGATTACGTGATTACATAAGATTAGATTATAGAAGATCTTATGAACGCTTTGGAGACAAACTTTGATTATTTAAAATTTGATGAATTTTGTGATAGAAGAGTAGACATGATATTTTCAGCATAGAAGACTCAAATTTACTCATACATATAAATACCAAATAATGTAAAAACTATACCCAAATCTCTAAACTCTTTGTCCATTGAACAATACCACCGACGCGATCCGTTGAGACCGCATTGGACCGAACTTCAAACAAAGTATAAAGTATATGCGTAATAGTGAAAATAAAAGATATATAACCATACAAAAGAATATTGTGGACTTTTGTCAATTTGCACAAAAACGATGCAGACTAAATCGTTATTTTTAATATAAAATATAACAAAACATTTGAAGCGTCCCATTGTGGCTGGATGTGGGGGATTTTATCTTTATTTCAGTAAAAACTGTCTCGCAAAGTCGAAATTTTATACAGGCTTGCGTAAAGAAAAATATTAAGAGCGCTGTACAGGCGCCACACAATAGAATTGCTTCAGACTGTGAGGACGTAACGACAGAAGAAATTACTTAAGAAATATCCTTAACGTTTTATCTCGCAATGAAGGAAAAAGTGGACGGAATAATTCTCTTAGGACTAGGAAGGTGGCTTCTAGTAATATTTATCTATGCCGCAACAAAAAATACATTTCTCTTTTTATTTACACAAGGTATGTTTCGTCTAATTCTATTTTTCTTTTATATAATATTTCCCTTGGATAAAAATGTTTTGGCGAAAAATACTTAAAGTGCTTTAAGTATACCTTAGCATCCCATTTCTGTGGAGAATAGAATTTTATTATTAATAATACTTCCATAAAACGAGCCCGTCGCGGCATACGAATTTGCATAAATAATCAAGAGATATAATGTTCTTCTAACTGAATTTCGACGACGGTGACAATATCTAAGGAGCTACTAAGCATCTGAGCAGGACATATTATTGTGCACAATTATAAGCGTATTATCGAGTGCACTCTCTATACCTTCATTTTTCCATTCTGATTGGACGCCAGATCGACACAACCGGAGAGAACTCAGACCCAAAACCGATGACTTAACGTGTTCCGATGGCTTTATAAGACCTACTCCTACTCGTTTCGAGTTATCTGTCTTTGAAAATTCTTACCGCGAAATAACGAGGCAGACCAGAATTTATCAAATATTTATGTCATTTATAAAAATTTATGTTTGGCTGTACGTCCTTTACAGAATCGTAAACGATGCATTTAATCATGTGATGATCTATACGGAAGTAGTTGTAAAGCCCTCAAAAGTTTTTGTATGTATGACGTTGTAACTCGTGCAGGGTACAGTTGTAAAAAATCTTTACTAACACACCGAATAACTCGCGAGCAGAACCGCAGGCACACCTAGTATACACTTAATACTAAGTGGAATACCTACCTAATAGATTGATAAGTAATAGGAATCAATTGAGTGTGACGATGGGCACTGCTAGTGGTCGTCTTCAACCAGGAGGGGTCGAAGGAATGCGGGCCGCGAGGCTAGCCTCATGCCCGGACTTGCCCGCAGAGGTACTTAGACCCCTGGTGATGGGACTCTGCACTAATGATAGTGCAGTTGACAGGAGGGGTGGAGAACCCGTTTAGGCGGGCTTAATAGTCCTGAAGAGTAGCCTGCTGGCTATGGGGTGTGGTGAGCAGTGCGTGTGGTGGGTTTTGTGCTTGAACATGTATGTGCTGCTGTAACCTTCGTCCTACAAGCCAGACTATGTTTCCTATGGGTAGCTGGAATAATGCGAGCTGAGAGTTCTCTTGAGAGTGCCCGGCCGTCAGGAGAACGCGCATGTAGAGGAGAGAAGGCATGCAGGTGAGCATGCGGCGCGTTGTCTGCCTTGTTAAACATGGCATTGTATTAGATGGCGATGGCTGCTACATCGCCGCCGCGCCGTATAAAGCCGACACGATAAGGAAAGGACATCTCATTCACATAACAGTGGCGTTGTTAACTGAGTTAGTGCAGCGATCATATTGCGTATTCTACGATTGGTATAAGTTAAAAATGGTCCATCTGAGGACAACACATCTCATAAAGGAGGCCATATTAAAAAATCTTCTATAAAGTAACAAAAGACCAACTTTCAAAAGATTTTTCCTGTTAAACACTTTTTAAACAGATCGGAAGCCAAGGATCGGAGTTGAAACGGTGTATAAAAAGCTGAATATATTTTAAATTAGTCTCGTAGTCAGTTTATGCATGAACAAACTTAAGCTTTTTATAAAAGGCTTAATAAACTACGATCTACAAAAACTCTTTAATCTCCCCTTTATCAAGAGCATGAAAAAATTCTCTTTCATCGGTCCTGTGTGAAACAATCTTTGCCGTCGGACTAAGCGACTGTGTGACGTGGTCGCTTCTCTACAGTACGGTCAGCAAAATAGTAAATGTTCTAGGCGCGTAAATAGAATACAATTTATGTAATTTTGTCAGCTGTTATGTATCATTTGCGTTGTTACAGTTGCAGTATTATATAAATATAGTATCACCTACTTCTTTATACTCGTATCAACGGGTGAAAAGAACTATTATTATGTTACGTTAGTCCTATCATACATACGTTAGTCCTATCGTTCTATCATCATCAACAAACTTGGACAGTTCAGTGAATAGGGGAACTTGAGACTTCCTATTTCTACTTGCGTAGGGCTAAGCAGGTGCCTTAAATCCCCTCTCTTTAGAAAGTCTGATAGCAGAATGAAGTTATTGCACTTTTGATGACAGAGTACAATGCTTCTGCATATCTTCTGGTTTTTTTTAAGTGTATATTTAGCATAAAAAGCAATGAAATATTTCAGCAATATTTAATTAGAATTACAGTAGAAAATTTTACATGGGGGGCCATGTAAAATTTGTTCAAATTGCGAAAAATAATATATTAGGGAATTAATAGTTTTTTTTAAGGTATAGGGGGGCAAACGAGGGCAGTCCGAGCCATTTTCATGACTACCCTCGCCCATTGACATCCACAGAGAGACTATACAGATGCGGTGCCCTCCTTTCTCCTCTCACTTCTACGGCCAATGTTTTTTTTTATATCATAGGAGGCAAACGAGCAGTTAGGTCACCTGATGTAAAGTGAACCCCAACGCCCACAGACATCCGTAACTCCAGAGGTCTAACAGATGCGTTGCCGACCTTTGAGGAAAGAATAAGCATTCTTGAAGATTATTGAAGATTAGATCAATAAACAGGGTCATTTAATAAAAAAAAATAAAACTTAACCCAAGTAAGTTTTAATTTTCTACTCCTTTCTTTTTTTCGGTTTTTTCGATCTTCACAATAATATTTAATACAGAGATGACTATTTAATACCAACATAATATCTCAAATTCGCTCTTGTATGCGAACATGCGGTCCTCTATTTACTGATTATTTATTTATCTATCATAAATAACACAGACTTCACAGTAATATTCACAAGAATTTGTCTTTTGAGATAATATCACGAATTAAGTTTCCTTTTATGCGGACCGTATCGCTGTTGCGTCCCAAAGGATGATAGAGTCAGCATCTGAAGCGGAATAATTCATGGATCTCGATTATTGTTGGCCTGCCTTCGTCTCACTGCAACCACAGACCGCGTCTATTTTTGATTCATCTTATAATAAATATTCCTGTTTTTATTGTGAATAAATTGATGTTTATCTTTGGACTCGACATTTAGCATATCGAGATTGAACATTCCAGTTGGGAAGAATTATATTAAACTAGCTGCGCCCAGCGGTTTCACCCGCGTGAATTTCGATCCCGTGGAAAATCATCCCATGGCATCCCATAGGAACATTTTTTCTGGATAAAAATAATCCTATGTGTTAATCCATGTTACTGTGTGTGTGCCAAATTTCATGAAAATCGGTTCAGCAGTTTTTGCGATAGGGAGTAACAAACAAACATACAAACTGTCGCATTTATAATATTAATAGGATATTCCTGTCTTATGTGTACCTGTTTTAAGTGGGTAGGCAATAAATGACGCATATTTGTAGTATAGGGCTACAAACCAGTAGTCTGAGTTCATTTTTAGGGTTCCGTAGCCAAATGGCAAAAAACGGAATCCTTATAGATTCGTCATGTCTGTCTGTCTGTCCGTCTGTCCGTCAAACAAACAAATAAACAAACAACAGCTTACAAATTTGTAAAGTGAGCTGTTGAATTCATAAATGTAAATATAAATTTTATATTATATCGGTGCTTCTAGTCGGTATATAATTACCGTCACCATGGTTACGCAGATGCGTTACCTTTCCCCCTCCCCTTCAATGTGCCACCAGCTACTCATATCAATCAATACCTGTCACTTTACAGAGGTATGTTACCTCTGGTGAACGTGAGGTACCACAGAGGTCGCGCCTGCCCATTTCCTCATGGAATGCGATCCATCGCGCACTCCTACAGTTTATCATGGCATTACCTCTTGCATAATATATTTTACTAGCGGACGCCCGCAACTTCGTTTACGTGAATTCGTTTTTTTTACCGCAGTCGGTTAAAAAGCCTATAGCCTTCCTCGCTGAATGGACTAACTAATACTGAAAGAATTTTTTAAATCGGACCAGCAGTCCCAGAAATTAGAGCGTTCAAACAAACAAACTCTTCAGCTTTATATTATTAGTATAGACAAGTCCTAAAGGCATTAATCAAAATATGGCAGTGTTTACACTGTACAAGTAATATTAAAATGAACAACGTTTTTGCAAACAAAATTTAATTTGTTCTATATTCGATTACAGAAATATTAAATTTATGTAAATATGTTTTTATTACAAATTTTATATGATTTGTAATAATAACCAAATTGATCTATGAGGTATTTATTTAGCTAGCCTTTCGCCGCGGCTTCGCTCGCTTCACATTCGGGGTAACAGAGTTCCCCTTTCTTCATACAGAACACAGAACAGAATGCAATAGAATACTACTTTAGTACATTACTGAATTATTATTGACGACCGGCTGGCGCAGTGGTAAAAGGCCCGGATAAGCGAGCATGCTGCGCCAGGGGTAGCGGTTTCGAATTCCCCCTAGGTCATGGCTGTTTATATTTGTATTTCTATATATTTTTGTAATAAAAATCTTAAATATATAAAATTTCTTAAATTTCCGTTGATTAGTACCCGTAGCACAAGTTCTTACGGAACTTAGCACGGGGCTAGGCCAATTGTGGTGTGATATTTCCACATATATTAACTATTATATTATGGGGAATAATAAAACGAGTGAATAAAAAATAACTTAGCGACTGACGATGAGATACTGTATTAATAACTTGAGCGGTAAAAAAATAAGTGAGCGAAAAATAAACTAAACTAACGACGAATCTTGGCTAATAATAAAATTCAAAACGAGCTTACAAAACGTGAAACTGATGAGAAAGAACACATATTCAAAAAACGCAAATACGTTCGTTCATACAAACGCTATGAAAAACCAAATTATTTTATTTTCTGGTAAAAAATGTCGCAGAGACTAACCTATACCTTTTGTTGGTACGGAACCCTCGGTGTGCGAGTCTGACTCGCACTTGGCCGGTTTTTTTAATAGTACAGGGGGCAAACTAGCAGTCGGGTCACCGAGATGATGGTGATTTCCGACGCCCATAGACATCTGCAACACCAAGAGTATAGCAGTTGCGTTGCTTTTTTTGAAGATCACTAAGTCATATCGGGCCTAAAATACCGAGATTTCGGGCATTAGACATACGCCAGAATGTTACATAAAATAATTGGTAACAATTAATTTTCTGAGTTGAACCCGGCTATCTTTAATGTTTGCCCTAGCGAAACAAAACTTTATTGGAAATTGTAGCCTTTTGAATTGGTATTCGTGGGTCACAATTTCATCCTTTCCTAATTTCTCTTGCGTATATAAAGGCCACTCATTGTGAATTTCAAATAAATTTGCCACGTACATATAGACCAATTACAGTTCTATTATATTATGTATGGAATCTATAGATATATAGTAAGAGGTAGTGCCACACTTCATGCCTGCACGTAGCCAAATTGGACCGGCACGACCAGGGGGGTACCTCTCGCTTACACGAGACCGGCGTAAAGTGATAGTGCTGTCGCGTTTCGTGCGGTGTATAAGTAGCCGGAGGCTCTTGGAGGTGGGAGGAGAAAGGAGGATAGCGCATATGTAAGCCTCTCTGCTGACGTCTATGGACATCGCTAGTCATGAAAACAGCTCCGACTGCTCGTTTGTCCCCCTAAGCCATGGGGAA
>LUGF01014232.1:24493-56652 GCA_001625245.1 Calycopis cecrops
GCATTAGACATACGCCAGAATGTTACATAAAATAATTGGTAACAATGAATTTTCTAAGTTGAACCCGGCTATCTTTAATGTTAGCCCTAGCGAAACAAAACTTTATTGGAAATTGTAGCCTTTTGAATTGGTATTCGTGGGTTACAATTTCACCCTTTCCTAATTTCTCTTGCGTATATAAAGGCCACTCATTGTGAATTTTCAAATATTTGCCACGTACATATAGACCAATGACAGTTCTATTATATTAGGTATGTATGGAATCTATAGATATTTAGTAAGAGGTAGTCCACACTGCATGCTTGCACGTAGCCGAATTGGGCCGGCACGACCGGAGGCGTACCTTTCGCTTACACGAGACCGACGTAAAGTGATAGCTGTACTGTCGCGTTTCGTGCGGTGTGTAAGTAGCCGGTGGCACATGGCGGTGAGAGAAGAAAGGAGGACAGTCCAAATGTTAGCCTCTATGCTGATGTCTATGGACGTCGCTAGTCATGAAAATGGTTCCGACTGCTCGTTTGCTCCCCTATGCCATAAAAAAAATAATGCTGAAGAACTTATGTTCTTTCCAAGCGAGGCTTCGTAGGCTATGGTGAACGACTCCTTGCGGAAAGCCAATTGAAGGAAGGGGAGAGATTCTTTGAACTCCGCATGTCTGGTTTAATGTAATAGGTTTCAATGCGGCCGAACCGAGCCGGCGCGGCCGGGAAGATGCATCTCTATTAGGGGCGGTAGTGATGAAAGTAGCTCCGACTGTTCGTTTGCAAAAAAAAACACTTGGTATGAAAAAATAAAGCAGAAGAAGCAAACCAAAACCGATTTCCAAAAATTTTTCACCACATAAATACTACATAATCACAGATTAAGTAGGCTAGTAGGAAGAGGTAATGCCATACTGCATAGGAGGAGGTGATGCCATGCATGGTGCATGACACTACATCCTCCTATGCATCGGAATTGGGCCGGCACGACCGGGGAAGTACCTCTCGCTCTTGACACCTGCGTAAAGTGACAGCATCGTTGTCGCTTTTCGTGCTGTTTGTGAGTAGCCGGTGGCCCATTGGAGGGGATGACAGGAGGGCAACGCATCTGCGTAACAATCATGCGAATATCCATGGGCGTCGGTAGTGATCAAAAGGCTCCGATTGTTCGTTTGCCCCCTTATGCTTTAAAAAGAAGCAATTTATTACCGCAAGAAAATCCTTCATTCCCATGGGAAAACTTGAACCGATTAGGTTGAAACTTGATAAGTATGGTTTCCTACATGTATTTCCACTATTTCACAGACACGAATGTATTTGTTGTAAGTCCATAATAAGTATTTAAAAATTGATATTAAAATAACCTTCTTAACTTCTTAACGGTACGGCGCTTCGCTTCTCATAAAATAAACTGTATGGATGCGGATGGCAAGCGCTCCGTCCTTTACATCCAACGAACGAGAGCGCAACCGGGGACCTGTAGAGGCTGACCATGATGATGATGATGATGACGATAAAATATGAACAGTAAAACGAATATTAGTTTGAGTAGTGAAGTCTTATATCAACTTTCGTGTCGGTTACTAATAATTTGATGCACTTCAAATTCCTGAGTTCCATAATAGATTACTGACAAAGCTAATAGCACTCAGTCTATCGAATTATTTATTCTTCGATCGTGAATATTTCAGTAAATTATAGCAGCTTCGACGCGCGTGTTTATGACTAATCTATACCGGCAAACTTAAAAAGAAATGGAGGTGGGAGGAGAAAGGAGATAGCACATTTGTATAGCCTCTATGCGGATGTCTATGGGCGTTGGTAGTCGTTAAAATGGCTCCGATTCCTCGTTTGCTCCCCTACACAAAAAAAAGTAAAACAGTAGTCATAACTCGAAAGAAAATAGTAAGAAAACATAGACTTAATAAAAAGTATAGACGGAGCGTTCTCAACAGTGAAATGAAGCCAGCAAAACTACACCCATTCCTGTATATACACGGTCTCACATACACATTTGACAACCAAACTACACCCAGATCATTAGTTTGTGACAGTTCGTCAATGGCGCATGACTTCCAAATAAATAATTATTTATTACCTGAAAATGCCGAATTGTGTAGTGAAAGGCTGCAATTTGTATAGCCTCTATGCGGATGTCTATGGGCGTTGGTAGTCGTTAAAATGGCTCCGATTCCTCGTTTGCTCCCCTACACAAAAAAAAAGTAAAACAGTAGTCATAACTCGAAAGAAAATAGTAAGAAAATATAGACTTAATAATTTATTAAGTCTATGTAAGAAAATAAAATCTTAATCCAAGTGCAAAAAATAAATCCGAGTAGACAAAATCGTTTTATCTAAAAATCTCATGTCACGGTGTTTGATTGAAACTACTGAACCGATTTTGATGAAATTTTATACACATATGTAAGTTTGTCCAACTCAAAACGTAGGCAATAGCTAGACCCCGAAACTTTTGTTGCCACAGCAGCGCGTGGCCCAATCAGCTAATCCTACTAACTCTACTAATATTATAAACGCGAAAGTTTGTATGTTCACTTCTTTCCTTGTTTGTTTGTTTGTTTGTTACTCCTTCACTCAAAAACTGCTAAACCGATTTTCATGGCACACACAGAGAGTAACTTGGATACATAGGATAGTTTTTATCCCGAAAAAATGTTCCAATGGGATGCCATGAGAATTTTTTCTCATATCGTATCGTAATTTAAGAGGGTGAAACCGCGGGGCGCAGCTAGTATATAATTTAATGTAAGCAGAATCAAAAGACACCTCGTTGGTTCAAATATAGACTATTGAGTGAAGGAGGCAACATACGCTCCAAAAAATACTTTTTAATTGAAAGCTTCAAGTGACATTTAGTAAGTACGAAAAAATGTTATGAGTTCTCCTCAGCAACATGCATCAGCAACATGCGAATGCACATGAAAGTAGAGCTAGCTCGTAGCAGCTACGCGGCGCTACGCGTACTGGTATAGTTATGTGAGCGAGAGGTTGCCTCCCCGTTGTGTCGCCGAAATTCTGCTGATATGCAGCATGGCACTACCTCCTACTTTACCCTCCTTCTGTGGTACTCGGATAAAAGACCATTGACATTCACTGGAGTAAACATAAGAAATCAAGCACTGAACATACACTAATAATGATGCTACCTAACCCTTAAATTGGCTTAATCTCTTAATACGTCCTTACATCTAGTTCAAGTGTATACCAAGTACGTAGCGAATTCTGAAGCTAAGCGACGAGAGATGCATAAGGATATTAATCCAGCTCTATATATTGAATATCTTCCTCCGCTAGAGATATTCAAAGCATATATTTATAGAACGAAATATTCAGCATTTGAACATTCACATCCAAGTATTTAAAGCGACGCGAACTGTAAAGAAGTTTTGGAACAAGTTATGGAAGCTAAAATTTATGAGAATGCGCACTGATCTTTTGTAAATATGATCAACATCTGTCATGATATTTCTGTGTTTATCTTATTTTTTTAAGATACTACTATGATTCACTCCTAGTCTAAGATCCCCCTTTTATGCCATAGTTTCGCACATACAATTTGGACAGGTTTTCACATTGGAAAATTTGCTCATGTGAGAGAATCCATTTAGTCAAATATAAATAATGCTTGACCAACACTTCGGCTTCAGAAATTCAACCTCTTTATAACTTGATTCGGCCATCGTCCATTTATAATTATTTTATATCCACTTGTATTAAATCATCTGTAATTATTACGCTTATTCTAACCTACCTTATACCTTCAAATATATTTTTAATTTTCAGTAGCGTTATTCAAAGAGCTCTAAGAACTCCGCATACCTATATATAATACGTATATATTAAATAACAACAAAAAAACATACATATATTAAAAACTATCAAGTCATTAAGTCTGGAAACTTTGATATTTACAAATATACGTACATATTCTTAGATGGCCCATGAAGATGGGAGGAGAAAGAAGGGCAGCGCATCTATATGCCTCGATGCGAATGTCTATAGGCATCGGTAGTTACGAAAATGACACCGACTGCTCGTTTGCACCCCTATACCATAAAAAAAATATATACATGTAGATAACATGTAATGCTTGTAAAGTTTTAACACAGGTAGCATATTGTGAGTATTAATATATACTCTAAACATTACCTTCCGCTGAGGTAGTCGGGAAAAGATACAAGAGTCACAACATGTATCTACATGTATAAAACACCAAGGTGACATAGCCATCTATCAACGCACAGCCCAAACCACTGGAAGGATCGGGCTGAAATTTGGCGTGCAGGTAGATGTTATGACGTAGGCATCCGCTAAGAAAGGATTTTTAGAAATTCAACTCCTAAAGGGGTAAAATAGGGTGTTGAATTTAGATGAGTTTCTTAGAAAGTAAACGCGGGTGAAACCGCGGGGCACAGCTAGTTATAGCATATGCTTCGCTTGCACACCGCTCCCAGTAGTATGTTGTCAGACGATCGCTTCGATGAATCTTGTCCCAGCTTTCTTTGTTCTAATTAGAACGTTGGTGATCTATTATTATTATGTCGTTTGAAGTCGTGATTTACTTTTTATACTCTTTGCATAAATTTCGAGTTTAGATGTAAATCTTCAACTGTATACCCACACTTTGTAATTAACAAACTATTTATTTCATGTTGTAATTGAAACCGTAATTTAACAGCAGCTTTTATTTTGTGCTACTGCTTTTCTTGAGTTTAGATTTAAATCTTCAAATGTATATTAAACTTTGTAAATATTAAACTATGAGTCATATTTTAATTAAAACGTTCTTATTTTCGTGCCTATAATTTCATTACTATTAGGATAATCTTCTCCATTTTGAAGAACTAGAGATTGCCCTATTATTAGCATAACCTTAACCGGTTATGTAATACTTTACTGACAAAGTTTCGCTTACCCGAGACGCTTACTTTCGAACCCGTATCACAGTGAAAAATAATCTAACATAAAGTTAAAAAATAATTAACCCGATTGCTTATTATATACATGGTTGATATAAGCGAGAGGCGTTAAATGAAACCACATATTTAGTGTATCATTTGCAGGCACGAAAATTAGATCAATCGGAGCAATAGTTTAGTCAGATTTTTTTGAAGTTAATTCTCACTTCGTACACGCTGTATCGTCAGCTGATCACCTCGTCCGAGGTTGCTGCTCGATGTAGCCGGTACAGAGCATGATTACATTTTGCGCTATTGAACTTCTTTGAAAAAAGTATGTTTGTAAACTTGTCGTAGACTTTTTTAATAGTTTCGGATTAACTGTAGGCACTTATAGTATATGTGTTTTCATTTAATGCCCTTTGGTTTTATCAACCTTGTATGTATAGCAATGTACCCAGTATCGCTCTCATTATCAAGATGAAACAAACGACACGTCATACGTTAAGCACCATCAACTCAATTCAGTCGTACATACCTACATACACACGCTAGAATAACATTAAGTATTATTATTATATAAAAATATCATATCACGTTGTTCGTAAAGGCAAATCTCTGAAACAAATGAATCGATTTAAGAAAATTACGCACAGATTTAAAATATTGACTACATCACTGCATTTTGTTTCGTTCAAAATCTACGATATTTTTAACCTAGGTACTTTAAAAAGGTGGCTCTCAATTCGGCCAGTATATTTTTTTTGTATATACGTCGATTTCTCCGTTGATTCTGGACTTATTTTCAAAATTATTTTTACATTCGAAATACTTTTTATTTTTGAAGTCGGTTTTATTATAATTACCACAACAACGCTTGATCACATCAGCCATATACAAGATAGTATAGTAGATAATAAACATAAATGAGAAATATAAAAATACCACTCAGTAAATTCCGTAATTCGATTTTAATAATCCACGATAGTAATATAACCCCAAGCAACTATACTACACATTACGTCTACACAAGTAAAACGTTCCTTCAATATCATTTTTAATCCTTCGCCCGTTCAAGTGAGACCGTCTGAGAGCACTCGGGCTGCACACAGCCCCTCAAGTCCATTGTGGTGCTAAGCCATGGCTCGGCTGAGGGCCTTACACGCGCGAGAGTCCTTTACGTGACAGGCGAGCTTCGCCAGAATAACATGTATGGGCTTGTTTAACAAAAGACCGAGCTCAAATTGCAGAAAAATATTGCTTCGCTTTACAATGTTGTTGCTTGTCTCGCGTTGTGTATTTAGTATTTAGCTAAGTAATTAGTTGGTACCAAGATCTGGATATTACATAGCATTTGAACTCTGGCAATAAATATAAAATGTAGCCAATATTTTAAGTTAGATTTTAAGAATTATTTTTTGTATATTAAGATTTACGCGACTGCATCGAAAGTACATTTATGTTTTTTTTCTACCGTTGTATATGTATGTTTTTTTAATTCCTGCTGTTATCCTGCTCAGCTTGTAGATATTACTGCACTAATTTAAAAACTCCGTCATTAGATTTATAACAATAGCACGAGTGACGATACATTGAAATTTATCTTAAGGGCGCTATCGGTAAAAAGTGCCGAAATTGAGTTTTTTTAAGGCAAATTACACGTAAATGGAAATAATCTATTGAAGATCAACTTTGGTTCCGCATAGCACAAATATTTTTTATTGACTTAAACAATAAAAATATTTGTGAGCTTATAAAGACTTACATGGCGTAATTCAATAGTAACTTTGAAATTTAACTAAATAAAATCTAACATAGTAATGTTTATTTTTTTTTTGTGATTTTATTAATCGAATATCGTGTTAATAAATGAGTAAATTTCTGAAGTTGTTCCACATTTATTATCATGAGAAAAATGATGTTTTATTTTGGCAAAAATTAAGTAACAAAAATATTTTTTTTGCCGAGTTTAATGAAAATAATTTACTTTTCTATTCTATAAAAAACCTATAGCAGTATATTTCCTAATAGTAGGTATTTTTTCGGTATCCATAATCCACTGCTTATATTCGTAATTTCATTTCGAAAATCAGTCTTTTCGAAAACATGAGTTCTAAATATACCTTTTTCTTCGTAAATAATAATAATTTTCAATTTATAAACTTTACAGATCCTTTAAAAATATTTGTGCTATGCGGAACCAAAGTTGATCTTTAATAGATTATTTCCATTTACGAGTAATTTGCCTTCAAAGTACTCAATTTCGGCACTTTTTACCGATAGCACCCAGAAAGTCGTGTTTTTTTTTTGTTTTAAATGTAATCTTGACAATAACAAATAAATTTTATTTCTAAAAAATCAGCATTACATTATATTGTGAGGCATCTCCATTAAGTAAGAGATTTGATACTTGTGTTGCAGCTCTCGCTCATTCCCTAATTATTACAAATGTACCACTGAATTAGTGTTCCTTTTTATGCTAGTAAACTGTAATAATCCCAAAAATCTAGATTATAATTTTGTTAGTTTCAGCACTATTTTACAATTATTCAAGGGGACAAAACTTTTAAGTCAAGTAAGAAATCCGATTTAAGTTCGATTCAAGTTGGAATTTATTTAAAATGGAAAGATGGATGTGTTGATAATGAATTAGCAAAGCAGTAGCAAGGAAATGAAAGCTGGAATTAAATTACGGTTAATTAAAATATGACTCATAGTTTGTTAATTACAAAGTGTAATGTAGACTTAAAGATTTAAATCTATACTCGAAATTTAAGCAAACAGTATAAAACGTAAATCACGACTTCAAACGACATAATAATATATCGCCAACGTTCTATTTTGAACAAAGAAATCTGGGACAAGATTACAACATAATTGCGGGGCACGATGAGCGGTGCTTAAGTAAATCGGATTTGTGTTTGAATTACGGTTACTTTTATTTCAGCATAATATTCCTATAAAGATCAAGGCGATCATCTGACAACATACGGCTGGGAGCGATGTGCAAGCGAAACATATGCTATAATAAATATTGTAATTCTTGTGTCTTTTACCGACTGCTTCAATGGGAAGGTAATGTTTAGAGTGTAATTAATACGTACAATATGTTACATGTGTTAAAACGCTGTCTGTCACCTGGCTGTATCTTATAAAGCGTGATAGCTAGAAAGCTGAAATTATCACAAATTATGTATGTCTATTGCCGCTATAGCAAAAAATACTAAAAATATAAAAAAGTAAAATATTAAGGGAGTCTCCATAAAATAAACGTGTTTTAAGGAGCTTTTTTTCTTTGTGATGGTAATGATGATACGGAACCGTTCGTGCGCGAGTCGCTCTTGGCCAATTTTTAACGTATCAAATCTCATTGGTGTCCTTTGATAACGCGAGTGATACTTAAAAATATATTTATCTACACTAATGTTGTAACATTCTACTTATGTTTTCAATACTTGACTTATAATGACTACTGTTATAGCTCAGACAACAAAAAACTCAATTGACATTTTATTTTAGTATCCAAATCGATATCGAAAAATCTCATTTTAGCACTGTGTGAGAGCGAGAGAGAGAGAGAGAGAGTGGTGAGAGAGCCTTATTTCAAAATTCTTAATTCTTCTTGCTTGCTTGCTTTTGCACGCTTTTGCACGCTTTTGCACGCTTTTTCACGCTTTTGCACGCTTTTGCACGCTTTTGCACGCTTTTGCACGCTTTTGCACGCTTTTGCTTGCTTTTGCTTGCTTTTGCTTGCAATGTTTCGCAATGTTTCGCAATGGTTGATTCATGCATTAGTGAAGATAAAGTAGTGTATGCAACTGCATATAACACGGGTATTAAAACACTCGTGAGGTACTATTTTGAAACTCGCGTTCGCTCGTTTCAAAAATTCACACTCGTGTTTTAATACCCTTCTTTATATGACAGTTGCATAAACTACTATTAAATGTATAAAAAGAAATACAAATGATTTAATACTGAATGATATAAAATAATTATAGATGAACGATGACCAACTCAAGTTACAGAGAGTTTGAATTTGTGAAGCTGAAGTGTTGGCCAAGCATTAGTTACTATTTGACCAAATAGACCTCATCTGAGCAAATATTCGTGACGTGGAAGCCGGTGCAAAGGTGTTAGACTATGGGACTAAAAGGGATCTTAGCCTAGCAGTGAATCATAGTAGTATCTTATAAAAATAAGATAAACACAGAAATATTGTAATAGATGTTGATCATATTTACAGAAGTTCAGCCCGCATTCTTATAACTTATAGCTTCCATAACTTCTTCCAAAACTTGTTTACAGTTCGCGTCGCTTTAAATACTTGGATGTGGATGTTCAAATACACATAAATATTTCGTTCTATAAAATATATGCATTGAATATCTTGAGAGCAGGAAGATATGGAATATCTGTAGCTGGGTTAATATCCTTAAACATTCATGTTATTTTATTTAATAGTCTCTTAGCTTCAGAATTCACTACGTACTTGGTATACATTTGAACTAGATGTAAGGATGTATTAAGAGATTAAGCCAATTTAAGCGTTTGTTAAGATTATTACTAATGTCTGTGTAACTAATGTGCTTGATTTCTATGTTTACTTAAGTGAATGTCATTAGCGAATGTCAACTGTCTTTTTATCCGACTGCGACACAACAAGAGAGAGAAAGTTCGTGGTAGTGCCATGCTGTTTTGCAATTGAATTAAAGCGAAATCACTGGAGAATTATATCACGCTCACATGATACCACACTTGTAGCTGCAACGAGCTCCACATTCTTGTGCTGCGTAGCATTTTGTTGATGCATGTTGTTGACGCGAACTCATATATTTTCTTCTCTTCAAATGCCGCTCAAGAAGTTTTCAGTTTAAAAATAGGTTGATTATGTGAACAGCTTGATGGATTTTAGCTTACGAAGTCTCTTTAGATTCCTCTTACATTACAGTGAATTATATTATACAATGTGTTTCAGTATCGGTGTCGGAGACTTTAATGGTATAAAATATGGCATTTTTCATCGACAAATTGCTATTTGAATTTGTTTTTTCTCTCACGGTTGTAAATTGGCCGCCATTTTGTTTTTTTAGTTACCAAAACCGGGCTATCGTACTAATTCGACCACCACTAGTCGTGTTAATGTCGTATATTTATAAAAAAGGTCTCATTCGATAGCCTAACGTAACGCCATAAGCACCTACCAGCTCCTACAGTGCGTCACGAAAATCAGTTTCTAGGAACTCCAGAAATCTCGGACCAATCACTGTGGACGGTAGAATGATCGATCCAATCAAAAGGTCATCGATCATGCCTGCCCAAACATTGGCCGAAAACTGATACTGGTAGGAGCTTCTGGCACTTCTGGAGCTACCATTAAATTAC
The DNA here is from genome assembly GCA_001625245.1 of Calycopis cecrops. Classification (NCBI taxonomy): domain Eukaryota; kingdom Metazoa; phylum Arthropoda; class Insecta; order Lepidoptera; family Lycaenidae; genus Calycopis; species Calycopis cecrops. The sequence goes on from LUGF01014232.1 coordinate 34,779, forward strand.
AGGTGTAGTATTAAATTGTAGGAAACATTCTCTTCTATCATTATAAAATAAAAAAAAGGCAGTTTAATCTGCTAGATTTTTCACAAAAAGCCAATTATTAAAAAATTACACAAAAAATTAAAATTTTTTTAGTTTTAAATATTTTTTTTAATTTCTTTTTTCATAATAATTAAAACATAATGGATGTGCTATTATTGTCTGCACGTTAGGCTATCGAATGAGATCTTTTTTATAAATATACGACATTAACACGACTAGTGGTGGTCGAATTAGTACGAGAGCCCGGTTTTGGTGACTAAAAAAACAAAATGGCGGCCAATTTACAACCGTGAGAGAAAAAACAAATTCAAATAGCAATTTGTCGATGAAATATGCCATATTTTATACCATTAAAGTCTCCGACACCGATACTGAAACGCATTGTATATTAGCTGACCGGGCCAAGCGCTGCTGTGTGTTAATAAAGTAGCCTATGTTTTACATTAGACAAACAATGCATCAAAATACATATCATGACCAAAATTATACCAAAACCGAAATAATATTTTCAGTGTACATCGCGACCAAACACAATGACTTGAGATTTATATAATAAATTTTATCTACTTGTTTCGCCTTTCTTAATAGGTTTAGAATCTCTTTTTCTTATATATTTTTTTTAATGGTAGGTATAGGAGGGCAAACGATCAGTCGGAGTCATTTTCATGACTACCGACGCCCACAAACATCCGCATAGAGGCTATACAGACGCGCTGCCCTCCTTTCTGCTTCCACCTCCATGGGCCACCGGATACTTACACACCGCACGAACACGACAGCACAGGTGTCACTTTACGCCGGTCTCGTGTAAGTGAGAGGTACCTCCCCGGTCGTGCCGGACCAATTCGACTGCATGCAAGCATGCAGTGTGGCACTACCTCCTACAAAATTTTCCATGACGTTTTCACTATTGTCTTTCTGTTTAAGTTTGACGGAATAGATTAGTCATAAACATGCGCGTTGAAGCTGCTATAATTTACTGAAATATTCACGATCAATGAATAAATAAGTCGATAGACTGAGTGCTATTAGCTTTTGTCAGTAATCTATTATGGAACTCGGGAACATGAAGTGGATCAAATTAATGATAACCGACACGAAAGTTGATATAAGACATCACTACTCAAACTATTATCCGTTTTATTGTTCATATTTTACCTTGAAAGCTCCACTGTTGCACACTCCTTCGCTGAACACCATAAGCAACGATTATTTGGCATCTGCAACCATCCCATACTGTGTAATATTACACGTTTGAGGAGGAAAATTAACGAAGTTAAGAAATTATTTGCATATGTCATGTTAGACCATTATTATATATGTGCTATAAAAACGTCTAACCGTATTGTAATATGGCAATTTATACACTCTGACTTCGACACAATAATATATACCTATATTATTATAGACCTCACTTAATATTATACTTACAGGAGGTACACATACGAGTCTTCAAATCGATTTTTATGTAACAAAATATTACAATTCAACAACAAAATTTAAAACACACCCTTGGATTAGAGTTTACTTTCTTAATTTAAAATTTGGCTTCAAAGGTGACTGACATAGTGATTTATCAACGCACAGCCCAAACCACTGGACGGATCGGGCTGAAATTTGGCATGCAGGTAGATGTTATGACGTAGGCATCCCCTAAGAAATGATTTTTAGAAATTTTACTCCTAAGTAGGTGAAATAGGGTGTTAAGTTTATACGGATTTAATTATATTTTAGTTTATACGGATAATTGAAAGGCAGGTGAAACCGCGGGGCACAGATAGTATCTAATATGCTATCTCGATATGCCAAATGCTTGACATTTCAGTGATAAACATCAATTTATTCACAACAAAAACTGGAATATTGATTATAAGATGAGTCAAAAATACGCGCGGTCTGTGGTTGCAGGGAGACGAAGGCAGGCCAACAATAATCGAGATCCATGAATTATTCCGCTTCAGATGCTGACTCTATCATCCTTTGGGACGCAACAGCGATACGGTCCGCATAAAAGAGACCTTAAATTGTGATATTATCTCAAAAGACAAATTCTTGTGAATATTATTGCGAAGGCTTTGTGAAATCTATTTGTTATTTACGATTTATAAATAAGTAATCAGTAAAAAGCGGACCGTATATTTACACAAAAGAACGAATTTGTGATTTAATCTCAATTTTAAATAATTTCTCTGTAATAAATATTGTTGTGAAGACCCGTAAAATTATTTAAAGTTCCTAGCTATTTATGATTTATAACTAAGTATAGTCAATGGAATGTATTGTCATTTCTCAATTATTTTTCGTATTTATACTTTGAATAAATAAAATATTTTTGAAACTATTTTCACGTTTTATAAATAAATACGACCTGTTTCGATTCTGATGATGAGCTATCGAAACCGGTTGGAAGTTAATGTGATTTAAATTATTAATTCGAAATAATATTAAATTGACATAAGTTTGAACATAATGATATACGTTTTTATAAACTCCCAATACACTAATGAAAATGAAAATGGCCGTTAAAAATGTTATGTGAACAAGAAAGAGACATATTATACTATATAATTTCAATAAAATATTAGAAATTTGATTCAACTTCTTTTAAGGCAAAAGTATATTTTAAAATAACAGAACACGATATGCAGAAGCCGAAGAAGAAGTCATGTCAATTATTAAACTATTTTGCTGACCGTACTGTAGAGAAGCGACCACGTCATACAGTCGCTTAGTCCGATGGCAAAGATTGTTTCACACAGGACCGATGAAAGAGAATTTTTTCATGCTCTTGATAAAGGGGAGATTAAAGAGTTTCTGTAGATCGTAGTTTATTAAGCCTTTTATAAAAAGCTTAAGTTTGTTCATGCATAAACTCACTATGAGACTAATTTAAAATATATTCAGCTTTTTATGCACCGTTTCAACTCCGATCCTTGGCTTCCGATCTGTTTAAAAATGTTTAATAGGAAAAATCTTTTGAAAGTTGGCCTTTTTGTAACTTTATAGAAGATTTTTAATATGGGCTCTTTCAGGTTGCCTTCAGTTGAACAAATTTAAAGTTTTACCTTTACAATACGCAGTGTGATAGCTACGCTCATTTATCAACGCCACTGTTATGCGAATGAGATACACTTTCCTTAACGTGCCGGTACTATACGGCGGCGATGTAACATCGGCAATAACAGTATACAGCATTAAATGCGAAGCACATCTCTAAGTTTAAGTTGTCACCATTTTTGTGTGAGCCAGCCTCGTGACTAAACTCGTACTAATCCATCCTTCGTGAACTAAATATAACGATCAGGTTTTCTACCACCCGCCTGCGGAGGATTTTAGAATTCCTTGGCTACATTGCTCGGAAGGATGGTGACAGCTTAGGACAACTCTTAGTCACGGGTAAACTCAAAGGTAAGTGCCCAGGAGGTCGTATTCCTTCAAGATGGTCTGACCAAATTTGCGCAATGTCAAGCCCACGTTGTCAAGGACAGAACCAGATGGCAAAATTTTGTGAAGAACAAGATTTCAGGTCAGCAAGGGTATCACGACCCTCGGTAATTAGGTTACCGACTCATGGAGTAGGAGGGGCCTGCAGTCGGCACCCAGCTCCTATACCTAGTGTTAGTATGGATGTAGCCATACCTAATTTCAGTCTTTATAAACAGATAAAGAATGCAATTTAGTTTGTTTCTATACAACAACGTATGTTCTGAACCACATGTGCTGCCATCTAGGCGTGTTCAGCATAATTATTGTAATACCAGTGTGGGCCGCCAGAGGCGGTTCGGTCGCTGTTTGCCGGGCGCGTTGTTCGACGCGTGAGTTTTACGAGACGCCATATTATTGTAGCATTTCTTGAGTGATCGATCGCTGACTTGTTAATTGTTTTATGCCTTGTTTGATGCCGCTGAGATCGGACGCGTACATAATTTAAGACTTGAGTTTATGATTGCTAAGTTAAGTTAAGTGTTGGTACCCCTTTTGATATTATCGGGAGTGTAAATTAATTGACTAACTAAATGAACTTGTGATTGATTGTGTTTGTGTATAAGTTGAATACAAAAGACTTTAACACCCCCCGCTTGAAGAAGCTTGCTGCAGATTCATCTGTCGGCGGATTGCGGCTTACGGGAAAGCTAAGTATATCTCATTGCATGTGTGAAATTTATGGCCATGAGTTTTATAGTTGTAATGTGATATATTAAGCCGGACTCCAGATACGCAAGAGACAGCAAGGTAATTGCACCTATTTAAGTTTAAATTAGCTCTGCGTAATCGCAGACAGAGTTCATTCTGTTTTGTGCCCTGAGTATAATAATTCCTTCCACTGCGCAATAAATCCAGGGCTAGAACTGAACATTTTTTGGTAGCAGAGCGTGGTTTCCAATCCACTAAATTGTAATGTGTAAATTGTTTGAATTTGCCTGTTGTAAAACAATTGAATAAATACGATTCTTTAAATTTTGGTTTGAACTCGTAAGAATAATTTACGTATAAATAATACGCCTTGGATTGTCTGGAATTGGATTGGATTATCTTTGTGAATTAAGTATTGAATTTTGTTGTTGGATCCGCCATTTGTATTTGTATTCACGTTAGTACTCGTCACAAACATATTTGTTCAAGACATTGTATTGTAGGCAACTTCACGACGTACACTTGAGTCGTTGATGTTAAACCATACAAAAATTTACAAATATGTGCTAGTACACATTTGTAAATTCTTCCCCAGTGGTGACAGTTCGTGACTGAATACGCAATCGCTCCCACAGGCTTTGCAAGAACCGAAATTCAGACGTTCCGAATGACCGTAATGTATTTTTTACGTCAAAAGATCGCCATCTTACAAAATACCAATCGTCACACTCAATAGATTCCTATTATTTATCAATGTATTGGGTATTCCACTTAGCACTTATTGTTGCACCCCGCACTAGCTGCACCCCGCGCTTTGTCATCTGTCGAAAAGTGATCGTACTATCTCGGAAACTTTCGTGGAATCACAACAACTTTGCTATAGATCACATGAACAAATGCATAGGTTTCGATCCTATATAGAACATACAGACAAACATTATTTTTTATATATTTATATAGATGTTACATATTACATATTACATTAATCACAGATAACGAGTAATCAGTGCGAGTAGTCGGACAGTCGGACCATTAAGCCATTGGTCCTGCGCCTGATTTCTCTCCGGTTGTCGCCGTTTTAACAAAACGAAAACATGAGGGCAAAGAGAGTGCACTTGTTTCTACGTCTACACTTGTACACAATAATATTATGTCCTGCGAGGATCTCGGGTCTCTATAGAGATATCACCCTGGTCAAAATCCAGTTAGAAGGACATTATAATATCTTGATTATTTATGCAAATTCGTACAGCTCGACGGGCCCGTGTTATGGAAGTATCAACCATAATAAAATTCTATCCTCCACAGAAATGGGAAGCCAAGGGATACTTACAGCACTTAATAATTTTAGCCAAAAACATTTCATCCGAAATATACAAAACATCAGAGAAAAATAGAATTAGACGAAACATACCTTGTGTAAATAAAAAGAGAAATGTATTTTTTGTTGAGGAATAGATAAATATTACTAGAAGCCACCTTCCTAGTCCTTATATCTCTTGATTATTTATGCAAATTCGTATACCGCGAAGGGCTCGTTTTATAGAAGTATTATTAATAATAAAATTCTATTCTCCACAGAAATGGGATGCTAATGTATACTTAAAGCACTTAAAGTATTTTTCGCCAAAACATTTTTATCCAAGGGAAATATTATATAAAAGAAAAATAGAATTAGACGAAACATACCTTGCGTAAATAAAAAGAGAAATGTATTTTTTGTTGCGGCATAGATAAATATTACTAGAAGCCACCTTCCTAGTCCTAAGAGAATTATTCCGTCCACTTTTTCCCTCATTGCGAGATAAAACGTTAAGGATATTTCTTAAGTAATTTCTTCTGTCGTTACGTCCTCACAGTCTGAAGCAGTTCTATTGTGTGGCGCCTGTACAGCGCTCTTAATATTTTTCTTTACGCAAGCCTGTATAAAATTTCGACTTTGCGAGACAGTTTTTACTGAAATAAAGATAAAATCCCCCACATCCAGCCACAATGGGACGCTTCAAATGTTTTGTTATATTTTATATTAAAAATAACGATTTAGTCTGCATCGTTTTCGTGCAAATTGACGACAGTCCACAATATTCTTTTGTATGGTTATATCTTTTATTTTCACTATTACGTATATACTTTATACTTTGTTTATTTGAAGTTGAGAAGTTCAGTCCAATGCGGTCTCGACGGAGCGCTCGGTGGTATTGTTCGGTGGATAAAGAGGTTCGTGTGTAGTTTTTAGGTTTTTTTAGTATTCATTTTGGACCTTTATGAATTTCTTTTGTGACGCATCTATCACTTCTCTAATCCATCGTAAAATTACAAATATCTATAGAGAAACTTTCAAAAAAATTTAAGAAGTCACTAATTCATAATAGACTCGTACACTTTTGTTTAAGCCCCCACAAAATCCGACAGTAATTAAACTTTAAAACTTTTAAAAAAGAATATTGCGGCGACAAAACTTTTACCTTTAATTTTTTGTTGTTGCAGGGTAATGCCATTACGCACGCTGCCTGGGAACCTGAGTGTCTCCCGGATACTACGTCGGGCTCGGCGTTTGAGTACCCCTACCGACTAAGCCCCCTGCCTTCAGCCGCTTTTGAGTGGAGGATCCCGGATCCGCAGGATCCCTCCAGCAAATTCATACAATTACACCTAGTCCATATACTTTTTTTTTTTCATATACCTACATACAGCGTTCAGACACCTTTCTACTATGGTACACTGATATTAACCAGTGCGACATTTTAGTTCTATTATGACCTCCACTTTTATATTAAGCAGATGAAAAGTGAACAAAGAAGCATTAATATTTACTGTCGTACCTACGCTATTCAATACGCCGTATCTATTTTTAACCTGAAGCAATATAGTGAGAGCGGCCCACGTCCGAAGCTTAAATGATAACAGTTTGCACTTAAAATATCAGTGACTGGAGGACACTTCTGACTAATGTATGGGGTAGGTCTATTTTTGCCAAGTGGAACTTTAATGATCGGTGCGGTAACTCTTACATAATACCATTGTGAAGAGATGGCTATTGGCTACGTTGTTGCATTTCATGGTGCTGTTTTTGGAGGTAACACGTTTTTAAAATGAGGCCAACGCAGGCATCTTGAATGCATATGCATATCTCTGGAAGTGATATTACAACATCTGTGGACTTAACACACCACGTTAGCCTAGCCCCGTGCTAAGTACCGCAAGGGCTTGTGTCACGGGTACTAGACAACGGAAATATATTAAATATGTTTTATAAATTTAAGTCATATCATATATTAAATGTTTCATTACAGAAATACTTATAATACATAGATCCACATCCATGACCTATGTGCTAAAATTATAACTGTACTGTGCGTTTGACAAAGGTAAGGCGACTCATCTCGAATCGTAGCGTCACTCACGATTTAGTCCCTATTTTTAGTTAAATTACTAACGATATTTTTTATTTTTTTTTCACATTTTTCTCACTACAACAACACATCTTCACGCCAGTTGCCTATTGGGGTGGGCAGAGAGCACAGAGTGCCACGTATCTCGATCTTTACTCAATTAGCTTCATTCATAACCATTTTCATACACACTTTAATGTCGGCAACGCGTCTGTAACACACCTAGTTTTGCGGATGTCTATGGGCGGCGGTAGTCACTAACTACCTGCTCGTTTGCCCCCTATAATATAAAAAAACACATACGCCGGGTGCGAAGACTCTTGACGCCATGTTCGGTCCGAACCGATCAAACTGATCATGTCAATCTTAATTTATGCTACTTGCAGTAGGTAGCATAATATTAAGTCAGACGTACGCCCAGATTTTTTTTTATATACATAATACCATAAACGGGTATGTAAGTTTGTTGGTTACGAATAGAACTCCCTCAGAACCAATCAACCGACCATCATGAAACTTAGACGCTTTTTAGTTTCATTAAAAAAAATAGGGGCACGAGTGAAGCCAAGGGTGAAAACTAGTTTTTATGTAAGAGATCCCGAGGTAAGGAGATGCATTGCAATCGAATAGAGCCTAACGGCGAGGTACCTCTCTCTCTCATGATATTGGTATCAAATAATCCCATGATATTCCTCAAAGGTCGGCAACGCATCTGTTAGACCTCTGGTGTTGCGGATGTCTGTGGGCGTTGGTGATCACTTTACATCAATTGACCCAACTGCTCGTTTACCTCCTATGCTTTAAAAAAAAGAATACTTATGCAATTGCAATTATTGCAGTTTGTTAATATCGAATGGCCCATTTGAAGATAATTATACGCATGCTTCTGGGTACCTATCGGTAGACATTAGTTAAAGGCTTCGAATGCTCGTTTGCCCTCTTATACTAGAAAAAACAACAATATCTTTCACTTACCTAAAGCTTTAAATCAAAACAGCTTCAAAATAAAAAAACATTTGTCAGTTGAAAGACGCGACTGCAGCTTATAAATGAAAAAGAAGCGTAAGCGACATAAGCACGGTAAAGCGTAAAGCTTTAAGCTGAAATTATTTCACACGATTATACTCCTATTTCTACACCGCAGGCCTCAAGTAACGCTTCTTAATAAGCACATAAAAACACAAAAAATATTTTAAGAAGAAAAATCTCGGGTAGTTTTAAATTTAGCCCGGCGAAGAATGTTTTGATGCGACCGGTAAGGAACATTAGTTATGCTAACGACATCAGATGACGGTTCAATAAACCCCCGCCTCCCCATCACCTGGATGTATGGCTGCTGGAATTGTCAAGAAATTCAAGAAATATTTTGTGGATATAATACTAATTCGTAACCTTCCAATTATAGCGGCTGAAGGCACACCCGGAGGGGGTTTAGTCGATCTTTGCATCACCTTATTGTAGTCCGGGGCCCGGTGGCCCATGGAGGTGGGAGGAGAGAGGGGGGCAGCGGATCTGTATAGTCTCTATGCAGATGTCTATGGGCGTCGGTAGTCATGAAAATGGCTACAACTGCTCGTTTGCCCCCCTATACCATAAAAAAAAAAAAAAAAGTCCCAAGTGGCGAGTGCTACATAGGTCTTCAGGCAACGAATGCTCCAATGTCAATTTCCTCCAATGGGATAACAAAAAAAAGATCCGTGCATAGTCAGAAGTGCAGTCTGAATCAATATCTAATCCATCAAGTAACGCTACTGATTTTAGTAATCAGAAATGGGATTTTTCCACGGAAAATTCAATCTAGTCAATCAATCAAAAATAAATAATTTTGGCCACATGCGAACTCCTACCATTACTAGTAAGAGGTAGTGTCACATTGCATACTTATTACTTGCATGCAGCCGAATTGGGCCAGTACGACCGGGGAGGTACCTCTCGCTTACGAGGCCGGCGTAAAGTGACAGCTGTGCTGTCGCGTTTCGTGCGGGTTGAAAGTAGCCGGTGGCCCATGGAGGTGAGAGGAGAAAGGCGGGCAGCGCATCTGTGTATACTCTACTCTACACATACTCTGTGTATCTCATTGACGTTTTAATTAAATTTTAATTTGTGTAACATAATGATTGCTGCGTCAATACATTTCTTTTTATTACAGTGTTTTAGTCTTAGATTAAGTATGCTACACTATACTTAATCTAAGGTTATAGTAATGCGAATTTTTGCTCATATAATAAGTAAGTATCAGGTGAATACCACTAAAAGGGAAGGTGGAACGAGGGCAATCTGTTTAACCTCTAAACGGATATTAATGGGTGACGGTAGTTTTTGAAATGGCTCCATTTCCTCGTTTCCCCCTTTATACTATTAAAACAAAAAACTTTATTATCGGAAATCAATTGACCTCAACAGCAGTTGTTTTACTCTGGCTTTTCTAGCAACACGATCTCCGCGTTTGGTCCCTTACAAAATTGCCTTATACATTTAGCGGCGAGCCCTGTACCAGATGCGAGCATATTTGTTACAAAATCCTCTGTCTACAAAGTAACTTGCAATTTTTCTCTGACAATTTTTCTTTTTTCTTTGGATTATTGTTTCTGAGATTGGATCGGGACCCTGCGACTTTGCAAATAGTTCGCAATTGTTTTAGCAACATTGGTAACATTCTGCATGATTCGATTGCCATACATAGAGGACATCATGAGGGTATATGTGCCAAACCCGTAATAACACCTAGAACTAACAACACAACAGCTCCTGCGTAGCCTTTTTTTTTTTTTGTTGACGCAGGGGAATGCATTTACGCACGATACCCGGGAGCCTGGGTGGCTACCGGGCCTGTCGGGCTCGGCGTTTAGCGTATGCCCCTACCGACTAAACCCCTGCGGGTGCCTTCAGCCGCTATGATTGGAGGGCCTTGGATCTATAAGCAACAGGGCGCCTCCAGCGACAGGCTGGCCTCGGTGATAAGGCCAGACTCTTCCTCCATAGGGACTGTCCGGCTGCCTTTGAACAGTCCCTTACTCCACGATGGGACCGTGCAATGAGGTCATCTTCCCTGCCTAACCCCTGGTCCCATAAATTAGTGCATCATAGCCTCCGACGACCTCCGTTGATTCCCTTTGCGGGAAACCTCCTTGCGGCTTGACGGGGGGTTTGCACGCCCAGGCCCCCATCACATGGCCTGCTGGCCTTCCAGCATCCGCGCACACAGAGTAGTGGACGGGGTTATTACACCCGTCCGCCTTGTGACCGGCTTGACCTTGATTTTTGAGTGAAACTATTTTCACAGGCGATGGTAAATTCGATTATCGACTTTTAATTTCTTTTTTAGCTTAGACAAGAAAGGTGGAATACTTGAAAAAAATCGAGTGATTTTTTTATACCAGTTCCAACGCGCACTAACGTGATATAAATAGATCGCAATATCAATGTTGCGTTTGGAAAGGGTACTGCTAATGAAATAATTTTAATTTAAACATGGGAATCTTTAAATCGAGGGTGAGTAGGTACCTTCTAGGCAAGCGTGCTCCACCGTCGGCCTAGTCTACACTTTTCACCAGGTGATGCAGTGGACAAAAGCAAGGTTATCTAGTATAAAAAAGTTTTCGTGGTGGCAATTTTGATTTAAAGAACGAACCACGTGAAAGACCGCCCAGCTCTCAAGCAGGTGCATAACAATCAAATGAATGAGATAGTGGAAGCCGATCCGAACCCACGTATAAATTATGCTGGAATTTGCGGCATAATTAAACAAAACGACCAACAATATTGACTCACTTGCGCCCAATCAATAAAAAAAATTGGTACCTCACGATTTGTCTGATATGCAGAAAGAAACGCGTGTTGAAACGTGTGTTGTTTTATTGAATCGATGCAGAAATGAAGGAATATTGGATCGAATTGCGATGTAAAGAAGATTCTTTACGATAACCAAGCGAAAAATGCAACAGCTGATGGCCCCAGGTCAAACGCCGCAACAGTGTCCTAAAGCAAAGCTTACCAATAAAAAGGTAACAGTTTAGTGGTCTCAGCATGGTGTTATTCACTATAGCTTTCTATGATCTGGTCAAGCCATAACGGCAGATGTGCCGAACTTTGAACAATGATAAAAAATTTAATGTTCCATGACTCGGGGCTGAGGCAGGAATCGATCAACACCGTTATTGCTGCATGATAATGCGAGACCTCATGCAGCACGAGAAACCATTGTAGCTCTACAGGAACTGCAGATAGATGCAACTCATCATCCTCCGTATTCGCCAGATCTAGCTCCAACCGATAACCTTTCTTTTTGACAAAAATTTTCTTCTCAGGAGGCCGTACAACATGCTTTCACACAGTTTGTCGAATCTAGATTACCAAAGCTCTATTCCAAAGATATAAATGACCTTCCTGTTAGATGGAAGCGATGTATAGATAATAATGGTAATTATTTTGATTAAATAAATATATTAAATTTAAAAAAAAATAATTTCAATTTTTCAGCATGAATCGGCAAATTCAGTCGTAATAGGATCCTGCGTGAATATACATTTTGAAAGAAATATATGGTGAGTAATGACTTCATATTTGATTACTTGAGCGTGCCGCCTCGGTAGTGGCCGCTACATTCGGCTGCAATACAGTACGGTACTGCCCACAGAACAGCTGTTTTTTCTGTTCTGTGGTACTGCCTGTTGCTGTTTGCAATTTAACAACAGCACTTACAGTAAATTACCAGCTATTTTCCTGTTTTTTTCCTGGTAGTATTACACGCACTCCATCACTGGCAGACGCCGCGTCGAGACTTTTATTCATATTGTACTTGGCACGGTATTTTCACAGAAATCAACTGTTTAATGCTCTATGTTTAACAGAAAGAAACTGTGTATTTATTGCATAAAGGGATGTAGAACCCGAACCAGCAAGTCGAATACTTTCGCATCTTCTCTTGAAGACTCTAAACATTAATATAATATTATTTATTATATAATAATCTATCTGTGTAAATCTGTGTAATTATTACACTACGTTAGTCTAACCCCGTGGTAAGTACCGTCAGGACTTCTGTTACGGATACTAAAGAACGGAAATACATTTATTTTAAATTTTTTATTATAAAAATACATATTAAACATAGATAAACGTCCATGACCTAGGTGGGATACGAACCCGCGACACTCGGCGCAACATGCTCCGCTTATCCGAGCCCTGTACCATTGCGCCAACCTGGTCGTCATAATATTAGTATTTTGTGTCTGGAATACATCCAACACTTCGGGCAGCAATCATAAAGAGAATATACATCTTACTACATGTATAGAGCCGGACAAAGTCAGGGCAGAAATCTAGATGTCCGTACATGTCCTGACTGACCTGACCTGATGAATCCGGACGTATGGTAACCCTAAATGTATGATACTTACGATAAATTACTTCGTGCTTTTAACGTGGCAGTATTACAAGCATATCGTGCGGTAAATTCACACAATATCCGCACCTCAATGTTCTACTTAAGAAAAGTAAACGGTGCATTTGTTTCATAAAGAGTTTTAGACGCGGGTAACAAAGCAAATGAGTCTAATAGTATTTGTACTACTCAGACGGTTTAGTTACGGCACTGAGTGCTACCTCGTACAGTAAATTACCAGTTAATCTCAGTGTTTTTCATTCTTTTCATTTGTTTGAGAGTTCTATAATACCGATGTATTATAGAACTATCAGACAAATTCTATGTTTAATCTCTTAAAAAAAGCATTTAACTATAAATATTCTGTGTTTATCGTGCGTAGTACAACATGAATAACACGTCAATAATCTGTCTGTGTAGCACGTATGCAGCAGAATGCAGCAGATGTCATTCGGATCCTTCACTAGGTCATCGAATGTGGACATCGCAGGGGTTTTAGTGGGTGGGTCCTGTAGCCTGCAGATCCGGGACCCACCACTCAAAAGTGGCTGAAAGCACTCGTAGGAGGTTTAGTCGGTAGGAGCGCTCAAACGCCGAGCCCGACTCTGTACCCGGGAGCGACTCAGGTTCCTGGGTAGCGTAAAAACCTTTACCCTGCGTCACCAAAAAAAAATGTTTTAGTGGGTAAAAATTCCGTATACTCCAGCAGCCGTACCCCTGGTACTGAGTTTTTTGGAAGATTTCACCTGCGGAAAAAATAGACAGCAGTAAGAGGTACAATACTGTTTAGCAGCCCACTAGACAATGCACCTCTCGCACACATTATACCGTAGATAATTACCTCTAGGGTTTCACGTTTCTTGTACTGTTTGGGTTTCTTATGGCTTATTGAAGAGTATGGCATCTGCTTAACTGGCAAAAGCATCAATGTTCTGTCGGTAGTCTCCAGAAAGCCCCACTTCCTCGTTTGGTCCCCTAAACTAAAAAAAATGTAGCAACAAGAATCCCTCGCTCTGTACTAACTCTTACAGTAAATTGTCAGCTATTTCCCTGTTTTTCCCGTGGTATCGCGCGTGCTCCATCACTGCCAGACGGCGTGTCGCTTGTATTCATATGCTACGTCGCACGATACATTCGCACAACATCCACGGTTTAATGTTCTGTTTAAAGAAATAAAAGCTGCATTTGTTTCATGAAGAGTTGAACCCGAGGGTAACAAAGCCACTAAGCGTAATATTTTATTTGGCACTTACGGTAAATTACTAGATACTTTTCGTGCTTTTGACTGTAATATGCGTGTAATACTACTAATTATTTAACGCATATCGTGCGGTAAATTCACACAATAACCAAGACTTAATGCTCTGTTTAAGACAAATAAAAGATGCATTTGTTTCATGAAAAGTTTAAGAAAGTAACAAAGGGAATGATTCTAATAATATTGTACAACTCTGACGGAATACGCCACTGAGTGCTACCTCTTACAGTAAATTACCACTTTTCTCTTGTTTTCATGTTTTGGCATTATAGACATCAGAGACAAATGTTACTATAGAGCTATGAAGCAATAAACTTGGATATTGTGTGTATGTATGTGTGTGTGTGTGTGTGTGGGAGAGAGAGATAGAGAATAAAACAAAAAGTTTATAATATCTGTTACGGTTTGTGCGAGCCTGGTGGCCCATTGGGTGGATGCGATGAAGGAAGGAACTCTCCAAATGGCTCGACAATATACTAAATAAAAAATTATACCATAATGTTTGCAGGCAGGTGAGTAGTACAATTAAAATGATCTTTGAATCGTGGCCATATTATTATGTTGCGCTGACATTGAATAAATTATCTGACTAAAGGCTAAGCTTATTTCTATGTTGGGGCAAACCAGAAATCGGAGCCATTATCATGACTGCCGATGCCCATAAACATTCACATAGGTTATGCAGTTGTGTTGCCCTCCCTCCATCTCCTCCCTCCATAGGCCACCAAGGTAAATGGTAATTCTTGTCAATTAGACACAACTACAAGTTTTCTCGCCTATTATTGCGTAATTTCTCGCACGCTGCCACTAAAGTACCCAAATCCATCTTAAACATAAACAATAAAAACATTCTGCATATTTACTTTTTATTACAATAAACATCCGAAAATTTACCCGGCGCCGACGTAAAAGATTTTTACGAGGCGTTCCATTTTTACGCATATCACTCAGTTGTCACAAATGGAAAGGAATGTTCGAGAAATTAGGGCGTAAAAAATCCACTCACGCACTCAAGAGAACGCTTAAATAAAATACTGCGATTTGTCTCGGGCATGAATTTCGTTCGACCTTCGTAACGCTGACGCGAGGTGACCGGAGGTACATCGGTCATGTGGCTGATCCGACGATAAGCCGAAATACCAACACGGCTCCGAGATTTTTGAGATAAGTCACTTTTGCTGAAAGATTTGGAAATCTAATGAGGAAATAATTTATTTTGCGAATGTATGTAATGTAGGTTCAACCCTAAGCTTAAACTGAAAGAATCCCGTAATAGTGACAGGTATTTAGTATGAGGTAATGCCACACTGTATACTGGCATGCGCCTGAATTGTGCCGGCACGACTGGGGAGGTACCTCTCGCTTACACGAGACAGGCGTAAAGTGACAACTGTGCCGTCCCGTTTCTGCAGTGTCCAAATAGCCGGTGGCCCACAGAGGGAGAAAAAGAAAGGAGGGCAAAATGTCTGTATAACCACTATGCGGATGTCTATGGGCGTTGGTAGTCATGAAAATAGCTTCGATTGCTTGTTTTCCCCCTTGTACTATAAAAAAGTGTGTCCTTTAGACTACACAACTGAAGTGAAACTTAATTATTGATTTTCGTTACCGTAGCTACAATGACATAACATGTCATATGGTATTTATTTTTTTATATACAAAAAAGTTTCACTTAAATCGAATTTTAATTTTGAATTTGAATGACAACTTCCCTTGGCCTCACCTGATGTGTGATTTTTGTAACGCTCTCGCCAGCTTACTTCCCAAGTCAAGTATAGAAGTATATATGCATATAGAAGTTTTATTTCAAAAAGATATTATTTATATTTGAAAGAAAGGAAAAGAAAATTATAGTATAGGAGTTCAAGGAGCACTTGGAGTCATTTTCATGACTATCTACGACCTTATACATCCGCTTAGGGGCTACACTGATGCGATGCTCTCCTTCTTCTTCCGCATCCATGAGCCGCCGGATACTTACACACCGCACAAATCGCAACAGCACAGCTGTCACTTTACGCCGGTATCATGTAAGCGATAGTAACCTTCCAGGTCGTGCCAGCACAACTTGGTTGCGCGTGGCACTACCTCTTACTAAATAATATTTTTATTTGTCATTACATGTTGGACCACCACCACGTCATTCAATAATACCATAAACACAGATTGGAGGTTAGGATGGTACCTGAAAGTACAAATATACTTTACATTAACTTAAATTTTAAGCGATGTTTGTTGATGTTTTTTGGAAAAGACGCAACTAAAAACTCTGAAGAAAGTAACCCTGCAAATAGGTAGCAACCAAGTGTTAAGACTAAGAGCAAACAGTCCTGGTTTGAAACAAAAATACAAGTGCAAGTATTCCTTACTTCGGTGTGACAAAACAAAAACTCTGTAGAAAAAGTTTGAGCGGGCAGTCTTTATCTACGTATATCTAGGGTTCCGCACCTGAAGAGTAAAAACTATTAATAAAATGCCGCAAAAAAAAAACATAAACTTACAAGTGTAGATACTTGATTTCAGGTGTTCGCACATTATAACAACTCGACGCCGTCTCCCCTCCAACTCAACCCGACGTATGGCATTCAAATGTAAGCTTTATGTTGTGTTAGTTAGAAGTGAATTATTCAAATTTGTAAGTTGTTAATAGGTGGACAATGTGGGGGCCACGCATCGTACTTACATCGTACACTTTCACGAAGAGAATTTTATTCCGTCTATAAATTTTTCAAGCCATTTCCAATGATTGCAGGGCGGGCGAGGGTTCAGCCGGTGTTTAATAAGCCGTTTAACCCGCGTGCTGCTAAATGTTTTATATAGTCCCAAGTCCCAGCAATCGCGATATATTTTATGACGTTCGCTGAAATCCCAAATCGCGTTCGATGGGTTTCAATTTCCCGCTTACGAAATAGATCGAGCGTAGTAAACAAGCGACCATTGGTACTTATTAACTCAGGACACTGTTTGTTTTATTTTTTATTTTTTGAATTGATTTCTCTGCGTTTATAAGATCACTACTTTCAGAGAAAACTCATCACTTATGAAATAATATCACCTTGTGTGTCTAAACCGACCGTAGCAATTAACAATGTCGAATCGTCACTTTTGTGATTTTCTTTCTATTACATTACAGGTCTCTTAGGCCATGACTCTAAAATGCTTTTTCAAAATATATAATTCCTAAAATTGAACAAGAAAAAAGAAAAACGGTTGATTTGAGCATTTTTAAATCATTTTAAGATCTTTAATGCAATGAAAAGAAAATCACAAAAATGAAGATCCGACATTGTTACTTGCTACGGTCGAAATATTGAAAAGACACGACCAATTTTAGAGATAACAATTATGACATGTATGGTGATTCTGACCTTGAAGCTTCCAATAAATTAGATACTACTAACCAGAACGTTTGTTTGTTACTCCTTCACGCAAAAACTGCTGCGCCGATTTTCATGAAATTTGGCACACACATAGAGGGAGAGAGTTTTTTTCATCCCGAAAAAATGTGGGATGCCATGGGATCATTTTCCAAGATATCGAAATTTACGCGGGTGAAACCGCGGGGCGCAGCTAGTAGTTTATATTGATTATATTTTATATTTGTCCTTAATAAAAACTGATTAAATCATATTTTAATCTACCTAATGTAGCACTTGCTTGGTAAAATGCCATGGAGGCATCTATACCAATAGTACGAATTAAATGATAACATGACCAAAAGTATAATATAATTTTGGTCATGTTATCATTCATGTTTGACGTTTGTTAATGATATACTAATTAATATTTATTCAAACCGTTGCTTGAATAAAAATATAAATTAGAAGAACTCAGATATTCAAATCAGTTCTTTAAAAGCATTTTAATAAAACTACATTTCAGGACCTTGCAATGCAATTCAAAGAGGTCTGACATTTAGGTCACATTATTTGACAACTTAGCTTTTTAATAAAACCATATTTGAAGAGCTTGCACTGCAATACTGAGAAATCAGTTTAAGTCTCTTTCTTTAATACCCTACCTTTTTAATAAAAAGCTTTGCGCAATGCAGTTCAAAGAAATCATACACTTAAGTCTTTTTTATACTATGAAGGGGCAGACGAACAGTCTGAGCCATTTTAAAGACTACGAACGTCCATAGACATCCGCATAGTATTTATACAGATGCGTCGCCCTCCTTCCTTTCCCTTCAATGGGGCACACCGCACGAAACGCGACAGCAGAACTGACATTTTACGCCGGTAATGTGTAAGCTGGAGGTAGCTCCCCGGTCGTGCAGGCCCCATTTGGGTGCATGCATGCAGCGCGACACTACTTCTTACTAAAAGTCGCCGTACTAGTTAGTGTCTGATTTATTTTAACATTTAAACTGTGATCGTCATGGTACTTTGTAGAGGCGAGATTACATTTTTTACCTGTGGCCTATCCATCAACCGGCCGCACGTCACGTTTATTACTTCGATGGGAAGTTTGATTACATGTTCCTGGAGCGGGGACCGTGTCACGAATATCGCTCGAAAATTTCACGAGAACTTATATTGGCGGCGGAATATTTATTGCGACGTGGCCAACCGGGCCTCGTATTGTGAAAGAACCTGCAAGAAAAACAAAACTAGTAATATAATGGAATAGATGGTGCGTTAAGGTGCTGATGAACTTGAGCATTCACATGTAATGAGCATTCATGCGAATGTTACATACAGAAAATAAACGAGAGCATTCTAGCGAGCATTTCTTCGAGTTTTTGCCGAGCCAAGCTTCGGCCATAGTTCCGCGTCCCCGTTCCCCGTCACTAG
This sequence comes from Calycopis cecrops, assembly GCA_001625245.1. Lineage (NCBI taxonomy): Eukaryota > Metazoa > Arthropoda > Insecta > Lepidoptera > Lycaenidae > Calycopis > Calycopis cecrops. The sequence continues at coordinate 53,781 of LUGF01014232.1, forward strand.
AATGCTCGTGAAAATGTTCATAGCTATGTTTGGCTCTGTGCTTGGCTCGGCTCGCTGTTCAGTTCGATAAATATAAAAACGGCGAATGCTCGATGTTCTGTTACAAATGAATGCTCAAGTCTATAAGCACCTTTACAGCAACCATGGTCACGGGTGAATAGTCTACCCATGTTTGAATACTTCTGAAACATCGGGCTTGTAAAATAATTAAATAAATCGCGATAAAATCCGTTAAAGTTGTTTTATTGTAATGAGTAATATTCGCTTAAACTTAAGACATCATTATTATAAGCGTTTATTAGAAACTAACTGTGCCCCGCGGTTTCTAAGAAATCCATATAAACTTCAACACCCTATTTCACTCCCTTATGGGTTGAATTTCTAAAAATCCTTTAGCGGATGCCTACGTCGTAACATCTACCTGGATGCCAAATTTCAGCTTGATCCGTCCAGTGGTTTGGGCTGTGCGTTGATAGCTATGTCGCGTTTGAATTTTATATATATAGATTAATACTTATAGGTGATAACATTTTAAAGTGGATCTTATTTGTATATATTTACACTTACGCTATATAATATTGCCCATTGTATATTACATTCAATTATATTAATATAGTGTAAGCATTTTTTTCTATTTATTAGAAAACAATGAATAAAAGTTACAACATAGTAACGGTCGCGGTGTATCAAAAACCAGACATTATTATATTGTATATTGCTTAGAAGAGAGTTAATATCTTGCCTCAGTTGTCCTTATTTTACCCGTTTACTATATTGCACCTTAAGTACTAGTAAGTACCTCATAATTGGCTCTGGGTCAATTTGGAGTCATTTCATAAGTTGGACTTGCGAATACCAAAGAAAATCTCACTTAAAACTCTCAGCATCTTATCATACTTATTTCTCGCTTATTTCCAATCCATTTTATAAAATTTTACAAAAATACATAAAAATAAGTTCCACTTTAAAACTTATATGTGTTTTTTCGCACCAAATAATTTGGGAACGATACTTGATTTTCAAAGTTGGAAGACTTTCTTGGAAGTCAACTGAAAAATAGACACAAGTCTACTTTTCAAAATGGACCCGAAAAGCAAAACAACCCAAAGATTCAATTCTAACAAATTTTTCAAAGCTCAAGAAAAAGGTTTTTCGCAAAACACCTGTCATTATAAAAGTTTTCACATAACCTAAATAGGCTAGGAATTTTCCCGTAATTTTTCCTTCACGTCTTATCGAAGTTTTTGGTAAAGTAACTTTTTCGTCATGACATTGTCATTGACTTAACATTTTTATACATAAACTCGGTTTTGCTAGTGACTTCGAATGCGCAGAATATTCAAATATAAACTTGTAAGAGGTAGTGCCACGCCAAATGTAGCCGAATTGGGCCGGCACGACAGGGACCTTTTACTTGCACGATATCAGTCTAATGTGACAGCTGTGCTGTCGCGTTTCACGCGTTGTGTAAGTAGCCGGTGGCCCATGCAGGAGAAAGAAGTAGGGCAACGCTTCTGTATAAGCTCTCGTCGGTAGTCATGAAAATTGCGCAGATTTCTGGTTTCCCCAAAAAAAAACAATTTATTAAAAACCTTGCAAGACATTCCGCAATATTCCAGCAGCGTGGTCCCGCTAGTCGGACCCTATTTGTGAGAATCTAATAAATATTGGCAAACGCGAATTCATTGACGACGGCCCCGTAATATTTCACCGAATTATACAGCGCAATCCGCCGGGCGACACATGTTCATTCCACATAAATTACACTTGCAGCGCAATTGTGTATTCTTGACAGCGTTTAGACGTTGTTTAGTTGCTGTTGTTGTGTTGCTTAGACAGCAATGTTTACCCGACTGTGGGAGAGTTGTTTTGTTTCCGACTTTTCTTGTAGAAAAGAGGAAGATTCGGTTTTTAGGTTTCCGTGCTGTAAAAGGAAAAATCGGAACCCATAAAGGAATACTTTGTCGTCTGTATGTTTGTCAAAACCTTTTTTTGGGAAATAAGTGGAAGGAGAAAGCTATATCAAATACTGAAGCTCTTCTTGAAGCTCAAAAAGTATATACCAAGTTTGCGTATATATGTGTGCGTGTACTTTTTTTTATTATAGTATTTTTTATAGTATAAGAGGGCAAACGAGCATTCGGAGCCCATGTGGACGCTATACAGATGCGCTGCCCTCCCTTCTCCTCCCACCTCCATGGGACACCGGCTACTTACACACCGCACGCAACGCTACAGCACAGCTGTCACTTTACGCCGGTCTCGTGTAAGCGAGAGGTACCTCGTCGTGCCGGCCCATTCAAAGCATGCAGTGTGGCGCTACCTCTTACAAAAAATTCTTAGTAGTTTGTATATTATAAATATATTTTGGTAAGAGGAAGTGCCACACTGCATGCTTGCATGCAGTCGAATTGGGCCGGCACGACCGGGGAGGTACCTCTCGCTTACACGAGACTGGCGTAAAGTGACAGCTGTGCTGTCGCGTTTCGTGCGGTGTGTAAGTAGCCGGTGGCCCATGGAGGTGGGAGGAGAAAGGAAGGCAGCGCATCTGTATAGCCTCTATGCGGATGTTTGTGGGCGTCGGTAGTCATGAAAATGGCTCCGGCTGCTCGTTTGCCCTCCTATATCATAAAAAAAAAAAAAAAAAATATATATTGTAAATTTTGATAATCCAAAAGTTTCAAGCTTGTTGCAAGGCCAGAGTGAATTGATGACGCTGGCAGTTGGTGGCAGTGATAACGTTATCTATGTACCTAGGTCGTCGGCACTGATACTACGCTACACATCTGTCCGCTCATCGAGCCCTTTTCAATGAGCCTTTGCACGATATAGTTAGGTGTCGAGGCTTCAGGTACTTTGTAGACTTAGTTGC
>LUGF01014232.1:57841-80046 GCA_001625245.1 Calycopis cecrops
GTGTGGTATCTGTCATAAAATCTATTACTTTGTAATATCCCTTACCACACAAGCGTTCCTTAACTACTTTTTTAAATTTTTTGATTGAAAGTTTTTGAACGCTTTCTGGGATCTTATTGAAGAGGCGTATACATTGACCCCGAATGACGCATACATCTTATAAGCGAGAGTTACCTCCCCGGTCGTGCCAGACCAAATCGGCTGCATGCAAGCATGCACTACCTCTTACTTCTTACGATACCGGTTCGTGCGATTTGTGAATTTGTGAGTGAGTGAGAGAGAGAGAGAGAGTGTGAAAGGAAGAAGCCAACGCATCAGCATACACATTAGCAGTGTGGATGTAAATGGGCGTCAGTAAACACCAAAATGGTAAAACAAAGGTTAATTTTAAATTAAGTTTGAGATTTAAAAAAAATTAACCACATTAATAGAATGAATAATATTAAATTATAATTAAATAATCCATTGTTAACAACTATTTAAAAAAAACTTGTGCCATCGGCACGAAGAAAAATAATTAATTATTTAATTAACAGCATCGAATGTCTATAACATTAAAAATACTAAATAGAATGCAAAAGAAAACACCGATAATGAATACATGTTTCCAGCACTAACTTCAGATCTACGCATCATTTCCCTAATTATGTTGCGATATGCTTGTATCTCATCACAGATTGCTTGTTTAAACTTCGTATCTCTTTCTTCATATTTACATTGTTTTATATCCGTGGTATTTTGTAGCTTCTCACTAATCGCTACATGTATCGGATCTTCTGTGGGTTGTGTCCGTGGGTTGATTATGCTCGTCAAATTGATGATTTCTCCATTGAACACATTGCTACAGTTGAGTAAATATCTCATGTCTATGTAAAACAGTTGTGTGCTGTCGTAACAGTCGTATTCTTCTCCCGATCCTCTGTTGGATAGACTTTTATCAGCCTCTGTGTCTCTGACCCATCCGTCTCTGACATCTGGTTTCGGGACACACCTCAGATTTACAATCGCAAGTTTCAGATTACGGCTACGAGTTTTTTTCATGAGGGAGACGAACCAATCGAGTTGACAGTCGCACAGCAAGGTGTTATCTGTAAGTGCGGAATATTTTTTTTTATTGTTTAAGGAGGCAAGTGGTTGGAGCCATTTGCATGACTACCGACGGCCATCGATGTCTGCATATTGTGCACATGCATTGCCTTCCTCCTCCCCATCACCACACACCGCACGAAATGCGAAGGCACAGCTGTCACTTTACGACGATATTGTTGAGAGGTGTGCCGCCCCTCCCTAGTCGTTCCTGCCGAACTCGTGCGTGGATGCAGCTTAGCACTACATCTTACTGGCTATATTTATTGTACATTAAAACGCGTTAGATACAAATTCATGCATTTTTTATATATCGTCATCCTTTGTTCGTTTTTTTCCTTCGACCTTTATCTCTACTAAACACAATGGTACCCAAGTTTGTTTCTATATCATAAATAAACAAACTTATTTCTCTACTTCCCTATACAATCCATTTTTTCTCCAATAACCTGCAAAAAATCGAAAACTCATTCTTATAACCACATGATACGGGACAGCCTGTCTTACGCCTGTATATTGGGAGATGGTGCGACTTGCCCAGCTAAGCCGGCTAAATTCGGCCGCAATATTTGATAGTGTGAATGATACAATTGTCTCTACACATATATTTATACGCTCCAATCCGAGTTCTTGTTTTGATGCAGTATTGTCTCCCGAGATGAGACAATGCTGCATGCATCACTGCGAATGATGGCACTGGCAGGACAGCGGATGTATATTTCTTACACACAACACCGAAAGAAACATACTATTGCGTTTCTTGGTAGCTCATGGGGAGAAGATGAAGATGGTCCATATATGTGCATTTGCTCTGGTAGTGCTGTCTGCTGGATGCTTTTGTCCGTCTGATATTACTTAATATTAGGTACTTCAAATTATTGTTTGCTATTGAAAGTAATAATCTACTACTGTAATCAATCCACCGACGCGATGGACCAACCCGCTGAGCTGACGACCTGGTCAAAATCACGGGGACAAGCCAGATGCAAGCAGCTTGTGACTGTGTCCCGGGGCTCTCTGAGACAAGCCTAGGTCCAGAGTGGATTTCTTCTGGCTGTTAATGATGATGACGACTAACCAACAATTGAAAATAATCTGCGTCACGCGGGTTACCTCACGTATAGGATTTCCCAAGATTCAGTGGATAAAAACTATTCATTTATGGGCTGTAATTTCTATCTGTGCCAATTTTTAACCAAATCCGTTAATTTAAAATAGAGGTTAAATAAATATGAAAAACTGAATTACCTTCGATATCCAAGATACTGGCGTTGCTGTAAAAGTTGGTGAGAATTTTCGTCATGATTTTGGGATTAAGACTACTCAGTTGATTTCCCTTTAAGCTCAGATGAGTAAGTAATTCCAATTCTTCAAATACTTCCTCATTAGTGATATTAGACAATGCGTTACTAGCCAAGGAAAGGGTCTCCAATTTAGACAAACCATGAAATGCTTTTGGCTCGAGCATTTGTATTTTATTGCCCTGTAAATTCAGTGATCGCAATTTCTTCAACGGTAAGAAGGTATTGTCAGCAATTATTTCCAAACTATTTCCACTAATGTCCAACTTTTCTAAGTTGCTTAATCCAGAAAATATATCATTTTTCAAGAACGATAAATTGTTTTTATCTATTTCAAGCACTTTCAAACTGAATAAGTGTATAAAAGATTTATCGTGTATCATAGTTATTTTATTATTTGTAAAGTACAGTTTATCCAACGCTGGCAAATCTACGAACACGTCTCTATTTATTTCCGTCAGCGCGTTCGTATCTAGACCTATCACTTTCAAATTCTTGTGATGAGCAAATGCATTCTCTTTTAAACTCTTGATTCCGTTGTCACTTAATATTATTACTCTGACTTCACTCAAATTAGCAAATGCGAAAGCTTGTACAAAATCTATGTTTCCATACTTGATTTCGATTTTAAGTACCTTATTTGTGTGCATCAACGCACGTTGGGGTATAAATTTCAAAGTTGCAGTTGTGCTCATGAAGGTGAGATTGCTTGTATTCTTGAATTCTGTAAACGCATCCCAAGTGACGTCATCATACGGTATATCATCATAGGTAGGAAAACATTCTGCACTATGTATTATTTCTTGGCTCGAATATTTTGCGCAGTAACATTGAATATTGGTGGTGTTGTCAGCAAATGAATTGCATAAGTGCGAATTTGTTCCACGGTTCATACGCGATCTTCTTGCTTCACCAAAAATTAAAGCTATGCATACTAAGGAAATTACTCTCCAAATCGTCATTCTTGAAAAGTTCTTGTTACTGCATCTGAAAAAGAAACAATTTTTAAATTAATATTTAATATATTTAATAATTTACTTTTTATGGATAAATTATTTTTTAGGTAATTATGTATAATTGCTTATTCTGCAAGGCCAATGCTCTAATGACTGCAAACTCCAAAACTATAGTGAGCCTTATATGCCGACCTAATCGCATATTGAATCATATCAAAGAGCGTAAACAAATATGGGTGACATAATTTTATAATGCAATTCAATTCATAAATATAGTATATGTTGAATTGAATTGTTTTAATAATAAATATTCCAAGAATCTTTACAAGAATAAACATGACCTCTTCTCAGATTTCTTCGCAAGAGGGACATAATTTTTAGACGGAACTTTCTATAAAATTCACGTGCTATTCAAACTCGCATAGTGAGGGTTCTGTGCCAACGGGAGGAGCATTACAAATTATACAAGACGACACGCTTATATTTGCGGGCGCCTACGAACGAACTACGCATATTAGTGTTTTTTATAAAGTTTTTCAGTATTATAGTTATAATTTGACAATTTTAGCATTTTTTCCATAGCGCGCGATCTTTGATATACACGTCTAGATGGAGCATTTCAAATAAACATCACAAAGAAAACGTCTCATTATTCGCACAATGTGTGAGTGACAGTTTTGTACAGATTGTTTTAATACCGTCAATGTGTGCGTGTAAAGGGATACCAACAGCATAAACTAACAGCAAACAAAAAAATAGGAATATAATATAGACTATATATGTATGCTAATTTTTATTAAAATTAAATTATGATTTTTTTTTATTTTTTTTATCAAGAGAGGATTTCCGAAGGTAGTTTTAGTTTTATAGATCGCTATATAACTAGTAGAATTTTTTTACTTGATAATAAGACTCCAAATATACTTTATGAAGCTGTATTATTTATTTACAGTCAGTGTTACATACCTAATATAAAATATACTAACAATACTTATAATGAGGTAGCGCCATGCTGCACGCAATTTTAGTGTGTAGCCGAATTGGGCAGGCGCGCCCGGGGAAGTACCTCTCTCTCACTTAACATCTTCGTGTCGTAAATTGTCGTCGCGTTTCGTTCGGTTTGTGAGAGCTCTGGTTGGCCCAACCCCCCCCCCCCATTTCATGGTAGCACGGCCAATTATAAGATTACCCCTTACCTTAGATTACCCAAAATAACTGCTTTCGCCGCCTTAGCAATCTTGAGGATCGGGATCTATCCATCCTTTGGCTGCGTGTAGATAGCGATGACCATCCCCGCGTCTACGCCTGCCTATACAGATCCCACAGCGGAAATGCCGAAACTGATCGACTCATAGAGCACATTGAGATGGCAACTGATTCCTTACTGAAACAGATCCCAACCGCAGAGGTCGTGATACTTGGTGATTTCAACGCCCATCACGCCTAATGGCACGGCTCACGTACAACTGATCATGCGGGAAGATCCGTCTACGACTTTGCCTTGGTTTATGGTCTAACACAACTGGTCTCTTCGCCAACTCGAATCCCAGATGTAGAAAATCACTCACCCTCTTTACTGGACCTTTTGTTGAGATGACGGTTGAGATGACGGATGACGGATGGGAGGCCATCCGGCCAACTACACGATCTCTGTCGAAGCACCCCTTTGGCTCGTCAGACTACTATCTGATTCGGAGTTTGGTGCCCATCACACGCACTACACGGCCACGTTTCCATGGTTGCCGTCGGGTCTGGCACTACCGATCAGCAGATTGGGACGGAATGAGGCTCTCTTTTGCTTCCTACCCCTGGGGCCGAGTCTGCTTTTCGTCGGATGACCCTGACATTATTGCTGCCTCTATTAGTGACGTTGTGCTACAGGGAATGGAACTGTACATACCATTCTCTATAGTGCCGGTTGGTAGCAATTCGCAGCCGTGGTTTGGTCGCTCCTGCAGGCTGGCTATACGCCTTAAGCAGAAATGTTACCGGGCCTGGGCTAATGCGACATTGTGTCAGGATGTCAATACTAGCGAACTTAAAAAAGAGTATAACTCGGCTTCTAGGTCTTTCCAAAGAGTGATAAAGCCAATATGCCCCATATTGGCAGAATTCGCGAGAGATTAGTTCGCCTTCCCTCGGGCACACGTGCGTTCTGGTCGCTCGCCAAGGCTGTCTTAGGAAATTTCAGTTTGCCATCCCTTCCCTCCTTGCAGAGGTGTGATGACTCGTGGGCCCACGACGCAAAAGAAAAGGCCGATCTTCTAGGCTCTCTTTTCGCGTCCAACTCGACACTGGATGATCAAGGTACCTAACCGCATCCCTTGACGTCCATAAATCGAGTGGGCCCGATGGAATTCCACAATTGTGCTGAAAACTTGTGCTCCTGAGTTGACTCCGGTCTTAACGCGTCTTTTCCGATTGTCTTATTCTCTTGGCGTCGTTCCAAAAGCATGGAAGATAGCTTTGGTGCATCCAATACCCAAAAAAGGGAACCGCTCAGATCCGTCCAACTACCGACCTATAGCTATAACCCCCCTTCTGCCAAAGATCATGGAATCGATCATCAACTGCCAGCTCCTGCGTTACTTGGAGTATCACCAGCTGCATAGTGACCGCCAGTACGGTTTCCGTCAAGGTCGCTCGGCGGGTGATCTTTTAACTCTCCTTACTCACCGGTGGGCGGAGGCAGTTGAATCGAAGGGGGAAGCATTGGCGGGTAGTTTGGACATAGCGAAGGCTTGCGATAGGGTTTGGCACAAAGCTCTTATCTCTAAACTTCCTGCTTTTGGGCTTCCTGTGAAATTACGTGACTGGATCGCCAGTTTTTTGACAGACCGGAGCATCAAGGTCGTTGACGACGGTGCATGCTCGGATCTCATGCCTGTCAATGCTGGCGTTCCACAAGGCTGTGTTCTGTCTCCCACCTTGTTTCTCCTGCATATCAATGACTTGCTGCTGACCAGCGGCGTCCATTGTGATGCGGATGACAGCACGGGTGACGCCTTATACACTGGCCGCGTCAATATTTCACATCGGAACAAACTTGTGTCTGAGGTCGATTCTTTGTTAACCAAAGTCTCGGATTGGGGCCGACTAAATTTAGTCCAATTTAACCCTAATAAGACTCAAGTTTGCGCGTTCACCGCAAAAAAGACCCCCTTCGTCGTTTCTCCTCGTTTTGAGAACACGCCCCTAAAGAATGCAGCTAACATTGGAATACTTGGTGTCGACATATCGAGCGATGTTCAGTTCCCCGGTCATTTGGAGGCGAAAGCTAAATTAGCATCGCAAAAGCTTGGTGTGCTGAGTAGGGCGAAGGCATACTTCACGACGGCCCACCGTATGAAACTATATAAAGCCCAGGCTAGACCCCACATGGAGTATTGTTGTCATCTCTGGGCAGGCGCACCTCAATTCCAGCTTATATCATTTGACCGCATCCAACGTCGCGCGACTCGAATCGCCGACGACCAAGTTCTTTCCAGCAAGCTTGATACACTTACCATACGGAGAGATGTTAGTTCGCTGTGCATCTTTTATCGTATTTTCTATGGGGAGTGTTCCGAGGAATTGTTCGCACTAATACCTGCAGCTGAATTTCACTATCGAACTTCGCGTCTAAATTCAAATTTCCACCGGCACCATCTAGATGTTCCGAAGTCCACCACTGTGCGCTTTAAACGCAACTTCATCCCGCGCACTAATTCTTTGTGGAATCAGCTGCCGCCCTCGGTATTTCCGGACCAATACGAGTATGACTTAGGGATCTTCAAGAAAAGAGCCTACTCTCATCTTAAAGGCCGGCAACGCAACTGCAAAACCCCTGGTGTTGCAGATGTCTGTGGGCGTCGGAAAACACCATCATCTCGGTGATCCGACTGCTCGTTTGCCCCCTGTACTATAAAAAAAAAATGACTTCTTAAGTTTACGCGAATGTTGCACATTATAATAAAGCTATTTAAACGGCCTCACGGATCATCCTTGGATGGAATCGGTGTTATTTAGCGAGGATTTGTGCTTTATCAAATTTTATATCCGACGACCAGGCTGGCGCAGGTGCAAGGCTCGGATAAGCGGAATAATATATTGCACCAGGGGTCGCGGGTTTGAATCCCGCCTTGGTCATTGATGTTTATCTATGTATTATATGTATTTTTCTACAATAAAAATCTTAAATATATAAAATTTCTTAAATTTATCAAATTTTATATCTGACGACCAGGCTGGCGCAGGTGCAAGGCTCGGATAAGCGGAATAATATATTGCACCAGGGGTCGCGGGTTCGAATCCCGCCTTGGTCATTGGTGTTTATCTATGTATTATATGTATTTTTCTACAATAAAAATCTTAAATATATAAAATTTCTTAAATTTATAAAGTATATTAAATATATTTCCGTTGTCTAGTACCTGTAAGATAAGTCCTTACAGTACTTAGCACGAGGGGGGGTAGAATAACGTAGTGTGTAAATTCCACTGCTATATATTTAAAATAACTTTCCTTTAGTTTTGGAAAATTACCCTACTTTTCAAGTGACAACACCGTACCACTAGTAAATTGTAAAATTATAATTCGTATTGTCTTAACAATACATACGTAAATTTAAAAACTAACCGGTGGAATAAGATCTTCTATTTGTTATTAGATTTTCCTGTATGGTCGTGACAGAGTTGAACAGAACAAACCGGCATATTTCTTTTTTTATTGAGAGCTTATAATCCCATTACGGTCTAGATGACACTGACTTAAGCGAAGAGCGTGTGTACTATATATAGTAGACACATTTTACGGCGCTTTCAGGTGGTTGACGTGGTATCTAGACGTGTATTTAATCAAAGGCGGCGATAATAGAAATACGACTTCTGTAAAAATTCTAACCTTCTATAATTATTATATAATATATTTAAGGATACAGGGTGTGCAGGGAAGCATTTCTTTACAATTATTGGATGGATCCCTTGAGGCCCCGCACACTTATTTGTATCTATGGACTTTAATGATTTAAAGGCAATTTCGATATTGATTTCTATAGTGCCCTATCAAATAATAGATTACTAGAAGGTTTTAATTGATCCCAAGATACGTGTTGAGGGTTTGTTGGTTTGTATTGGATTAGAAAATATGTTGATTGAATAGTTCGTTTACAAACTACATCTCAATTACCCTGGTCCGAATATTCTGGTAATAAGCACTAAATTGTATTATCATTTTGTAAATATAACAAATGAATTATACCTAAGTATTTTAGTTTATGAAAGTCATTCTCAATATTTATCATTAGGAAAGAAATTTACAATGCTGTTAAAAAACAAAAAAATATAAATTTCTTCATAAATTCCATAGCTCAAGATCGAGGAGCAAACAAAATAAACGGTGAAATACATTATAAATTTTTACGGGATTTGCTCTTCTTAACCTAAACACATATCTTTTCCGATTTATACATGGTACCTATCATACCCAAGATGTGAGGTTATGCTTCTTGCCGCATGTTGGAGTGTATGTACCTACATCAGAGAGGGTTTCTGCTTTCATCATTCACCTGTGACAACCATACCGCTTCTCCTCGCGCCTTTTTAATATATGTACCAGCGGACGCCCTCAACTTCATTTCCGTGAATCCGTTATTTTGCCGCAGTCGCTTAAAAATAGTCTATAACCTTCCTCGCTAAATGGACTAATTAATACTTAGAGAATTTTTCAAATCGGACCAGTAGTTACAGAGATCAGCGCGTTCAAACAAACAAAAAACAAACTCTTCAGCTTTATATTATTAGTATACAGGATTGATAAGAGCGAGAGGCATTAAATGAAACCACATATTTAGTGTATAATTTCCAGGCTACATACCAAAAATTAGATCAATCAGTGCAATAGTATAGCCACAGGATTTTTTTAAAGTTTATTCTCACTTCGCACACGCTGTACGCCAGCTGATAGACAGTATGACCGGCCGGGGTCATTCACCCCGTACGAGGTTGCCGTTCGCTGCACGCGCCGATATAAAGTATGATTCCATATTTTCGCTATTTAACTTGTTTGAAAAAAATAATTTCGTATACTTGTCGTAATCTTTTTTTTAATAGTTTCGTATTAACTGTAGGCACTTATAGTATATGTGGTTTAATTTAATGCCTCTCGCTTTTATCAACCTTGTATAGATATATAATATCACACAGTGATAATGCCGAAACTGACGGACTGCCTGAGCAATCGAAAAGGCTACAGATTGCCTGCTGAAACAATTAACAACAACAGCGTTCGTATTCTCGTTGATTTTGTCACGACTTGTAACTTCTTGTACGTCACTGTAAACAGATACGGATGAGGAAGAAACTAATCTACACAAATTGTGTGGTAATCGAATTTTTCTTCAGCGAATACTTTTACAAAAGAATACCACCAGTTACAATTCATTGATCGGTTGATTTTATGTCCTGTAACATTGTATTGACAGTCTCCAGCCTCCATAACTGTGTGCCATGATATCCTCATCCTACACATTAAAACAGCAATCCCATAGAGCTAGGTACTGCTTTATGTTTGCTTCTCGATGTATCTTATATGGGTACTGATATATAAATATATAAGCGCGTTTAAGAAATAGCCTAGCAACCTAGGGAATATGCATGTATTTTTTTTATATTTTTAAATGATAATTTACATAATTACATTAATGTAAAAAAATATCAGCGCCGAAAAAACAATATTAAGTTCAAAAAAAATGTTTCAAATTAGTAGGCCGATAACAGCTTTTTAAACGATCGCCATTTTGCCGCGCTGACATGACGTCACGCATCATAACAACCACCAATGGCAATGCTCCAATGCTCGTGAACAATGATGTTATTTATAAACTTTGACGTCACAATTCGTTCCGACCAATGGCGTGCGTTTCACCTAATTCAATCTTCCCGCATAATTTTTGCACTTTTCAATAATTATTTTCTGATTGAAAACAAAATTATACAAAAAAATATTAATACGTACGCACATCTACAGGAAAAGACTTTACATATAAAAAAAATTATCAATATTTGAATCATACGCATATTCCCTTTCCTGAGATCGACTTAACCGTTATCTTTTGCGGTTGCTTGTATATTGAGAAATACTCAAACTTTTTCTAGTAATTTTTACCGGTCCAAATCAGCTACATTCATGCATGCAGCGTGGCACTACCTCTTTAACAAACAGTGCAGCAAACAAGCATATTAGCATAGCAAAATAAGAATAGCTATCTAAGCCCAATAGGCGACATAAATACCTACTCTTGCCTTGACTCCTAGGGCTTGTTATTAGCGTACGCGTATGCGGCGACTCAGTTCTTTTCCACTTCTCCATCCTCACAGATGGGGAAGGTGTTTTTACATGCGGGCCGCTCACACAGCATGTACCCCCATTTTCCTTTCTTTCTTTTTCCACCGCCGTATGTCGTAATCGTCCCTTGAGGGAGTTCTCGCACCTTGGTGGCTGGTCGCCATTTGCTGGGCTTAACCGTGTCAACCGGTGATCTCACCCGGCAGGGGCTGACCGGCGACCGCACAGATGCGTAGCCCTAGGGGCACTGCCACTCAAATTACCGGCTCGTTGTTAAACGAGTCGCGGTTGCCCCCACTTGAAGGGGGACGGATGTTCCCGAACAAGTATTCCCGGGCCCCGTGCGGGGACCGAGAGGCGGCAGAGTATCGACTGCTAGGGCTGATATTTTTTTATTTTTGTGTAGTTTTGTTATGTATACTTTTTATGTATGTACCTACTAAAATTAAGTTTACAATAATCAGGACTACCTACCCTTTTGTTTATTTGTTTTTTTTTTAATGTGTAGTTCAACGCTGTACTTCTCGCTCACACGAAAGCGTCGTAATGTGACAACAGTGCTATAGCGTCTCGCGCAGTTACAGCGCGTTCATGACCACAGCGGTGCGAATTGCGGCGCGGTGAGCGAATAGTCTGTCTCTCTCTCGCTCGCGCGTCGAGTATCGAGTGAAAGAGAGACAGATGATCCGCTCACCGCGCCGATCTCTCTCTCACTTGCGCGTCGAGTATCGAGTGAGAGAGACAGACGATCCGCTCACCGCGCCGCAATTCGCACCGCTGTGGTCGTGAACGCGCTGTTAGTAAGTAGCCGGTGGCCCATTGAGGGGGAGGAAGAATGGCTCATGGAGGTGGGAGGAGATAGAAGGGCGGCGCAACTACTAATGTGTAGTGCGGATGTCTATGGGCGTCAGTAGTAATGAAATTGACACCAACTCTATTAATAGGTACAATGAGACTTCCTCCGTTTGTGACAGAGAAAGATCTGGCTGTCCACGTAGTGTTCCTACGAAAAGGAGGTCAAAGCAGTAATGGAAAGAATTCGAATAAATCCTGTCCGAAAGCAAAATATTTTATCACGGAAAATAAGGAAAGCATCTAAAACCACTCGCGTATTTTAAAAGATGACTTAGGATTTGCAGCCTATAAGAGACGCACTGGCCATTTCTTAACTGATAAATTAGAGATGAATAGGGTGATAAAACCGACCGACTATGGCCGACTATGTAGGCACTCCCTTCGAGTTAGACAGAGACGACTCCAAACCACTAAAAAACATTCTAGGACACTAATGGAAAATCCATAAAGTTTGATACATATAAACCACTAGCTTTGCCTTCCGTTTTCCCCGCACAATATGATGAATAAACTTCACTCCCCATTTCATCTTCTTTGGGCTTGAATTTTTATCCTTTCTAAGTGCGCAATTACATCATGAAAGGCACCCCTTTACCAAATCAAGTTTCTAGGTATAGAAGCTTCGGCGGTTTTTTTTAATAAGAGGTGTGCTATGCTGCATACGTGCTACATGCTGATTTGGGCCGGTACAACCAGGGAGGTACCTCTCGCTTCCTCGATACCGTCGTACTACCTACTGCTGTGCTGTCGCTTCCCGTACAGTGGAGGAAGGAGACGCGCGTTAGCCGATATGCGGATGTCTATGGGCGTCGTTAGATATGAAACTGGCTCCAACTGCTCGTTTGCCCTCTTACACTATAAAATTATTTTTTTTTGCGTTTTATGTACATATTTCTAAATATGAGATCCAATTTTTTTTTATTGTGCAGGGGCAAACGAGCAGTCGGGTCACCGAGATGATGGTGTTTTCCGACGCCCACAGACATCTGCAACACCAGGGGTTTTGCAGTGGCGTTGCCGGCCTTTAAGATGAGAGTAGGCTCTTTTCTTGAAGATCCCTAAGTCATATTGGTCCGGAAATACCGAGGCCGGCAGCTGATTCCACAAAGAAGTAATGCGCGTGATGAAGTTGCGTTTAAAGCGCACAGTGGTGGACTTCGGAACATCTAGTATCTAGATGGTGCCGGTGGAAATTTGAATTTAGACGCGAAGTTCGATAGTGAAATTCAGCTGCAGGTATTAGTCTGAACAATTCCTCGGAACACTCCCCATAGAAAATACGGTAAAAGATGCACAGATTATTTAAAGAATTTATCATAAACCATTTTAAATATGACGAATAATAAAACCTGGTCTGGCTGGTCAACCCCAGACTTGATTGTCTATGACTGAGTCTTTATGACAGACTTGAGATTTTTCTAATCAAATCTAGGTGTAACGGAGTTTCGACGTTTGACTATTTATACTTAGTCAGTTAGCCATAAGTTCTGTTACAAAAAAAAATTATTGCAAATAACATTTTTTTTTACAGTGTATTAGTTCAGTACACAAATATAAAACAATTAAAAGCATATTCGAAGTGGGCATTCGCTGTAATACAGTCCTTTAAAGGCTGCGGCCAGTTATCAATAGAAGCACGCACTCTTTCCATGGGGAAATTCTTCACTGCCAAACGTATGAATTCTTTTAGGGACTCCAAATTATCATGGCGTTAAGAACAAGATGTACTCTCTAACACCATAAACCATAATACAGCGGATTAAGATCGAGACTAGACGACGGCCAGTCTTCAGCTCTGATGAAGTCCGAGACGTTCGCTGCCAACGAAGACTGCGTGGGTCGAGGTTTATGACCCGGCGCCGAGTCTTGCTGGAAGGACCATACTTGGTTATTGAACGTCATGGTGTTATTAAGGGACTTAATCTACATTCTCAAGATACTAATCTTCATACACTTAAGCCGATGTTTTGATACCTTTTTCACAAAAATATGGCTCAGTCACTCCTTCATAGCTAACACACTACTAAACCATCATTGATGTCGGATAATGCCCACGTTGCACTCTGTCGACTAATTGGGAAGCTCCCTTAGAGCTTTGAGCATGAATGCGGTCATTTTGTTTGTTAAAATGTTGCTCAATTGGGTTATTGAATAATTTTTTTTTTCGCCGTTAATGAAAAGATCATATATTATATAACAAAACTATTTTTATTCTATTATTATATTATTTTATTTTTATTCGTTATAATTAAAAAGTTATTTTTAATTAAAAATATATTTTTTAATTCAGTACCGAAAACACGCCGACAATTTTCGAACGATACTCGAGCGTATGTGACGTCACAATGTCAATTTCTATTCATTATTACATACAACTGATACATTGTTTACATTTTTAATTGACCAAATCTAGTTATTATTGTTATTCTATTGATTAATTTACTAGAAATGTCGAATGTCAAAAGCTATCGAGCTTGTTTCTCACCATTGTGTAAAAATACAACAAAAAATATGTACGGCACACCTTTGGCCGTACGTGGCACAGTGGACTGTAGATGACGTTTCAATAGGTGTAGGTGTGCACGGACTAAATAAAACACGGTTCTTGAAAACAGTAACACTGAGGGTCGAAGAGGGCGGAACTGGGGGAGAAAACTTCAAGGCAGTCTTGACTTTTTCCTTCTTGCTTCTCAGGTTTCTTCAGGTAGCCCGGAGGAGTAAAGAGTGCCAGTATGGGCTGAGGGCCGATCTTTTATTCGAAAATTCTATCCCTACCATTTATTCTCTGCCCTTTCCAACTTTCGCCACCCCTCAAACTTTATTTATACATAAAAACATAAGTAGAACATGACATTACATAAGACAATTATCATTACATAGTTTTACCTTATTTACCTATTTTTACATAAGTGCATTAGCTGTCTCTCAGGCCCCGCAGGGGGCCTGGGGAAACTCCATCGGAGCTATAAGCTCCCCGCGAGTGGGATCTTCCGCACCCCGTTAATACAGGGCGATCCTTGGGGCGGGATATACCCGGGGAAAATAGTCAGTCGGTCGGAAGTCGTCGCCCTGCAGAGATCACACCTGGGCGGTCAGCCCCTACCGGGTGAGATCATCGGTTGACCCGGTGAAGGCCTAGCAGATGGCGACCAGCCACCTAGGTGCGATATGCTCTCCCGCTAGGGTTAGACTGCTTCACGACCGGGCGACTGGAAGAATAGTATCATTTAAAAAGAGAGGGGGTAGCTGCATAGCAGTAATATGAAAGTTGGTGACAGAGCGAGTTTGATTAAATAAACTCACACGTCTGGGGGAAGAGGAACAAACGGCAGGATCGCCAATGTACACGGACACTACTATTATAGTAGTGTAGTGACAAGGGCGATATCCCGGCGTTGTGGGCTAAAAGGGAGCCCAATTGGAGGCGCCGAGTAACAGCGGGGAGGTGATTAGCTCCTGTACGAAGAGGAGGATGTTTGGAAGTGCGCGTGATAGCGCGGTAAGTAGCGGGCAACCGCTACTAACAACAGATACCTATAACATCGCTGAGGATGCGGCCGGCCTGGACCACAATCCGTGGCCGGCATGAGAAGGGCGTGGGGCGCGGCGTCGGGGGCGCTTGGTTGCTGCCGCTTGCTGCGGTTGTCGCTGCTGGCGGCGGCTGGCGACGTGCTGGGCGGCGGGCTGGTTGTGCAGCGGGAATGGCGGCCTGCACATTGGGCGCGACCGACGCTGGGGTCAGCGGGTCGGTCTCCATAAGGTCATCCGTGTCGGGGACCGGCGTAGATATTTGGGGGGCCCCCTTGGCCCTCCTTTTGCGTTTCCTCCGCGGCTATACCGAGTATCTTTTTTTAAGAAATCGGTGATAATAAATATATCCACACTAGGTATATTATCAGAATTTGCTTTTATAAATCCTTTGTCACGCATAATTGAATATTTTTTTTTACAATTATGTTTTTAGCACTTTACTTCGAAAGTTTTTACGTAAAATACACACAGAAGCTACAGATAGTCAATACTACCGTGAAAACATTTAACATTATGACGTCACAAACGAGCAACCAATCACCGCACGTTTAGAATCTCGTGACTATTTTTTAAATCTTATCAACTTTTTATCACTTATTGTTAATAAAAAAAATATTTTTTTTTCTATTTTTTTCATTAAGTATCACAATTATTTATAATAAAGTTTTAAATTATGTTTAAAAAATCAGTAATTATTTTTTTTTCAATAACCCAGTAAAAAAATTCTCATCCGTAAACAAATTTTTTCTGTGACCTCCCTTTGTGTACCGCTTCAGTAGTTGTTTCGATTTTACCACCCTACTCATCTCTAATTTATCAGTTAAGAAATGGCTAGTGCATCTCTTATAGGCTGCAAATCCTAAGTCATCTCTTAAACTACGCAACACGTTTTTAGATCCTACCCTTATTTTCCGAGATAAAATATTTTGCTTTCGGACAGGATTTATTCGAATTCTTTCCATTACTGCTTTGACCTCCTTTTCGTAGGAACACTACGTGGACGGCCAGAGGTTTCTCTGTCACAAACGGAGGAAGTCTTATCGTACCTATTAATAGCCCGGCAAACAAACATTTGAGTAATACCAAGTGTTTGGAGAGTTTTAAACATTGTATTTGGGCTCCTACCTACTTGTGTAATGCAATCACAGCGATTCTGTTCTCTTTATCAACCCACTCCATTTTAAGATCGCAAAATATTGTACAATGCATTGGCGGCAAAATGAGGAAACAATGAACATTTGAACAATCTTATAAAAATGACATATTCCAAAATCAAACGTAATATTTTTTATTTTTAATGGTTACAGTATTTATGGCCGACTAAGTATATTACATAAAAATCAGTTGCTGTTCGTTAGACTCGGTAATACTTACGAACAGCTGAACCGATTCGCCTAATTTTGGTTTTGAATTAATAGTGGAAGTTCAGGGAAGGTTTATAAGGTTCGTATTTACGAAAATATTGTAAATATATAGAAAAAACAACAATTTCGTTTTCCATTAGAAACTATTCCTGCCTGTCAAACATATTTTGATGTTCGCACTGTCGTTCAGAAATCAGATAAAATTTAAAGTTGAAGCGATAGTTTAACATATTATAAATTAGGGCCGATTTTTCATTCCTTCGTAAATAGGTGGATAACTAACTATACAGGGTTATTTTTTGGTCACCGGACAAATTTTCAGATTTGGTTCACAATCAATAATACATTCGATTTATGAAATAAAAAATAATTAGATACAATTACTTTATCCCATTTCGTAAAACATATTTCTTGTTCACCACGTACATCCGAATTACAATAGGCCGGCGTCACTGACATTGAAGTCGATACATTTCGTGTAAGAACAACAATCGGATGTATTTATAAGGACCATTTCAAATCGATTTTTATTTAAAATAATATTACAGTTAGACGATAAAATTTAAAACACACCCTTGGAATTATGTTTACTTCCTTATTTTAAAATTGGGCGGGTAACAAAAAACTAACTCTACATATGTTAATAATAATATATACTTATTGTGTTCATCAGTTAAATAAATCTTTTCAATTTTTTTATCGTCTGTAAAGTAAAGAATAGTGATCCTCTCCTATGACCTGTTCTAACAGCTTGCCGACTGAAGTTCTGGGGCCAGGGGTCAGGATGAGAATCTCACCCCATTTCATGGTTCCTACGTTATAGTAGGGACAGTTCAGCGACAGCCGGACAGTCCCCAATGAGGCAAGGCGGAGAGGTCTGGCCATTTCACTGAGGTCAGCCTGTCGCTGGAGGGATCCTATTGCCTGTTGACCCGAGACCCTTCAATTATAGCGGCTGAAGGCACCCGCAGGGGCGTAGTCTGTATTGCACAATGCACTCCCGACATAGGTCTAGGGGCCACCCGGGCTTCTAGGTATCATAATATGTAAATGTATTCCCCTGCTTAAAAAAGGGCAAAGTAACGGGTTGACAATTCGGCCATATAACATTATACGTTACCATGACACCATTTTTTCCAGCGATGACAAGACAACGTCTGTCGGGCCAGCTAGTAATATAGAAAGTATCTGCAAATTTAGGCCATGGACACAAAATAATGTGCTTAGGCAAATATTCTACTTAACAAAATAAACTTTTCATTTTACGTAAAAGGAAGTAAAACAAAAGTTAATCTTAAGTTACGTTTATTATTATAATGACTGTGAGAGATTAAATTATTAATAATTAATTAAATTTAATAACAGCGTCTAATATCTACATGATTGAAAATGCTACGTACAATGTAATAGAAAACATCGATAGTGAGGACATATTTTCAGCACTATTTGCAGATTTTTCTACATCTTCCGTTTGTATGCTGCGATATGCTTTTATCTCATCGGGTTTTGCTTGATCAGATGCCATATTTCGTTCATCAACTTTATCATATTTCGCAGAAACAGTTGCTAGTCGACTAGTTGTGTAAATTGGTTTCTCTCCCATTAGCAAATTTGGTAACTCAGTAGTATCCACCATTTTCTTTGGTTTGGGTTTATCATTTTGGTTCAAGGGTTCATTTGGACTAGTCCTGACTATGGCAGGTAATTTTGCAACTTGTTTCTCTGTGGTCGGTACGACAATTATGCTTGATATATTAATGACTTCTCCATTATACAAATTGCTACAATTGAGCAAATACCTCATGTCTACGTAGAATAGTTTACCGTTAAGTTGACTGTCGTCGTAATAGTCATAATCTTCCACTGCTCCGTTATCAATTTCCTGCATATTTTTCTCAGCTTCCACGACTTTGTTCCATTTATCTCTGACATCTGAATTTGGCGCACATTTTAGATTTTCAGTTGCTAGCTTCAAATGGGAGCTTCGTGTTTTATTTATGAGAACGATGAACCAATCGAGCTGACAGTCGCACGGGAAGTTGTTATCTGTAAATGCAGAAGGATATGTGTTAGATATAAAATTATGCACTTGTTTATACTTCGTCATCCTTTGTTCGTTATCTGCTGGACCTTTATTTATAAGCGAAAAGCACAAGTTTTTTTATTCATAATATAAAAGTTATCAGAGACTTTTGATGATTACCGACGCCCATAGACACGAAGTATTGTCTTACACAACACCGGAAGAAGCATGCCATAGCATTCCGTGGATGTCTTGTTGGCTCGATTAGTTTAAGTTATATCTGTATTTCCCCTGACAGTGCTGTGTTCTGATTGCCTTAATCGTCGGTTATCACTCAATATTTTTGTAACGGGCTTGGCCCACCACTTGTTTCTGATACTGTTACTCTTGTGTCACCGGGATCGACAGTGGCAACGACTACGACTATAGCCCAGGTAATAGCTAGAACTATTATAACATCAGTAGGAATTAGAAGGAGTAAGAAGTTAATCCACTATACTTTAGGTATTTCGAATATTGTTTGCTATATGAAGCAACATTTTTTTTTATGGTATAGGGGGGCAAACGAGCAGTTGTAGCCATTTTCATGACTACCGACGCCCATAGACATCTGCATAGAGACTATACAGATGCGCTGCCCCCCTTTCTCCTCCCACCTCCATGGGCCACATACAATAATAAGTACAATAGTAAGTAAAAACATTGAGAACTAGATGTGCTCCACGGAGCTAATAGCTTAATATCTATCTCAAAATACTAATTCAAGGGCTAAAAACCTTCTACTTAAATTCAGGCGATAATCAGCTCCAAATTTCAACCAATGCCGTTGTGTAGTTTTTACATGATATATGAACAAATGTTGCTAATGTATAATAATATCAGGATAACATCCAGAACTAGTACCTTAAAAACACTTACTTAAAATTAAGATAAAATAAATGTTAAAAAAATAAATTACCTTCGACATCTAAGGAACTGGCATTATTATAAAAGTTGCTGACTATGGGCGCCATGACCTCGGGTTTTAGACTAGTTAGTTGATTTGCCTTTAAGCTCAGAATGGTAAGTGATTCCAATCCATCAAATACCTTTTCATTAGCGATATTAGACAGTTCGTTACTGGCCAAGGAAAGTGTCTGCAACTTGTATAAACCATGGAATGATTTGGGATCGAGCATTTGTATTTTATTGCCTTCTAAATTCAACGTTCGTAAATTCTTCAGAGGCAAAAATGTGTTGTCGCCAATTACTTCTAGAGCATTTCCACTAATATCCAACTTCTGCAACTTGCTCAGTCCAGAGAATGTGTCACTGTTCAATGAAAACAAATTGTTTCTATCAATTTCAAGCTCTTTCAAATTGGATAAGTGTATAAATGATTTATCGTGTATTATAGTTATCTTATTGCTTGTAAGATACAACTTATCCAACGCGGGCAAATCTACGAAAACGTCTCTATTTATCTCCACCAGCGCGTTCATATCTAGACTTATCACTTCCAAATTCTTGTGATGAGCAAATGCATTCACTTTTAATGCCTTGATTTGATTATCGCTTAATATTATTTCCTTCACTTCACTCAAGTTAGCAAATGCGAAAGGTTGTACAATTTCTATGTTTCCATACTTCAATTCGATTTTGAGTACTTTTTCTGTGTGCATCAACGCATGTTGCGGTACATATTTCAATATTGCAGTTGTGCTCATGAAGGTAAGTTTACTTACATTTTTTAATTCTGTAAATACATTCCAAGTGACGTCATCAGATGGTATATCATCAACGGTAGTTAAACATTCGGCAGTCTTTACTATTTCATGGCTCGAATCTTTAGTACAGTAACATCGGATTTTATTCGTGTTCTTATAAGTTGGATCGCATAACTGAGATTGTGTTTCTCGTTTTGTCGTTTCAGACGTTCTTGCTTCGACAAATATAAATGCTATGCACATTAAGACGACTACTCTCCAAAGAGTCATTCTTGATATTTTTGGTTACTGCTCCTGGAAAAAAAGATAACATACATTAGTAAGAGGTAATGCCATGTTCCACTGCAGCCAAATTGTACCACTACCAGAGTTATCCTCAGCGGTTTGTACGTTTACATTGGAGATGGGGACGGAATGACGACAACACGTCTGCATTAGATCTATGCGGATATGCGTCGGTAATCATTAAAACCTTTTGACGATTATCCATCTCCAATGAAAATATAATAAACTTATTAACTATATTATACACTATAAAACATATATGTTTTTTTCTGCAGTAACGTAAATTCTTACCGGGCTCACGTAACCTAATGACTGCAAAGGTCTATTGTTAGCCTTTTATGCTGGAACTATTAGCGTATTTAATAATATAAGAATCTAAACAAATATTGTTGACATAAGTTTTATACAATAATGTACCTCAAGCTACTCTATTTATTATTTAAAGAATTCCTATCTTCACCATATTTATTTACTTTAGACACCACAATACTTATATTGAAACACGTCATTTTTACATTACTTCAGGAAATACGCTGTACACATTATGAGAGGCATATTCACTATTTCCAAACTACATTTTATGGGGTTCATAAAAATTGGCCAATTTTAATATTCAATCAAGTTTTTGCCATAGCAGCAACAGAAGTACATCATCTGTGAAAATGTTAGCTGTCTAGATTTAAATTCTAATATTCCGATGTGTTGGCAGTCCCAACAATAAGGAAGATATATTAGGCGCAGCACCAACGGCTGACCAATGACCGTGCTCTTCGAGGTAAGGGGATATAACACCGCCAACTTCCGACTCAGGACATTATTAGAAATTGAAAAAATCCCAAGAACACTTTTTAGTCCGACCCAGGACCTCACGTCTGTGGTTGAACATGAATCCCACTAGAGCACGGGATAGAGAACGGATCACAAGTTAGTTAAATGCATCTGATTTCTCTCCGGTCGTGTTAAATTGTCGTCCCATAGGAATAGTTGAACTATAGAACATTGTCTATTATTACTGATATATTATTATGCATAATTAACTAGTCTAAATACTGTCATCCTTATCAGCCTTTATTTTCACAAAATAAGTTTGTCAACTTATGTAACTTGCCCCGGTCGTACTTTCCTTTGGTACTATACTCGGTGTGTGAGTATAACTCACACTTGCCAGTTTTACTAATTTACCATGTTATATTTGGATCTGGACTAATAGATCATAAAAGCACGGAATCATTAAATCTCACGTTTCTATTTTTGTATGTTGTGTCCAATGATCTCAATACTATGGATAATTGGTACATAAGGAAGAAATAAACAATATAGGATAAGCCAGTAACACGTGAGCGATTTTGTGTTGTGCTAGACGAATAGAATTGAACATTACTACACTAACGCTACATGTTTTCCTACATTGACTTATACGAAAACTATGAACTGTGAAATAGTTTACGGTCACATGCTTTAGACTATATTTTAATTGTATCAACCATGATGGTAACGCTGATGTATATTGAAATGGCTTCAATTGAGGTCTTTTTTTATAGCAGGTATGAGGGACATACAAGCAATTGGAGCCATTTTTACTACCGAGGCCCATAGACATCCACATCTAGGTTATACAAATGCGATGACCTCCTTCCTCCTCATCTCTTTATGGGCCACCGGCTACTAACATATAACTTTACGTCGGTTTCGTGTAAGCGAGAGGTACCTCCCCGGTCATGCCGGCCCAATGCGGCTACATGCATGCATGCAGCGTGGCACTACCTCTTACTAAA
>LUGF01014248.1:52124-62936 GCA_001625245.1 Calycopis cecrops
TGTATCCTATATCAGCCTAGTTTTCATTAAATTTACGCCGGGCTTAATATTTTTGTCCGCATATATATTAGTAACTTCCGCCCGCGGCTTCGCCCACGTGGATTTCGCATTATAAAAAATCCCTATAAATTTTAACTTATTATGTTATTCTGATATGAAAGCTCATGAAAATCCGTTCAGTAATTTTTGTGTGAAAGAGTAACAAACATCCTTACAAACTTTCGCATTTATAATATTAGTAGGATGGCTAAATAAACTTATAAAATACATATATGTATGTCTATACTAATATCATAAAGAAAAACGATTTTTTTGTCTGAATAAGCTCTAAAAGTTTTGGACCTACTTATACCAATCTTTCACCAATAGAAAGATATATGTTATTATGAATAAACTATATTTTATTACGAATGAAAAAAAATACCTTTGATGCTGCATAAAGTTGGCATGGATCGGTTAGTATCTCCCACGACGGATCTCCACCTTGTCGTGGTGAGGGGGCTTAGTAACCGTAGCTTGTCCTACCATGGTGAAACCAAGAGGGATCCCAGGAGGGGACGCTCCGCGTGGGCCTGGCCATGGGCCCGCTTTTGATGCTTCCAGGGGAGGTGCGGGGTTCGGAATTAATTCTGGCCTCTGCAGCCTGGAGGGGTCGCGGGAGGAGAGGTGTCTCAGTGTGTCATTACCGTGCACCTTGTCTCACGAGACCGAACGGGGGCGCTCCGTCAGATGCTTTGGCGGTGGGGCCGCAGAGGAAGAAGAGATGCGGTGTGTCGTTACCATCCTCCCTGTCCTCTGCGGCCGTTTAATGGTTGTCCCCTGGGTGGCGGTCTCGGAGTTGGTTCGTCGCCCTGTGGATGGGGGCCTTGGAGGTAAGTCGCGTCTTTCTGTTTTCTGACGCGCCTTGCTATTGGAGGAGAGCTCCATGTTTAACGTGGAGGCCCTGCGGAAGCGGCCAGGCACCAGCGGGTTTGCGAATGAGTGCGAAAGCGTGCCCGTGTTCCCGCCATACGGTGCGAGGGGAGAACACAGTGGCGGTTTAGCCGGTAAGAGTCGGCCATAAACCAGCTGCTGCCCCTTGCGGCTGGGTATTTATAAGGATTACCCATTATAAGAATGGGTCTGTTAGTACATTATATAACGTATTACCCCTCTGCCCTGAAATTCCTGACTTAATTTCAATTAACAAAAGGTAATAAGAATTTTAATAAGTTTTGCAGAACCATAAACCCGTACCTACCTCTTAAAGTCTCTTGGCCCATTTTCATAGCAGCACTAATGAATTTTTTATAATGAGTTAGACGGTCAGTGAACTGTTAACAAACAAAAAACACATCGTCTCGGATATTTAACCCGTCAGTCGAGATGTGAATTTTCAGTTACGTGAAAAGAATTGTTCGGACAAAGAGATCTTTGTCTCGTACGCGTTTTGAGTTCTAAATAGCTTTATCTCCTGCTCACACAATGGAGCTACATTCCTATAACAGTCTCAGTCTTTCTACTTCTGTTGTTAATAAAAAATGTAAATGTATACTACCGTTGTACTACTTCTATTTTCCTTCTCTAAGATTTCCTAAACAGCTTTAGTAAGTTTTGCTTTTTTTATTTTTTTTTATGATATAAATTGGCAAACTAGCAGTCGGAGTCATTTTATTGACTACAAAGCTGATAGTAATCTACATAGAATTACGCAGATGCGTTACCCTCTTTCCTCCAGCCACCTCCATGGGCCACCGGCTACTTACACAGCAAAAAACGCGATAGCACAACTGTCACTTCACGTTGATATCGTGTAGCGTTATTTTTACGAAAATGTACGATTTTACGCGCAAAAATAAATTTGCTTGGCGTAAATTCTTTGGTTCCAATTTTATACTAGTAACGTAAGTGTTATACTCCACTTCAATAAAAGTGTAGTGTTCTATACAAAGCCATTGGCTCCACAATACAACAGAAGTATAAAAGAAAATATAAAACGAAAATGTTCTCGGGAACAAGCATCTGAAGAAATCTCAAATAGTTTAAGGTATGAGAAATGTTATAATGAGAATCTTTAACAACTCTGTGTAACAAGAGTTAAAAATATATTATTAGCTTCTGCTCTTTACATTACATTAGAATTTCAACGTTGATGGTGTAATGGCCTTATAATTCGGCTTCTCATGTTAGCTTAATTACAATAATTATTCTAATGTTAATTAATCATTGTAACATACGAGAATATATCACAATAAAATGAGTAAGACAGCCTTATAAATACAACTAGATAGCGAATGATATAGCGGATGGTAGAATACGAGGTTATTTTTTTTTCTTATATTTAGTGTCAAGACTATGCAGCAGTTGGAGTTTTTCGACAACTACCGACGCGTTTAATCATTAGCATAGATTTTACAGATATTTACAGATTACAGATGCGTAACTCTCCTTCCTCGTTCCCTCTCCACGGGATACCGGAAACTCACACACCGCACAACGCTACAGCACAACTACCACTTTACACGGGTATCGTGTGAGCGAGAGGTAATTTCCCGGTCGTGCCGTACAATTCTGCTGCAATGCTACACTACCTCTTACTAAAACGGCCACTAGACAACTTCACTGATAGTGTAGATTGAAAATTCCCAAACCTTCGCAAATAGCAGAAATTTCATGAGCTTAAAGTATGTACCTAATTTTATTATTTACTGTATCATAAAGTACTAGTAAATATATATTTATAACCACACGTTTATTTGATGTAGTACAGTATTTAGACATATGGCTCGTCAATAACATAAAATATACGGGCACCAACGCCAAAAGTAGCCACATAAAACGTTTTTACCTTTTCGCGAAAGGTATAATGGATTGCTTTGAATAAATAAAACATTCCACGTGTATAGAGAGATAACATTTGAAATATTCTAGTAGACACTATTGTAGCAGTGACACTGAGAGCAGCCGACTATTCTGGCAGACGACCTCAAGGTTTGTAGGTCGAGGTCGCCAGCGCACCCCAGGTACAGGGGCATATTGTGTCGCTGCAGATATCATTTGTTCTGGCTCGGAGCGCGGTTACCTTCGATATTACTGCGCTAATTGAGGTACAATTAGTTTCGGCAAAATTAATGATAGGTACAGAGTAAAGTTTAAATGCACTATTTAACTCATTAATCTTCTTTATAAGAAGATAAACCCGGAAAATGTGCAACTTCATTGCTAATAATCAAATCAATTTGCATAACGCACGTATACCGATTGGCAGAGATGTGTGGGAATGTCGGCTAGCTACCTCAGACTTGGCGGATTCAAATCCCCCCCAGACTATACATTTTTAAATACGCATTATATGTATTTATTTAATAAAAATCCTAAATATGTGAAAAATCTTAAGTATATGAAATATCCATTGTGTAGTACCTGGAACACAAGTTCTAACGATTCGTGGGACAGGGTTAGACTAATGTGGGTGAATTTTTAGAATAATGGTGAATAATAACGATAATCAGTGGTCCTACCACCTGAAGAGTTTGTTATTTTGTTTGTTTTAACGCTAATCTCTGGAACTACTGGTCCGATTTAAAAAATAACTTTTAGTATTACTTAGTTCATTTAGCGAGGGCGAGGCGAGCGATTTACTTAGTTCATTCATTTTTTAACCGACTGCGTGCGATAAAAAACGGATTAACGTAAACGAAGGTGCGGGCGTCCGCTAACAACTTATAAAAGAGACAAGATACAAGTCAGACTGATAGTTACTCTGTGGCAATGTACTACGTCTTTTACCGTAGTACTATGCAATGAGAAAACGAACTGTGGTAATCTTTAGTTAAAGTCAGTATTAAGTCCCGTGAAAACATTGCAAATAAATATAGTCTACAACCTATTCACAGACCAACAAAATGTTACATAAAATTACATAAATCGGTCCAGAAGTTTCGAATTATTTGGACTATGAACACTGTGACACTTGATCTTTATATAATATTACAAATTCTGTCATTTGATCACGTACATTTGAAGCAACAGAAGACAGCGTAAGAAGTAACGATGCGGACGATGTATAATACTTACTTAAAATAGTTTAGTTCGGTGGATTAAGAGTTAAAGAGACGAGACCATATGAATGAAATTAATAAGATATTAATCGATTTAATCAAAGGAAAAGTGTCTTATAAGTGAATGTTTGTAAATATTATGTGTGGATTTTAGTAAGAGAGGTGTCTTAACTTTGAGAGTGACACAGTGTATAGCGTAGTATTTACCGAGTCCGGTGACTTGAACCGGAAGTACATGTACTTCCGGTGCTCATACCAGTAGATGACGAATAAATACGAACTTGGTGTTTAAAATCCGTTCAGTCTGCTAGCAAAGTGTTGATCATTGATGTTGTAATTAACGCAAAAAAGGGTTTATTCGAACTAAACAACGTAACTTTTGAAATTTTGTGGATGAGTTTGTAATATAACGTAAGTGAGCACTTAGTTAAGATGTTTCCAAAGTTACCATGCAAAGGGGTGAAATGGAGTGTGATAGTTGGAGCGTACGAGAATATTGTTTGTTAAAGGTCGGATGGAAGAACACAAGTACAGGTGGAAGTTCTGATATAATTACGTTCACCAGTGCAATCGTGATGTCAAAGGCTTCTGAAGGGAAAAAAATCGATTTAATTCGAATTCGAATAAAGCCCGATCTGAAAGTAGCTGTGGATCAACTATTTGCAAACCATTTTTATTACGTTGATTCTGTTTTCGTTTCTCTTATTACGAGTATGGCTGAAAATTTTGCGTAAAAAATTTCCGACTACAATTTTTGAAATAAAAGCTTTATTGATAGCGTTAGACGTTTTATGGTTAGGAAAAGGTTTTATGCACGTTACTCTTTACCAAAAGAAATGAGAGTTGCACTATTCGTTATCTGGCGGTTTAAACCAACCGCAATATTCCTTTTATAGAGACTTTATATGAAAGTATTAACTATAGCTGACTAAAGCTTGGCTTTATGAAGGCTCCGTAGAGCACATAATATTATAGATGACGCATTGTTAGCTGTTTGTAAAGATTCTTTGTTGAAGGAAAACCTTTAAAAGTTAACTAGAGAACGTGATTGTAATGAAAACAGTATATCAATAGTCTTCATATTACAGTGAATTTATGTTAGTAGTAAGTAGCAGTACTCGATATACAAGGTAAAGTCCGAAATTGAAAAGTTGCCTTGTTTGGGAATGTTGCATATACATATGCCAAGTGGAAGTGGAAGTGTCACAGATCAGAGTTGACAGATGATGCCTAAGATACACACATAATACATTGGTTATCTGCTGCTTTCTGTTCATAGTGATAAGCTAGCTAGGCTATCTGACACGCCACAGTCGTCCTGTCATTGATCCCTCCGTAGACAGAGAAAAATATTTTTCTCTGTCTACGGATCCCTATCTCTAGAATGTCATCTGTACCTAACCATAGATATCATCTATGGTATGGGTATACAGTGTGTCAGTCTATGATTAAGCATAGACTACACTCTATCAAACATGGTGGCAGCGCGAGCGGTGGGATATGAACCCACGCCTCCTAAGAGTCTGGTGGCTCATACCAGCAATCCTTTGTCTTTCATTGACACTATCAAGTTATCTGGATAATATAATGCAATTCTTAGACTGTCTCAGCATCTACTAAAAGTAGATATTACAGATTTTGTCACAAATAGAAATTTGGAAATAATTATAATTGACATAAACTTTGAGACCAGCTTGTTAAACTTGTTAAAAGCTAGTAGTTTTATTCAGAACATATCGTTTGTTAGTTAGTCAAAATTAAAGTCAAGTAAAAGTACAAATCGAAGATACCTACAATACCTAAGAAACTGGCACGTTTTTGTGTTGCATTTTGAATAAGTACCTTTCTGTAATCTGCGATACTAAATTGCCTTTTATAAGCCTAATGCGCACTGGAATCCGTTTTACAGCATTCTCAACCAATATAGAGAAATTGATTTGAAACGGAAGAAACGGTTTGAAGCTCAATTGTACTTTGTAATAACGTCTCGTTTTTCGTTCCAAATTTTACTGTGGCGTAACAATACAATTTGTAATATAAAAAATTTTAAAAGCAAATGAAGACAAAAAGGAGACAAAATAAGAGAAATAGTAAGGCGTTATAATAAGATATAATAAGATAATAATAATATATAATAATAAGAAATAAATAAATAATAATATATAATAATAAAATACGAATATAATAAGATCACGGATCCGATTGATTTTAAAGCGCTCTTTTACAGGTTAGTTACGTTAATATATCTGCACCTTTCTAAAACAAAAACTTCAACATCTGAGTAGGCTCATTTCATTGTCTCCCGTCCAGGCTTTTTAGCTTACCAGCTTTTAACTACCATCAAATTTAAAATGTAGATGTTTTTCATGCTCTCTTTAATACATTTATGCATTGCACTATAAAATAGAATTGACACAATGCCAAGATAAAACTAAAGCTATCGATCGTTCCATGATATTGAAGAAGTAATAGCATCGCAACATAATTGCTCTTCAAGTTTTCACTGCACTTAAAAATTCAATTTGAATGCTTAATGAGTTACTGAAGTTAGTTTCCCAACTGTTTGGTTTTTTATTGCATTACTTGAGATCGCAATATTTTTTGTAGTAAAGGGAACACTGCCGTCTATTAGAGAACAGATGTTGAGGGTGACACATACGTTTTGGAAACTTGAAGAGTCTTGCAACATATACAATCATTGGAATATTTAGCTAGGCCATGAGATTGCCACCATTTACACTACGTCTCGCGAATGGTTTTTTTTGCTTAGCTTCTACGGACAAACGGTCATCTTAATAAAAGGAACGTTAAAGTATATGCTGGCAAATAGATATAATAAAATTGGGTTATAAGTGCAGAGCTCCTGCTTCTGGATATGTAACAAGCCTTGCGCTAGCTACCAGTTGTAGCGTCGTAGCAAGTGCCCAGTAAAAATATGGCTTATGATAGTGTAGAGGCCTATAAATATCATTAGGCTTTAAAGATGTGTAGAATAAAAGAAGGCTAATTGCTTTATCCTATTTTACAACAGTTGTGCTGTGGGAGAATCTAAAACAACTATGATGAAACATAACGGCAGTGTAGCTAACCTAACCTTTGTAGCTATAGATCTAAACACAAATTATTTAAATTAAATTTCAATAATCTCGCCATAAATAGAGGCGGTAATGGTATTTTACACATGTGCTTGGCATCAATCGAATAAACAGTAACATATTACATGCGTAATTCTCATTTAAACTATAGTATGTGAATTCAGAGATCAAAGTTCTCAAGTAGGAAATGTACAACTTAGTTGATGCTTATTGGCACCGATTACTATTTAGCTTGTTGGGAATATAATGGGAATATATAGACATATCTTTTGCGCTTTAAAACTAGGAATTGTGACGCAGCTAATCAGACTGCACGATGAAACGAAGATGAATAATTGTTCTTGATTAATTGACGACTGGTCCTACAATCAAATGTGTGTAATAAAAGCGCGTGTCGATCGAGGATCGGCAACAACTCCATGAATTTGGTCACTATGTTGTATGCGAGTAATTCCAATGACGCGGGATAAGCCGAATGCTATTCAGGTTACACTGTGGCATATGGAATTTGTTAGTAATAAATATTTATTATTAATTAGCTAATATTATCGTCGTTCGTTTTATTTTGAGTGAGTAAAATTTAAAGTGAACTCCAGGTTTTAGCGTTGTTTTTGGAGTTACACGCACGGTGATAGATTTTTTGTGTAGAAATTTAGTAAGTATAAAAATGAGGTAAAGGGGAATAACTGGTACAGATGATTAAAGTAGATACTTGTGACACTAATTGTTGGCTACAGTATATACTTATTTTTTGTGTAAAATCACTTTAACTGTATAAAACCTGAAAACAAGCCAGTTATTGTAGGCATTGATTGGCTTTTGTGATATACTTACATAGGATAGGATTAACTTCACAGTTTAAAGGCAAGGCAAAACAAGCACCTATTTGCAGACGCCATCTGTTGAAACTTATTATTGATAATTATAATTACTGAGGAATGTTGTTACGACTACCAATCGTGCAACGTACTAGGCTACCATAAGTATAAATTTCTTTTTACACAGAAAAATGTTAGTGTTAGAATTATTATATACGAAGATATCGGATTGTACCTCTGAGACGTTAACCAATTTGAGATTGATTAATTATTATAATCTCAGAGGACAGCTCTGACAAGAATGACGCGTGGCGTTTGATAATAATAATAATAATTAATTAATTGAGCCATCAAACTGAGCATGCTTGATGCTCGTAATTAAATGAATCGGTGAAGAATTATGTATATACATATGTCTGTAACCTTCGCAATCGACATCGATGGTACCTCATCGGGAGGACAACTAAAGTTAGAAGTAGAAGTAAGAATAAAAATGGTATTGTAAAGGCATGAATTGTAATTTATTTACTAAAGAATACATGTATATGATGTCAATTGTCAACCAATGGTGTGTATAAGCAATTTTTTCTTTTGCTTAGTTATACATGTTCTCTGGGATTTGGAGGTAAATGAAAAAGTAGTAGTGAGTAGTAAAAAAAACACACGTTTTTTTTATAGCATAGGAGGCAAACGAGCAGTTGGGTCACCTGATGTAAATTGATCACCAACGCCCACAGACATCCGCAAGGCCAGATGTCTAGCAGATGCGTTGCCGACCTTTGAGGAAAGAATAAGCTCTTTTCTTGAAAATCCCTAGGTCGTATCGGTCCGGAAATGGAAATACCGTCCGAATTTTATTGCATTCAACGATAAAATATATTAACATTCAATCATTTAGATATCAATTGCAATAATAATAATTGTATATACTTCAGGCGATAAAAATTAAAATAGAAATGGGAAATATTGTTTGTTCTACTGTAGTTGTTCAGTAGTTTCTTGTTCGTTTATTATGTATGAAATATTTTCATTGGATTTCCAAATATAATGTTTAGGTGCAATATTATAAGTAATTATTCCTAAAATTACTAACTTTTTTAAACAAATAAATAGCACTGAGATCAAACTTCATGTGTGTTGTTTTATGTAACATGTTTAGTGCCTAATAAAAGTAAACAAGGCATCATAATATCAATAACATTGTTTGACCAGTGTTTCTTTTACAAAGATATAAAATATACTTTCCATGTATGCAATACGGAAAGTATATTTTATATCTTTGTAAAATAATATAATTTTACGCTTATGAATATAGCTTATTATTAACGCCTTATTAATTTCAGCTATTAATGTTATGTTTATTTCCCCCCATATAAAATTATGAAATAACCTTTTGTAACACGACGAAATAGTATATTAGTTCAATCCTTCAGGGTAGTTTACATTACATTTACCTTGGAAATTGGGGGAACACCATCGCATTTTACTGTGAGCTGAAGGCAATCAAGTTTAGGAGGCTTCGTTAGTTACGAGCACGTAATTGAGAAACCGAAACCTGCTTCCGACAAAGTGCACAGACTCTTTATTGTTGCAAATTTTCGTACAGCATGAGTTATTATTTTTGTAATGAAAATGTACGTAATGTACGTATTTGAGTGTTAAATTTAATCTAAGTATTGTATTATTTAATCTAATTCATGTTTACTATTGGAAAAGCTTTTTTGTTGGAATTAGATTAGCTTCTATGTAGCTAAAGCAAAGATCAATGATAGATTTATGAACAAAGACACCAAATTTCTTCTTCTATATATTCTAATATTATTATATTAAGCCCTATGTTGTGTGTTCCGTTGTTGGACAAAGGCCCTCCCATTTTTTCCATTTTTATTGTAAAAAAACAGACCTAGATGACGAGATGAACTCGACGTATACCTGCCTTATTGACGTGATGAAGCTTTACTTTAATAGATATATCATATTGCCAGTACTTCTAGTCGCAGCAATACAGTTAGGCCGCTATCCCACTGGCGTTTTACGGGCGTTGACGTCTCTCCGACGTCTTCGTAACGTCAACGCTGCGCTAACGCAACGTTAACGTCGCGTCATCCCGTGGCAATAGTTAACGTCAGCTAAACGCGACGTTAACGTCGCGTTCAGCTGACGTTACCTATTGCTGAACGCGACATTAACGTCGCGTTTAGCTGACGTTAATTATTGCCACGGGATGACGCGACGTTAACGTTGCGTTAGCGCAGCGTTGACGTTACGAAGACGTCGGAGAGACGTCAACGCCCGTAAAACGCCAGTGGGATAGCGGCCTTAGGCGGACGAAATCAAATGTACTCGTAATAAAGGAAAACATTGAACTATAATATATCATTAAAATAACACTTAGGTACATTAAGCGCTTAACTCGAGAACACACGGCACAAACTTGTAAAGCTTCAATGGATTATGATAATGGAATATAGATTTATCCAGTCATTAACATAATCCAGAGCTTTCAACTTGGATGTATTAAAACTAATTAGCAATAAATATTTGATAATACAACGCTACTACTAACGTTTTTTTTTTACTTTTAGTATTTCACGTTGATTGTAATGGATGTAATGCGAGTTGCGACCTGCATTTATATTGCAAGAACATGTACAGGAGCCAGCACTGAAAAACTAGAGGACGATGACGACATGACTAGAAATATACAAAATAATGTCATTCCTGGTGGTTGTAATGTATTATGTAAGTTATAAAGAAATTTACCTTAAGTTGCATTAAAAATATATGACATTCTTAACCTAATTTATTTTGTTACGTAATTTGGCAATAATTATTACCCTAGGCACATCTAAAACGTTT
>LUGF01014248.1:63126-73509 GCA_001625245.1 Calycopis cecrops
GTTAATTATATATAAACGATTTTTAAAAAAATATGCAAATATTTACGTTATATATTCGGCAAATTGTGAATGTTTCTTTTTATGGTATAGGGGGCAAGCGAGCAGTCGGAGCCATTTTTATGACCACTAACGCCCATAGACATCCGCATAGAGGCTATACCTACGCGCTGCCCTATTTTCTCCTCCCACCTCCATGGGCCACCGGTTACTTACACACCGCACGAAACGCGACAGCACAGCTGTCACTTTACGCCGGTCTCGTGTATGCGACAGGTACCTCCCCGGTCGTGCCGGCCCAATTCGAATGCATGCAAGCACTTAGTGTGGCACTACCTCTTCCTAAAATGTAGAGAAAGCATCGCAAGTATGGAAGGATATGTGGCACTCACTATATTCTCTTTACCTGGCTCGAAGGGAAAGTTCTTTTAGTATTCTGTATGGTACCCGGAATCTCTTATTTATATTATGGCCAGAAAATAAAGCTGAGAGGGGAAGGTAAGTTACATAACTTATTTCACGAAGAAACATTTCTGAAGCTCTACAATGCACTTCTGCGCCTCTAAGTCAATGTCAACGATATTTAAACATGTTTTTGTACATAATTATAAATGCAAAAATGTTTGAAAAAGTTTAGTAGAATTGTTGAGTTTAACAAAACAATTGTCATATTTAATGTTTATTTAATAAAACATAATATAGTAAATATAATAGTAAATTTAATAGTAAATACATGGTCAATAAAATTTCGCTACTATCTTGTGTACTTAGAAATGTAACCGGTGCCTCCAGGAGGATACCTATATATCTAGGGTCGTCCTATATCTTCGTACCTGTTGCATTTTTAACATAAACGCCATTTTGTTATAAAGTAGCGTATATTTTAAAATAGCTATAATATAACATTTCTGTATAATAAACACATTAATTAGATAACAGCGCTTTCATTTTTTTCTGATGATTTCCATATGATCAATGTAAATCGAAAGTCAGCTTGAAATATTGTGTTTACTGTATAAAATTTTATTATGAAATTTCATTGTTACTACAAAAAAAAGTGTTTGTTATGTTTATTTTTACAACTGAGACAAGACATATTGAAGAGGTCTATTGGAAGATTATTTTTATTTTTATTATTATTGTGAAAACCAACAGCGTAACAAGAACATAAACAAATAATCTACAACAAACAGTAAGGCTAGTAATTAATAAATTTTAATATCATAACACATATAGTAGGAAATTTGGCCTCTAGGATATAGGTGTGTAAAAGTTAAGATATTAAAATTATTAAGGAAACTTTATAACAGTTGTTTAGGTATATATCTATTTAAAAGTATATTTTTGTATATCAACAAACTTTACTAGGCATTTGTTTGTAGATGTAAATATATATCTTATCTAAATGTATTTGTATATTCACGGTTGAACGAGCTTCAGTCACGAGATTATACTGTAGCCTTTCAAGAGGCAATAACGATCTGATGAAAGTCAACGATACCTTTGTTTATATTCCGTAGCTGTATCTATTAATCTAGCTTCTACACTGTAGAATAAGAGATACAACATATATAGTAGTTTACGAGTAAGTGTATTTTTATTATTTCATTTCAGGGCTTAAAGCTATTTCGTTATCATTTATATGTCGATTTACTAAGAACATAATACGTACAATACTTTTCCAAAACTTACATATTGTGCTTACGTATGTTTTACAGATTTTTAGTTTACATGTTTTTTGCGAAATCATTATAAAATTACATATTTAGCATCGAAATTGCAAAGAACGTATCAGTGTAATAATGAGTACAAAATAAGTGAGATTAAACATAAACTAACATCCAAAATCCTAGTTTAATTTCAGCATTTAACGTAAATATTGAAATGAAAAAGTTAATATCTCTCATCGGATCTCATGGTCGAACTGATTTAATTTCCGTTATGAAGTTGTAATAAATTTAGTTACATACTAACTTTATTACATTTTAAAATATTTGAATTACAGTTAAGGAAGTATAATATTGTTTACAAATATGCAGTTTATAATATATTGCTACGAGGTAGTGCTACACTGCATGTTTGCTTGCACCCGAATTGGGCACGACGAGGGAGGTACCCGAGGACCAGCGTAAAGTGACAGCCGTGCTGTCGCGTTATGTGCGGTGTGTAAGTAGCCGATGGCCCATGGAGGTGAGATGAGAAAGGAGGGCAGCGTATCTGTATAGCCTCTATATGGTTGTCTTCGGGCGTATGTAGTCATGAAAATGGCTGAGACTGCTTGTCGCCTATATCATAAAAAAATATTATATTAAATTTGCATTACGTTTTCATTGAATTGAAGTTTCAGTCTAAAACTTTCTAATAAAATTTTCCAAGACAAATCAAGTTGTATCACATAATTATATGAGAAAATGTATCAGCGACACAATAACTAATAAATACAATAATAATATATAATAATTGACACAATAATTATTAACGATTTCGTGTGGCACTGGATTTTTTGAAACGTGCGAAAATATTTCAGCCAATCACCAGGCAATATCTTTGCACTCATTCGCCATTGGTCAAACGAGAACTGCCTTTTTTTTTTGTTGACGCTGGGGAATGCCTCTACTCACGCTACCCAGGAGCCCGGGTGGCTCAACCGGGTACAGTGTCGGCTCGACAACTGGGTTGCCTCTACCGACTAAATCCCTGCGGGTGCCTTCAGGCGCTATGATTGGAGGAGGGCCGGATCTGAAAGCAACAGGGCGCCTCCAGCGACAGGCTGGCCTCGGTGAAAAGGCCAGACTCCTCCTCCTTAGGGACTGTCTGGTTTCCTTTGAACAGTCCCTAACTCCACGTTGGAACAGTGCAATGGGGTCAGGTTCCCATCCTTACCCCTGGTCCCAATGCTCCAACGGAGCACGCCACGCCGGTCGTCCGATTCCACTCCGCCATCTGCTGATTCAGAGGGACGGGTGGAGGACCTCCGGCATTGACTGGTCCCATCTGCTGGGCGGTGGACCAACCAATAAACGGCCGCAGAGGACAGGGAGAACGGCAACGACACACCGCATCTCCTCTTCCTCAGCGGCCCCACCGCCAACGCAACAGACGGTGCGCCCCCGTTCGGTCGCGGGAGATAGGGTGCACGGCAATGACACACCGCGACACCTCTCCTTCCGCGACCCCTCCTCCATGGACGCATCCAGAGCGGGCCCCAGCGAAGACCACCCGACGCGTCCCCACCCGGGATCCCTCTTGGTTCACCGTGGTTGTCCAAGCCACGGCTACTAAGCCCCCGCACCACGACAAGGTAGAGATCCGTCGTGGGTGAAACGAGAACTGCCTGTATTGGCATTCGCCAGTTAAACACATCTACGAAAATTACAGAAAAGCGGCGTTTAAAAATTTTTATCAGTAAAGTCATAGTTTTAATTACTGTTGCTTAATGAAATATTTAAGTAGTCTCTTGGGAGTTAAAAAAGGATTTAAATACATCATCATCGTAATGTCATTAAGAGTAGGTACTAAGGATCAAAAATGTCGTACTATTATGTCGTAGTCATTAATCAACTGCCTTCTAACTTATACAAGACACTATATTAGGAATCGATTGAAATTTCATTATCATAATCTTGTGTATCCATAGCTAAACAGACTTTTCTGCCTTTTGATTGCTTTGGATGCCGGTATATACACAATACACATTTGTATGTCCGTTCTCCCCTCTTATTGGCCACCGGAAATTCACAAATCACACTAAATCCTACAGCATATCTGTCATTATAAGGAAGTGCAATGTGTGCGAGAGGTACCTCGATTCTTCGGGATCAATTTGTCTGCAGTGCCACGTGGCCCCACGTTGCATATAGATATTTAGATAGATAATTATTTTAAATATCCTTTTTCCCGGTTGTCTGGAAGAAATCGCTTCCTTAGCGATGAGACCGCCTGTTTGCTCTTGTCTTTAAGTTTGTATTACTGCATAGGTATATATTCACTGTGGGCAAATAAAGAATATTTTCTTTCTTTCTTTCTTTCTTTTAAATTAAAAAAATAAGAACATACAATATTAAAGTAAGTTTCCAAAATAAATTCCGTTACTTCCATATACATAATGTTAATTTTATTGTATTTGGTACTTACATTACTAATGTTTTTGGGTTCATTGAAGGTTCAGTTTTTGTATTTTTGCAACCTCTTGGGTTGATATACATGAAAAATTATGAAGGTTATGTTCAGGGTTGATCCTTTAAAATTGTAATTGGAGGGATTTATAATCGATTTAATAATGTCACGACTCCTGTGTCATACGCCACACGTTAAAGAAACGTATGAACCGCACTGAAACGGTAAAGACATCATAATGGAACACAATGTTCAACAAAGTTTCTATAACTATACGAATTTAAGACTGCAATATCTACTGTTGTTTGCTTATTTGAATCACACTGTTCATCATAATTTTGCGCACTTGAAGAAATCTCATGAATTGTGAATTCATTCCACTGTGAAGTTAATAGTAGAAAACAACAACCCAATAACGATCTCATGAAATATAGATGTAAAAGTGCTACATTGTGTAACGTAAAATGTTTTGATCCTTCATACAAAAAAAAATCTGCACGGGCTAAAAATAGAGTAACCGCCATATTGTCTGTTTTTATATCCATTCAAGTGAACTCAGCACAAAACTCTGTCATCAAGAATTATGTATCTCCCCTGATCTTTTGTAAAAGATGGTGCGTAATAAAAACTTTTCTCACTTTTACTACTATAAATATACAGTGAAATTTGTTTTTAGTATCCATTCGTTCGATTGGAATTTTATCACCTCATATGTAATATATAATAAGAAATATGCCATAGAAAGTATTTTAGTCAAATCGAAAATTTATTGTAAAATCTTATTAATGAAATGAAAAACCTATTATTGAATGTAAATCATTTATTGCGTTTGCTATCATTTTGCAATGGATCGGAAATAACCGTTGATTATAAAAATCGACAAAATCGATAATACCATTACTTAATACTTGGCTAATGGCTACTGCACTTGGTATTATTACACGATAAGCAGATTTGCCGCCATGCCAATAGAGTACATTAAAATCAATCAATTTATTTGCAATCACAACACTCGTTTAAACATGGAAAAAAGTAAAGAGAAAACGAGAAATATTCGATGTTTTATTTCTTTGTATAATAAAAAAATGGTCGAGTAGATTGTGGAATATGCATTGTGAATTTTAAACAGTTTGCGCTCTTCAAAGTTCACTACGGATATATTTGAAGTGAAATATTTTTCAATGACGTTTATACAGTCAAAATATTATGAATTGTAGCCTAGCAAACATGTTGTAGCATGTCAGCATACGTGCTCAGCCCAGGAGAGTTCTATATGTAGCACAGGAGCTACGCTAACTCGCGACACTCACGAAAATTTTCTTAGTTTCAATTGTTATGTCTATCGACTGTCCATATTATACGGGTGTATATGTTGAAGATTATTAAATCTGATCCTTTAAAAAAAAGCTTATTGTTTTCATAATAATTTCACATATTTTTTCTGTGACTGTGCCATAAGATCTACAGTGTGACGGCTCTACAGAGTTTATATCACATATTAAATGAAGTCAATACACAGTGCTGCGATCCAGTAATTAACCTGGTTAATATTTTCTATTTTTTTAAAGAGCCATGCCCAGAAATGGATGGACAAAAACTTTAAAATAATATAACCCTAAATTCTATTTAGAATAAAGGAGCAATCATTACATTATTTTCATGTTTGTTAAACTCCTGGAAAGTGTTGTTGTTGCAAAAACGTAACGCTTATGAATACAGTCCATAACGCTGTGTTTCATTTTCGTAATGTATGTTTAATTTTATGAAAGTAACAAAAACGCCTTTTGAAACACGGTGAAACAGTAACCAAAAGAATACTCTTTCAGGATAGTTTACTTTCACCTTGCAATTTGTTGTTTTCGTTAAACCTCGCTAATTACGTGTAAGTAGCGCTGCTGTGGCTTCAAATTTCGCTGTGGGCTGAAGGCAATCAAGTTAAGGAGGCCTCGTTAGTTAGGAGCACGTAATGAAGAAACTTGAGTCGAAACTTGCCTTCGATACAGTGCACAGACTCTTTGATGTTACAAAATGTCGCTTATAAGGATTACGTCACCTGTTCATTTAATGATATAAGGTTTTATAAAAAGGTTTTCTATCCGTAAAAAAATAAAGCTTTTTAATAAACGTCCATTTAATATTTTAGTTAGTAGTTGATTCAATCTTTTTAACAGAGGACATAATATATAAGTTTTTTGCCATATTCATCATACGACAAAACATTTTTAATGTTTTGTAAATTCTGCATGATACCACTAGCAGAAAATTGAGTGACAGAGAAGAGGTATCTCCTCTGTCAGACATTTTCATGTTTCAGATGTATGACGAGACGGTCCATGGCCTGCTACTCATGTTTCTGTACCACGTATTTAACTGAACGATTTGCAACCAGTCAAAATCAAAATCAAAATATTTTTATTCAAAATAGAATTTGAAAAATTGCTTTTTGAACGTCAAAAATTTTCATCTACCACCGGTTCAACCCTAGCCCTGTCCTGAGAAGAACCGGCGAAACAAACTCAGTAGTAGTAATTCGTCTATCTACACGTACGTTACGTTTCGTACATTAAATATAATCACACAAATATTTCAAGTATATAAACACTTTCCAAGTGCTATGGAGGCTAGCATTTAAGTAGGTAAAGTAAAAAGGATGGTTAACTTTCATCATTAGTAGTAATTAAGTAAAACAACCGGCTAATGGGAAGCTGAGGCCAAGAGACATCAACACAAGCAGAGGATATGTAAAAGTGTTTCCTCTCATTTCAAGTAGGTATGTATGTATAAGGTATGTATGTAGGTTAACTACCCCGTAGTAATGTCCAGACTCAACTGCAATGCAGAATAGAGATATTGTGCTAAGAACCTTTGGGTAAAATATCTGGCAGAAATATCGGACGGCAATAATCTCATAAGATAATATATTCTCATCATAATAATTTATTGTTGCCAGATGCAATACTAAACTTGGTGTAATCATGCATGAAATACATCTTCATCTTCTAATATACATATAGGGCGCAGCAAGGCCGAGGGGAGCTCGTATGAAAAAATCAATATGATTCTATATCAAATTTTGATGCAAAAGGACAGCTACCGATCTGTCCGGGTGTTAATAAATTTCTAAACGAGTCTGGTAAAGTTAGCAGAGTTCGGCTTATCAGCTTATTAGACATCAGCATATTATTTTTCTTGAGTTAGAATTATTTTTGCATTGTTGTGAATCGAGGGGGACTTGCTATCGTACCAAATTGTTGGCTTTGCTATCTATTTTCGTGCAGTTTATGGTGGCCACCACCTTTAGGGGAAGGAGTGCAGGAGAGTAATACATCTGCTTAACATTTACCATGTACATGTTAACGAGCGCTTATAGTCTATATCATATATACTAATAGCTACGTCATAATATCCTATATATATCATAATACTAATAGCTACGTCATATCCAGATTGTCTCGTGTGCTCTCGTCAGTTAAGGAGACTCGCGTTGTGCCAAATCTGATGAAAAAGGGGGAATTAGATGCAAGATACATTCTCAACAAATTATCCTACTATCCTACTAATCCTAGTATAATATTATAAATGCGAAAGTTTGTGTGTTTGTTTGTTTGTTTGTTACTCCTTTACGGAAAAACTGCTGAACTGATTTCCATGAAATTTGGCATATACATAATACATATCAAACCAAAATCAAAATATTTTTATTCAAAATAGAATTTAAAAAATTGCTTTTTGTACCTACGTCAAAAATTTACATCTACCACCATAAACTTGGAATAATATACAGGATGGTTTTTATATATAAATGTTTGATTTTTATCCCGAAAAAAAATTCCTGTGGGATTTACGCGGGTGAAACCGTGGGGCGCAGCTAGTGTAATATAAATATATAAAATACTTCCTTATGTAATTATGATTTGATAACCGTGGCGGTATGTAATTTTTTTTCTTTATCACGAAAAGCTACATGAATATCGTATTGTAAGAGGTAGTGTCACACTGCATACCGCCGAATAGGGTTGGCACGACTTTTTATGACTGGATTTACTACATAATATAATACTTGCTTTACTTCGACTAATATTTTTATACTAAGGTTTTCCGGAACCTTTCCTGTTTATAATATTAACTAATCATGACACTCTGTATTCCAAATTGTATACTCATAAGTCCAGAAATGAGAAAATTTCCATATAAATTTCCCCCTGGAGGGATAAAATGGAGGGATAAATTCTCTATTTTACCGACACAAAAGATTTTAAATTGTAATCAAGAGCTTTTAATATACCGATTTTATACTTCTAAGACCAGAAATTTGAAAAACCCATACAAACAACAGTCCCTCCTTATGGTTGGATTTCTATTTATACTCACTTTCGTCATGAAAGGAACTTTTGTACCAAATTTCAAGGTTCAGTAGCTATCGGCTGTGTGT
Organism: Calycopis cecrops; assembly: GCA_001625245.1. NCBI lineage: Eukaryota > Metazoa > Arthropoda > Insecta > Lepidoptera > Lycaenidae > Calycopis > Calycopis cecrops. The sequence continues at coordinate 71,672 of LUGF01014248.1, forward strand.
GATATATAAGTCTATCAGGTTTACCTTTTTTAGGGTAAAGTTTTATAGAAGAATAGTCTGGCTTTTTGCTATTGCACTTTCATGATCCGATCATGCAGTATCACAGATCATCATTCTGACAATGTACATCAAATAAAGGTAAAAATTTTACCTCTATGACATGTATTTTAAACATTTTTTTTTATTTTCAAAATTTTACAAACTCTTTTTATTTTTAAAATAATAAATCTCGTCCAACTCTGAAGTTTGATGACGAGATGCGAGACTTATTGCCACCTGCGGTAGCCCGTAAGCCCTGCATAACCAACTGATATAAGCCTGGGACCTCGTCTTGCAGATAGCATCTGACTGCTTATTTCATTTACACCAAGATGGCCGTTCTATTTCAATTTTCCTTAATTTATTAGATTTTGTTTGTCGTCAACTAATTCAGATAAGACACGTTATTAGAAACCGGCCAAGTGCGAGTGGGACTCGCGCACGAAGGGTTCCGTATCATCACCGTCATAAGTCATAGGCCGTTACCTGGCAACAGATTCGCGCTCGCGCCACCACCGAGTCGCCTCCACTGATTATATTTTAATGTGTTTTTTATGTGTTTATTTTTATATGTAATATTAAACTTTCTACCTCTTTATTAAAATCGAGTTAAAAATTGCTTAATATTACGCTTGTTCTATGAGATACCCCTTTAATATGTTTATGCTATTTCTATTTTATGATTTATTTATAAAGGTACAACTAAATATCCTGTGAAAACTTTAAGGATCTACCTGTTACCGTAATTGATATTGAGCGTGACACGTTTATCGTAAGGGGATCCCCCTTAATATTTTTATTTTTAGTATTTGTTGTTATAGCGGCAACAGAAATGCTTAAATAATTTGTGAAAATTTCAGCTTTCTAATAATCACGGTCTATGAAAGATAGACAGACAGACAGCGGAGTCCTTAGTATGACCCTATTAGTATAGGGTTCCGTTTTCATCATATAGGTACGGAACTCTAAAAATACTACTTACTTCACACCATCAGGCTCAATTGATGTCATTAACATTACACAAACGAGCAAGTAGGCTGTACATTATGGACAAAATTGAATTCTTATCTCATTACCCCGATAATAATGTTTCTTTTTTCTTTTAGAGATGAATTTTCTATTTTATTGGAAATCCCTAAGTCGTGTTTGTGCAAAATACAGAAGAGGACGTTGATTCCATAATGAAATAGGGAGGGAATGAAATAGGATGGGAGGAAATTGCGCTTAACGCGCTCAGTAGTAGTCTTCGGGACATCGAAATAACTGAGGCTGGATTGGTTGGGTTGGGTTAAAAATAAAATGTAAGCTATGTCCTTCTCTATATACTCCTTCATATTTTAGTGAAGTTTCTGTATTATACCGTAATGTTGATAGGTGTTCAATAAATTACATGGTATAATAAGTGATCAGATGATTTTCACTTAAAAAAATTATTAATCTATGATAGCTTACAAAATTTTTAAAGAAAACATTGTGTACCACGAAGTACAAAAGTCACTCCATCCATTTTGATTAGCTGTAGAAGGTTTTACAAAAGGGAGCTGCCATCAAGTGTGTTTGAAAGTTGAGGCAGCCATTAATAGCCCTTAAAAGGTTTCATTCTTAATTTCTTGAGAGAGCCGCTTGTATATTATAACGGCGAGAGGTAGACTTGGGAACTTTCCTGCGGATTGCACGTGTGGACCGCCTTCACACTTGATCATAGTTAATTTTATCTACATAAGAGGTATTTAGTGAAAGGTACTGCCGTACTGCATTGGTGTTCAAATATGTAGACTTATTACAAGTAAGTTAGTTAT
>LUGF01014295.1:0-15169 GCA_001625245.1 Calycopis cecrops
TTGATTCCATCGAAATCTGGTCTGTTCTGGATTCCTTGCAGCGTTGCCAAGTAGACTGGAGATACATCGAGGTGATGAGATGTCTTTATAATGCCGCAACGATGACCGTTGAAGTACAGGGCCAGCGTTCTGAAGATATCAACCTACGACAAGGCGTAAGACAGGGGGATGTTATATCCCCGAAATTGTTCGCTAACGGTCTGGAGGATATGTTCAGAACGTTGGACTGTAAAGACTGCAGCATCAATATTAACGGCAAGTACATCTCTTATCTGCGATTTGCAGACGACATAGTCATTATGGCCGAAACGCTGCAGGACCTACAACAGATGCTGAATGCCCTGGCTGATTCTTCTCTTAGTATAGGCCTTCGGATGAATTTGGACAAAACTAAATTCATGTATAACGAGCACGTTATTCCGGAGCCAGTTGCCGTACATGGACTCCAACTCGAGGCTGTTCAACAGTATGTTTACCTAGGGCAAACGCTCCAACTTGGTAAAAACAGCTTAGAGAAGGAGGTCCAGAGAAGAATTCAGTTAGGCTGGGCAGCATTTGGCAAACTACGTCGGGTCTTCTCGTCACCCATCCCACAATGTCTGAAGACTAAAGTCTTCAACCAATGCGTCCTACCACTCATGACCTACGGAGCCGAAACGTGGGCACTCACGGTCCGACTGGTCCACCAATTCAAAGTTGCTCAGCGCTCTATGGAGAGAGCTATGCTCGGTGTTTCTCTGAGGGATCGAATCCGAAACGAAGTAATTCGCCAGAGAACTAGGGTAACCGACATAGCTACTCGGATTAGCAAGCTGAAGTGGCAGTGGGCCGGTCATATCTGCCGCAGAACCGATGATCGTTGGGGTCGACTGGTTCAAGAGTGGAGACCACGCACCGGCAAACGTAATGTAGGGCGCCCTGTGACTAGATGGAGTGACGACATACGCCAAGCTGTGGGCAGGAAGTGGGAAAGGTTAGCCGAAGATCGAAGCCAGTGGCGTGCTATGGGAGAGGTCTGTCCAACAATGGACTGCAATAGGCTGATGATGATGATGATGAAGTACCCTACGGATATGGATACGTGAAAAAAATTACAGCAGTAGCATATTTAATAAAATTTATTATTTATTTAATCGGCTTCGGCATTCTGTCATAATTCGCAAGTGCTTTTAATCCAGTTCGTAAGCAAAAAAAAGCAAAATTAAAAGCTACCTACTTATAAAATGTATAAGAAAAAATTTATTGAAAACATAAATATAAATTTAATTGAAAATTAGTTGACAATTGTTTATTACGTTAAAATTGACGTTTTTAATATAATTTACAAACTACGTACAGTTAAAGGACAAAGTCATAGCAGCTTTTATAACATTATTTAAAGTGAGTATATTTTAACGTTGCTAGTTCGACGGTACGCGGCGCGCTGCTCGGGATGTGAAGCCGCGGTCGGGAGTACCTACCTGCTTCAATCGAGCGTTAACCGCGCTGCGTTCATTTAGTACGCGTAACGTAAGTAAATGTTTCCTGGTAGTGCGTAAGTAACCTACGGTGGTATTGACATTGGTAATATTTTTTCTAATTTGTCTTGTTAACTAAGATTTTATAACTCTCTCTTCAGTTACCATCGTCCTATATGGGCTCTTTTTTAGATGTTTTTTAGTTTGAACTCAAAGTTGTCATACGCAACTACGGAACCCTGTGCGTGACTCGACGCGCACTAGACCTGTTAATATAATCGTCCATAAAATAAATAATATTGATAAGAGGTAGAGCCACACTGCATGCTTGCATGCAGTCGAATTGGGCTGGCACGACCGGGGAGGTGCCTCTCGCTTACAGTTGGTGATGTCGCGTTTTGTGCGGTGTATAAGTAGCCGATTGCCCATGGAGTTGGCAGGAGAAAGGAGGGCAGCGCATCTGTATAGCCTCAATGCGGATATTTGTGGGCGTCGGTAGTCATGAAAATGTCTCCGGCTGTTCGTTTGCCCTCCTTATTCATAAAAAAAACCGATTTAACAGTAACATTTTTTTTACAGTGCCCTCATAGTTAATATAAAATAAATATTGTTTAAATTACATATTTTATTAATATACTCGTATATAAAATATTGAGTATCGGAACAAACTTCTGACTGAAGTCAAGGCTTCATTGTCCAAAGTTGTTTGGTGTGTGATTGTGTACATGAACGGTAATTAGGTACACATAGGTACATAAACCAGGTCATTTCATATTATGTTATACGCGATACATCATAGATGGATCAGGGCGACACACACCATCTCTGCACAACGCCCTCTGGGGCTGTACTGAATATATAAAAGCTATCTTAGACATCTAGGTGACATAATATGTCACTGTCACGTAACAAAAGTCTCGGAATGGGGACGACTAAATTTAGTCCATTTTAACCCCCACAAGACACAAGTTTGCGCGTTTACTGCAAACAAGTCGTCCTTTATCGTTTCTCCTCCCTTTCAAAATACTCCCCTGAAGGTCACAGCTAGTATCTGAATACTTGGAGCCTCAAAGAAGATGGGTATACTCAGTACGGCTAAACAGTAGGTACTTTACACCTGCCTACCGACTGCAAGGCACAGATCCGCCTGCATATGGAGTACTGCCCACCCACCATTAGGCAGGGGCCCTGAAATATCAGCTCGATCCATTTGACCGTATTCACCGTAGAGCGACTCAAATTGTTGATGATGGTCATCAAAGATTCCATCCTTTGGCCCTTCTGTCATTTCCGATAGCTCGATCCTTTGGCCCTTCGGAGAGATGTCGGTTCCCCCTGCATCTTTTGCCGTATGAGATCGCGACAGAACTCAAAATTCCACGCCCACCACCTCGATACTTCAAAATTTGCGGTACAAACGTCATTTTATTCCGCGTACCGCGTATGGAACGACTTAGAGTTATTCAAGAAAAGAACATTCCTCTTTCTTGAAGGCCGGCATCGCGCCTACGAGACACCTAGTTTTTCGGATGTCTATGGGCGCAGATAGTCACTAAACACCTGCTCGTTTGCCACCTATAATTAAAAAAAATAGTATTTATTTAAAGTTTGAGTCTATAATATTATTATGCGCTGTCTATGTTTATAAAGATCAAGCGATAATAATTCTGTTAGGCCGGATAAAATGCTCATTTCTTTTTGATTTTCCATTTAAAAACTGCTACAATCTAATCCGTGTCAAATAACGAGTATTGCATCGCATTGTGCCCTTAACAAATTTAAAATTTTAAAGAGAATAAGATCTTGGAAAAATACTTTAAAACTACTTGTCCCAAGCTTTGATTAACGGCTGGAACTTTGTAAAGAGACACTTTACAGGGTAACATTTTTCTAAGCTTGAGCAATGGTTCGAATTGTTAAATTACTTTACTTCTGAAAGAGAATAAAAAAAAATAAATGACCTGGGGCTGGAGGAGCCTGAGCAATAAGATGATAATAAATTATACATTCTATTTATAAAAAGGATATTGTTGAAAGTAATCCAAAGTGGTATTATAAGGTTCCGTATCAATAATATTATAATTTAATTGTAGTATGAAATTGGTAGGAAAATGATTGTTGTTATTTTTTCAAATGTAGCAAGATAAAAAGCTTAATCACTTGATATTGAGTACTGACTAGTTTTGCACAGAATTTGTCAAATTTATTTTGTATCTCTTCTTTCCCCATGATACTCGGCTTATTTTAGCAAAATTTAACAAAATCTGAAATCAATAATATCTTATAAAGATGTTAAATAGAAACAAGACTTTAATTTATTCTATAAATGAATAAACTCGCCTCAACATTTCAAGTGCTACATATTTTTTATAACAAGTGCCACAAAGAGAGATTTGGCTTTCATTTATCTCTCAACTCATTCACGTAAATACAATAGTCTGAGATCCGAGTTCACCTTCACCAAACTAGTTACTTGATGATTTTATTTCTATTTCAAGTAAATGCAATAGAGATCAAGCTTCTGGACTGCGAAGCTAACTAGTGGCTGAAATATGAACTGAATGCCAGCAAACTTTCGTTTGTACGCATGATATGACAGATGTCAATATGTCATTGTCATTGTCTTTTGCTTAGTGTTTTGCCAGCTCTTAATTCCTAAAATAACCACTAGGGCAGAAAAAAGTGCTGCCTCTATGTTTCTTGCACGTTCCCTATATTCTAAGGTTCGAATTCTAACAGACATTCACCGAACTGGATGAAAAATATTTTATATAAAAATAAATTATTAGTATAAAATTGCAATTAAATAATAAATTTAAACATCATTGTTTCGTTTCGATCGAAGATTGCAGTCGTTAAAAATATAAATCCTCACTCTCTTTCAGATTTTGTAACTTAAGTAGTCAAATATAGTGTAACTCAAAACTACATGCAAAAATAAGATGTGATGCACAATTTCTTTACATTCCTCAAAATTAATTTAAATAGGACTGTTCATGTTTTTCATATTTCCTAATATAATTACGACTAAAAGAAAACCGGCCAAGTGCGAGTCGGACTAGCAGGTTCCGTAGCAACGAATGGTCCAAAATAATTTAGCTTATTTATTACTATACTTTTATTTTTAATAAAAATGTATTATTTCTTAAAAACTAATAATGATATCTCGCTCAAACCAAAAGAAAAACCAATAAAAGTTTCCCTTAGATCTACAGCAGATATAATTTTTAGATTGCTCGCTCTCTTATTTTTAAAGTTAGAGGGAGGGACACACTCATATTTCCGCTTTGGAAGCGTCTATCTTTCAAACAATTGGATAATGTTTTTTTTTAACCTTGATATCATTTTAAAGACCTAAACATAGACACATTATTACAGGTTATATGAAGAAAAAATATTTCGATTCAGTTCAGTATGGAGTGCTTTAATTTTTAATTTGTTTATTTATATTCAAAATTCGAATAGCGGTTCACAGACATCAATTACAAAGTTTCAACTATGAAGGCCCCCTCTGAATCGATTAGAAAAAAAATGACTGTGACATACGGACGGACAGACAGACAGAGATGACGAATCTATAAGGATTCCGTTATTTGCCATTTTTCTGCGGAACCCTAAATAAGGGACTAATGTTCAGTGAACCAATAAATCATTACGTTGGAATCATTATTTGTTTCAAAAAGCCGATCTAAAATAAGAAAAGGATTGTAAGAGATCTTAGATAAACAAAATTACAGTTTGATTACTGTTTTGATTTGTTTTAAAGATAGAGAGTAACTTAGCTCGGCATTGAACAAGGAAGATTATTTAAGGCGGTTTGAAAATCATGGCCAGCTTAACGCGATGTAAATTGAGATGGCACGTTAAACAAAGAACACCGATTAATTACTAATGGCTTTGATCTATATTGTTACAAATGTTTGATTTTAGTGCTTTCTAATTATTTGTGCTTTCATATTATAGGGAAATTGTATGAAAAGTATAATAATTATATCTATTTATATAATATATTATTCCATCAAACGTGACAAAACACAGCATCAATAAAATAGATATATGAAATCTTTAGTTAAACATAACACATACACACATAACAGATAGTACCACGATTTGGCGGTACGATATGTTTCAATTGCATGCGAGCGTAAATGGGGTGTCACTGCCTTCTAATTTAGCGATGGGGATAAATTATAATACCATATAATACCAATAGCGTAATTGAAAACATTGTTTATTGTTTAAACATTAGGTGAAAGTAGATTACATACTGCATATTTAAACTAATACAATACATGCCTCTTAGATAATGAAAGCAATAAATTGAATTGTACTTCTTATATGTTTAACATAGTAGCGCTAGTTTTATTGGACATATTTTAGTCTAAGCTTAAGTATGACTTCAGAACTTCCTGTTATTTCGCGACGTAATAACTTTTTTAAAAAGAATCTAACAATATTAGATGCTTTGAAACCTGTAATTTTTATTCAATCATGCATTGGATATCCCCGTCTATATTTATATGATTGTCGCAAATTAATTCGCGTTTTTTCTTACCTTCATTCATTTTTGATAACATTTACGATTCTGTTCTTTATAAATTATTATGAATTAGGCACAGTTAGTTTATTATTATACAAATATGTCACTGTAATAGCGTATATTGCAAATACGCTTAATTGTATCTTTTTTAATAAGGCTGCTCATTTTAATCTTTTTGTTAACTTAAATACTTTTGATGCTAATATGAACGTGAGAAGTTCATTTTATAAATCTCTGAAAATTGTCTCTATTTTATCTATTTCATCTATATTAATATTTTATATGTACGAGATTGTCGTATACATTTGTTTTTTATTTCCATATTGGGGAGTTGACTTTGATTTTTTTGCAGCCTATGCTGCCCTTATCGGTTTCGATTTGGAGATCTTATTCATCAATTGTTTACTGTTTACTGTATATCAACGAGTGAAAATAGTTCACACATATGTTAAAGAAAATTTAACTGACGATAAGTTAGAAAATAAATCTATTTCTAAAAATCAAGCTATAAACATATCACAGCTCATTCGCTTCATTCACATTCAATACAATCATTTACATAATTGTAAAGAAGAATTGAATGACGTGATCAAATTTTCAGTAAGTGTACCGATTAATTAATTTTTTTACCGCTATCAACTTCAATATAATATTTTTATATGTTAATGTATTTATACACCTTTAGTACTAAGGTATCATATAGCTATCTGATGATAGATATTTTCTGAAATTCGTGCAGTTTTTGTGTTTATACCATAAAATTTAATAAAAAAAAAAGCCTTTTTACGAAAAAAAATCACATAAATTTGTATTATAATACAAATTTATGTGAATGTTAAGGTTCGACGTTATCTTTCCAGGTGACTGTCATTCTTGTTACATCTATTGTATCCACTGTGTTACTCCTTAAATTTCTTATAACTTCGATGCACTATGTGAATCAATCTATTGAGGTAAGTAGGTCTCTTTGAAAGAGAAAAGTTCGTTATCGTACCCAGTAACGTGCGTATTTATAACGCATTTTTGTCTTCAAAGGTCATCAGTTATGAGCGAATAAACATTAATCAGTGTTCGTTAAAAGGACTTTTTAGTAAATTTGTAGATGATATTGTCTATAATAATCATGTCTCTATTGAATTTTCTTGATTATAAATCATTTTAAATAGCATAATGGTCACCGTACATGATATATCACCTCGGAAAGATATTGTAACCGTATCACCTCGAGCCGTTCAGTACTCTTTGTATTAACCTTCATATTGCAACGTACACTAATGAGAAACGTAGCGTTATCGCCTCACCTCGTAAAGTGAAGGCGATAGGGTAACTAGGGTAACTTCCTTTTCCGAGTTGATATGTGTGCGTAGACCATAAAAAGATATTTTGTTTGGACAATCTGCTATAAGATGAAATAAATCACGCACTTGACTTTTGTTGTTATAATTAAATTATTATTATTACATTTTAAGATGATGACATACATAACTGTCACAATATTTGGAAGATGTATTAAATATAATATACTTATGATAGTAATTTGTTATACAACTCGTTCGACAACAAATGAAGCAAGAAATATGAGATTACTGATACAGAAATTCTTAAATCACGAACTAGGTGAGTTGGCAGCAATTTAAAAATGGTTTTTTTACCTATCATTTCAATGTAATTTATCTAATGTTTTATTTTAAAATACGTCCTATAAATACATCATAACATTGGCCTCTTCCTTTCTTCTCCCACCTCCCATCTATATATAAAATACTTTTGTCTAAGATGAATTAAATAACGGATGGTAATCGTGGCCATAACGCTTTACGCATGACTCTAGAAGGAGCAACACCGTGTAGACCAACCCCCTGCGCATTTTCCTTTTATGTTCAAAGAATTCACTCCAACTGTAAACATAAAAATGTATCGTGGAACACGTAATACGTACGTCATGCGTTACGAGTCTAAATAATTAATATTTTTTAATAATCGTATAAATAAATTTCACTCGCTCTAGTTTATTGTGGTCTATATGTTGTTTTTTTCAGATTTGCACCACTATCGACAACTAAAAGCATTATTTAAGCTGACTCAGGGTACAGAATTCCTTTATAAATTATATGGAAATATTAAATTAGATATGAAGCTACCCTTAAAATATGTAAGCGTATGTATTACTTACCTTGTTATTATTTTACAGTTCTATAAGTTTATAAATTGATAATATAATTTTATAAGTTGTAAGTGTGGATACTTCTATCATTTATTGGAAAAAAAATATATGCATTGACAAATTGTATTCTATGCCATTGCCTCATGGTAGTCAAATCGGTAAAGTCAGGTTGTACGAATTGGCCAATAGCATAAAGATATAAATATTTTTAGCTGTATGTTGTATATCATCATGACAAAAGATGTATAAAATGTAGGTAATAATGTGAAATTTATTAGTTTTTCAGAGATATGAGTCCTCGTGGGAAAGCATAATAATATTATAATGCTTAATAATTGTAGTTAATTGTGTATGTACATAAAAGGTGTGTTAATTGTTAATTTCAACGTTAAAAAAGAAAGTAATTTTACTGGTTTTCGCCTCACCTAAGTATATACTATTCATATAAAATGTTATATACTTACCCTTAAGTAGCCACACTATGAGATTTTTGTCTACAGGTTTATTAATTCCTGGAAAATTTCATCTTACCGCTTAAAATATGATCTGAATCTAAAAACTTCTTAGTAAATTCCTTTCTCTTATTCCTTTCCTCCAAAAGCAAGTCGCGATATGATTAGATATACTGTGACTACGTAGTGAGGTTGAAACATACAGTCAGTTGCTAATTTTGAAGGAAGGTAAAAAAAAGGAATAGAAATCGAGTAGATAAAGCAAAAATAACTCTTGAATCAAGTTTTAACTAAAAGTAAACTGTGGTGATTTGAAAAAAAACCGACTATAATAGAACTCCTCTACTTTTAGTAGGGGTTTTACAAAAGCATGTAATTTGTGTACTAACTTACTTATCACTAAGTAGGTACATGATATTTATGCACTGTATATGTGAGGAACGAAACTCAATAGGAAACCATTTTACAAATTTTTGTATTTTTTATTTTTGGTCAATTTAACTACAATTTATAGAAATTTAAGTTTATTTTTGTAACTGATTTGTGATATAACATTTTCTCTTCGATTTGATTTGATGTAATGATATTAAGAGTTTATGTGTGAATTTAATAATTGTGTATAAACTACATTTATATATATTATATTAATTCTTCTGTGCAAGGGCTTGTCATTGAACTCCTCCTTAACGACTGGACCGATTTTGAAGTGATTTTTTTTGTGAGTTGAAGGGAATTTGGGAACAAATCAAACCGTATAATATAATTATTTTTATTTGATTGCCTCGTGGTCTAGTGGTAAGCGTGTTCAATCACAGACGTGAGTTTCTGGATTCGAATCCCGGGTCAGACCAAAATTTGTTATTGGAATTTTTAAATTTCTAATCCGGTCCGGAGTCAGGAAGCTAGTTAACACATTCCCGTGCCTCGGAGAGCACGCCGTCGGTGCTGCGCTTGGATTTATCTCCGGTCGTGTAGGACTGCCGTCCCATCGGAATAGAAGAGTCCTGCGCAGATGGCCGTATCGAAATCGGCTAGGATGACATTATTATTATTTATTTATTTACTATCACGTTTAAAATTTATTTATTTTAAAAAGCTCGTAAAGTGCTCTTACTCTAGCAGTTATACGTGTGCCATAATTATTTCTTTTTTTATTACTAACGCAACAGCATAGCTGTAATTTTTAGACGGTATCCGTCTAAAAATTACAGCTATGCTGTATATAAGAGCATATGTAAGAGAGAAACATCCCCGTCGGGCCAGGCCAATTCGGACATTAACTATACTGCTAGTGTTTGTTTATAGATAAAGACCGACCAACTACAAAGAACTTCGAGATAACAAATATCCTGTTACTGTCTAACTTTAACCGAGGGTATTGCGCAGAAAACTTAAGCTTCCATATTCTAAGATCGCTTACCACTTAAGTTTTCCAACTATAATGTTCTTCGATTCTTCAGTCTGTTATTAGATAGCCATCTCAAGTAAACAGGATTTTTTTGAGTTGACTCCATAAGAAACAATCGATGACGCTTACGATGTATAGAATACATGAGGTGGACGTGTGCCGTAATAGCTGAATTTCGGCTATGACGGCTCTATAGCAGCGTGCCATTTCCGTAGGACATACTATAGTGCACTAATGTCTTGCACTGTCTATTCAGATGGGACGGCAATCCGATCCCACCTGAGAGAAATCAGGCGCAGAACCAACAACATAACGTTATCTCAAACGAAGTGAGTGAAACATGGCCAACTTCCTGATTTCGGCCGTTATAAGAAATTGAAAAATACCCATTATGGTTTTTAATCCGCATCGGGATTCGAACCCGGGTCTTCTTTCTCCTCTGTAGTTGTTGAACTCCTCACGACTGTAGTTGTACATACGTGCCACTAGACAATTGTCGCTGTGATGCACGAACGTTTGCGCATCAATCGCTTCTGAATCCAGTTTGTTTGACTATGCTCCAGGCGCATGTATGAGGTAATACACATTTTTATATAGTATTACGGGAAAAAATGAGCAGGTGGAGGTGGGCCTTTTTATGAGTATACCATAATTTGGATCGGTTGGGATAAAAGTTGCCGTCTTTCCCTTTTTTCCTAATCTAATGGGAGCCAACGAAAACTCCTAAACTGCACAAGACGCGACCCCAAAACGATATTACCTGTCGTGCCGGTTTACTTCGATTACTATACAGCATAAGCACTACCTATTACAAAAAAAAACCATAAATTTTTGATATTGTGGTATCAGTTCCTATCCTAATAGTTGAATGTGGCGATAACGAGCAAGATCACCCATTCAGTGCTTTTCAAACTCATTGGAAGCTTCCTGAGATGTTTTTAGGTTTAATGTTCATTGTTTGATTTTGAGGCGATAATAATGCTACACCAGGATCCCGGTGTGATTTGGATACTTAGTTTTTATCCTTAGAGGAGTTGGATATAATGTAAAAATATACGATAAAATCTGTGCACGTTTCGACCCAAGCGGTTTTGCTTGGGTTGCTTACCCAACGCCATATGGACGGTGAACACGTGTTCTGACTTAAAATATACGGCGTTGATGTAAATGTACCTTTTAATATAGCAATATATATTTAAATAAGTTAAAGTTAGGTCATATATTCTAAAACCTCAATTTAAATGAGCCCCCTACATTAGAAAATATGTACTACTACGTAGCCAGGGCACAGACTACAGTAGCACTCAGGAGTATAGTTATAACTGTTATACAATTAATCTTACAACAGAACTTAAAATTTTAACAAAAACACGGACAAAGACTCTGTGGAAGTAATGTATTTGGTATTCTCTACAAATGACCTCTACAAATGTAAGTGACGTGTTTTAAATTTCTTAAGATTAATTATTGACTTTTCCCACGACGCTTTCCAATTTAGTTTTTATTGTACTTTCTCTTACTTATGTGTCTTTAATTCTTAGAAAATTATGTAAGCTTAGGGTAAGGATGCCGATTATGAGATACCATTTTGTTTTTTTGCCATAAAAACAATCTGATTCTACTTATAACTATGAAAATTATGTTATTCGATTCGGTATTTAGTGTAGTTTGACTATAAAATACTGTTTAGCATTAAGTATAACTATTTTGTTTGTTACATCAAATAATCTAAGAAAAGTCAGAAATGACGTCTCAGAAAAATGGTCTCCTAATAAGAGATACTAGAGGTTTCTTATATGAGATAGTATCTCATATTAGGTACATTATATACGTTTGAAAGAAAAAACAAAAAATCTAAATTAAAAATTAAACTTTTTATTGAGATTTTTTTTAGAAAAGTATTTCTATGTAACGTCTAGTAATGAGTTCATATAAGTATAATTTAAAATGACTTATCCTAATTATAATAATGAAATCGGTATCAAAAATTAACAAATCCAAAGATCTATTATTTTAAGGTATCTAACATTAAATGTACCTACACAGTGACCTTAAATGACACATACCTATATAAAAATAAAAAATAATTGAACAATAAAAATTAGTTTAAAAATATTTTTTAACTTAAGATTATTAGATATATCTGTCAGACTCAACATAATCACGCTAATATCTATAGATATACAGGTTGTAACAGACAGCGTAACAATAACTTAGCATGAAGACTCATCTCATGAAACTAAACAACTTTCACTATGGAACTTATATCCGGATTTTAAATTTATTTTTTGACTTCTCGTATGTCGCGCGCGAGATGTACCTAAGTATTAAAATCATTTTTTTTCATTTCATTTCGGATAAGTTTCATAGTTTTGCGGGCTGAGTTACCATGCTAAGTTATCATTACGTTGTCTGTTACACCCTGTGTAGATATTTAAATGGCACATATGAAAATATTCTTAGAATATAGTAATGTTAGATCACAATAAACACAGAAATTTGTTTGTTGTTACTTCTCCACAATCTTCATGTGCCCACTTGAAACATCCGTGACATTTAGCCCATTTTTCGCCTCTTTGATCTTCTTTATCCATTCCTTTCCTTTCCAGGTTCCTTCTCCTCATTGGTGACTTCTAAAATCAATTTTTTTATAGATAATATTTCTATATATCTAATATGAGATATCTCATTTTAGGGGACCCCACGTGTCTCATATTAGGAAAATGTCTACTTTAAACAAAATGGCTCCCCATTATTTTTTGACATAGAAAATACAAAAAAAATGCAAAGGAATTGTAAAATTAACAATGTAATTGACGTGACGAAGATAAATGTAAATAAATAATTATAGTAATAAAGATTTAACATACCTCGTTAACATTGGATGACAAAAATCTAGTTTTGTGGTTTCGTAGAAAAACGCACGCATACGAGCAAACTTCACCGCGGGCGGAGAGGCAGTAACACTAGTTCTGATCTGTTCCCGCACTGCTTCTAACGACACTTACACCAAATAGCTGGTGCGATTAGTGTCGCCAAAACCTGACTATCTCATATTTGGCAACTATCTCATAATTGGCATCTTTACCCTATGATTGAAGCATTCGATTGCTAGTCATTTTCTTCTAAAAAAATTCGCGCACCTAGGCTACAAACCAAAAATACGAGCATTACAACGTAAAAAAGCTGACAAGCTTAGTATTGCTGACGTTTGTGCTTTTTGCTATCAGGCTTACTGCAAATATAACAATTCAGTGTCTTTTTAGTGATACTTATCGCGGTTTATTTAAGTATTTTACAATTTCGACGTTTCAGAAGCTTTATAACAACCATGGTTGGCAAATTTTGCATTACACAGCCATACAGAAGGACAACAAATTGGTCTTTTATAGGATTCCTTATTGGTTTTGTTTTGTTTTTGATGGACGAAACCCTTGAAACGCCTAGAAAAAGTACGTGTACGAAAAACCAGCAGTACGTGAAATGTAACTGTATGATTTGTTATCTTCAATTACAAAAGTTTATTTGTAGTTTCTTAAAACCTAAAATGTATTTTACTTTAAGTGAAGCTGTTATAGCATTTGTCTGTTAAATCGTCCCTGCAAGAGACTCATTTGTAAAACAAAAGGTCACTTGTGTGAAATAACACGAGGACAAAGATAAAGGGGGAATGAACGTGAGGAGGTTAGGTTGAATTGGTCATTTTATCGCCGATCAGCTATCAATATAATGGAATAATCTTAAAACATAATTGGATTTTAAGTAAACGTTGAAAGCGCCTCAATATACATTTTTTAAAAGGGAGTTCCATACTGCATTGCTGTCGGACTGGAACAACCGAGATAATGTACTATACATCGATAATGAAATAGAAAAAGGTAAGAGAGGCGAACAACATATTGCTTATATACAATAACAGCATGAACGACAATTTTCATTTATTTATATCATACAGAGACAGGCATATAGTTAGTCTAAATAATAAAATTACCTCACCGTCATAGTATAGTATGGCACGCTGCTATTATACGTACGAGAGACCATATTTTGCTAGATTACAGCCCCACCTAGCTGCAACGAAGCAACATCACCTCATATGAAATTTTTAGTATAACCTCTTCAATTATTCTATGCCCAAATATAAAATTGGTCTTGTTTTAGTCGAGTAAGAGATGTGTTTTATGACTACACAATCATTACTGGCGTGGGGTCTGCTATTCTTGTTGGCAAGAGAAAGATGTTCAGTCACGTATATAGGTGTTTTGTTGCCAGATAGTTTCAAATCAGCATTGTTCAGTTATTCGGGGTTTTTTATTATACTGATTAACGGAAGCTAACAATTGATCCCTAACTCTTGGTGAGCTGAATTGAATTATCAATGAGCGTGAACGTGTAGACTTGTTTGGAGTTTGGCAATACTTTTGGAATGTGTTATATCTGCTTCTTTTATCTCAACTGATTTATCAAAATTATATCCATATCCTGATCTTAGCTGCCTGATTACACTATACATATTTATGTCTTGCTTATGTTCTGGCAAACATTGTAATTCCAGGTTGCTTGCTCTAGCCTGCTGCTTCAAATACTTAAGACGATGGCTTAGCTCTGTTATGTTTTTAATTTCTTTCTGGGTATATTCATCTCGTCCTAATCTACACCCCATTTACGTGGAAACGTCCTGAATTTTTAAAATACGTTATATAAAATACAATTATATTAAGATAGCTGTCGTTAAATATTTAGAAGTAATCACAAAAATTTATTGTTTTATTTTTTCGCCTATTCTATTATTTTTTACGTCTTCCATAACAAAAATTAACCGGAAAGTTATTTAAATATATATACCTATATATATCATATTATAATACACCAGTTTGTGCTAGCAAGTATTAAATATTAATGAAGTAATCACATAAAAAAATCTTTTCATCTTTTTATTTTTTAACCATCCCTTAAGCCTGTTTTTTATTACTTTTATTCGCTTACACGAGATCGACGTAAAGTGACAGCTGGGCTGTCGCGTTTTGTCGCCCATGGAGATAGGAGGAGAAAGGAAAGCAGCACATCTGTATGGTCTTTATGTGAATATTTATGGGCGTCGGTAGTCATGAAAATGGCTCCGTCTGCTCATGTGCGGGGGGGGGGGGG
>LUGF01014295.1:15178-30673 GCA_001625245.1 Calycopis cecrops
CATACCACAAAAAAAACTTAGGTAGTTTTTCATAATACTCATAATGTTATATTATATTCTGGGCCTCGTTTAGTTAGACAAACTGTTGGTCGACCGTTTACCGGATTGGAAGACGATCTCCGAGGAGTGATGCTGGGCGTTCTTTGAAGAATGCCCGTGTCCGGCCATGGTTCATTAAATATGCTTTTATAAGACTACGTCAATTTGATACAGGGCATAGTGCCCTATGTCAAAGTAAGATGACAGAACCCATTATTTTGTCATAACGAGTATTTGCAGGTGAGCTAAAATATTCCACTTATGCATTATGCAAGATACTATCTATTGCATGCATAATATACAGCAAGAGTGGTAAAGGTCTCGGTGTCTGCAAAGTATTGTAGTACTCTTAGAGTGGCCAACAAAATCATTAATGCTAATTCCCATAAAACACGCATAGTATAGTATACATATTATAAAACATAATATGCTTTACAGGAGTTAGCTTTGATGATGTATATTGTATATATTATAATATCTCTAGAGTATACTAAATCTAAACAAGCTTAATAGTAGAAGTAGTACTCCTTTAAATAGGAAAGCACTCATATTATTTAAATTGAATAATTAGAAAACATTAAAATTAAACACGTCGAACAATATAGATCAAAGCCATTAGTAATTAATCGGTGTTCTTTGTTTAACGTGCCATCTCAATTTACATCGCGTTAAGCCGGCCATGATTTTTTATATTACCGCCTTAAATAATCTTCCTTGTTCAATGCCGAATAATACTGAGTTACTCCTTATCTTCAAAACCAATTAAAACAGTAATTAAACTGTGATATCGTTTATCTAAGATCTCTTACAATCCTTTTCTTACTTTAGTTTCGTTTTGAAACAAATAATGATAATAGTAAATGTTGTGAAGAACACAAACAGTCTGATAAATAATTTTAAGGAATGTAAAGAAATTGTGTATCATATCTTATTAAATTTATATATAGTTTTAAGTTAAAATATACTTAATTATTGAAGTTCCAAAATCTGCAAGAAAGTAACAGTTTATATTTCTAACGATATTAATCTTCGAGTCTGTATGTCCGTCACTCTGTCCGTATGTCATAGCCATTTTGTTCCGAAACTATTGGGCCTACGTTGTTGTAACTTTGTAGGTTTATGTATCCTGTAAACCGGTTGAGCTGAATATATATTTTTTTCATCTAACCTTTATGTGAAGGGTATCTATAGGTCTCAAAAAATTACGTTACGGTTACTATTTTTGTAAATATAGTATAGGGGGCTAACGAGCAGGTTTTTGGTGACTACCGCCGCCCATACACATATTAGAACGATTTTTCGTCAAAATCAATTGTTTAAAAGATAGACACTTCCAATGTGGAAAAATCCCCCCTCCCCCCTTTAACTTTTAAGTAAAAGAGTAAGAAATCTAAAAAAATGTATGCTGTATACGCACTTGGCCGGTTTTCATAAATAAAATATTATCATCTTACTGTTCAAACTCCTCCAGCCTCAGTTCATTTAATTTCTCTTTCAGAAGTAAAATAATTTAACAATTTGAACCATTACTCAAGGTTAGAAAAATGTTATCCAGTGAAGTGTCTTTTAACAAAGTTTCGCCGGTTAATCAATGCTTGGGACAAGTATTTCAAAGTACATATTATTTGCCTAATATCTTATTCACTTTAATAGTATAAATTTGTTAAGGGTACGATGTGATTCAATACTTTTTTATATGACTCAGTAATCTGAGTTACAATTTAATAATTGTAGAAATATTCAAATAGAAAATAAAACAAAATTAAGCTTCTCTTAGTTGTCTTAACAAAATTATTATCGCTCGATCTTTATAATTAGTAGCAGTGTATAATTTAGACAAGCTTTAATGATTTAACAATTAAAAGGCTTTTTCTTATTTTTTTTGCTACCGAACCGAGGGTGAGGTCCGATGGATGTGTGGGATGTCCCGCGTGTGTCATCGGCCGTCAATACTGAGGTGCCCCGGATCGATGTCAGCTACAAGGCACCTTGGTGTCTGGCCAGTCCCTCGTAAAGGGCCGGACTTCACCAAAACAGTAGGGCTAATCCGCCCCTTCTAACGTCGGGGCTGTGCAGTGGTGTCAGGTTCCCATTCTAACCCCTGACCTCAGGTATAGAGGCGTATAAGTTGCGCGTAGCGCGTTTGCCCGACTCCCACCCATCGTTTACCTGTCAGGCCATTCGCCAGCTCTTCCCTGGCCCGCCTAGCGGCCTCCTTCTGGGACATTAAAGTCTCGCAGGCCATCGTCTCCCAAGATCTGTCACACTCGATCATGAACAGATTACGCTCGAGAGTGAGAGGAGGAAATCGTGACGCTGAATGGCCCATCTAGGATACACCTCTAGGGTGTCTTGGGCAGTGTCCTGAGCAGCACCATATTCATGGCTGCGCGCATCCCTCTCCCGGCGGATTCAACACAAATACGCACCGAAGCATGCATGCCCGGTGAGCACCTGTATCATACGAAAGGTAAGGGGTTTACGCTCGGGGAGCATTCATCGCTCTAGGATAGGGCGCAGCGCGTTTGTAGTACGCACACCGTTCGTCGACTGCGCCAGGTCCTCTCCCCACCTACGCATCAGGGCCTCTTCTCCTCGCCGACACAGTTGACGAAGCCCCTCTGGCGGCAGGTACTCGACTCGTATCCCTCTGTCTTGAGCAAAGAGGTATACGTCGGCAAATACTGCCGCTACTAGCTACCACGGCGAGTCAGAGCTGTTGTTGCCGCGCAGGAGACTGTACGGTTCCGCTTATTGCCCTCACCGCTTTGACTAGCTGCGCCTTGTGGGCCTTATTGGCTGCAGTGAGGGCATCCACACGTACAGGAGCCCCGTACAAGGCCATACTCCTATATATACCGGAATATAATCTTCGACATGCGGCAGGATAGTAGGTACTTAATATTACACTGACAATACCTATACTTATATCAATAAAATATAATTATATCACTAAAATATATAAACAATAAAGCACATAAAACAATAAAACACATAGAACAATGAAACACATACATTGCAACGGTTAGGAGTTGGAACGTACACGCAAAAGGCACCAGTGACTGACATACATCTAGTCAGTTCGCTACCATGTTCAGGATGGTGTTGGTGCTGGCAAAGGCTCTCGTACCAGGGATGTGCTACGCTTGCGCATCGTCGTATAAAAGCAGTCCACTTGCGCCTCTGCAAACATCCCCGAACCACTGCACCACCACGGCATACGTATACCATGGTATATCTAATATATAAAATTCTCGTGTCACAGTTTTCGTTGCCATACTCCTCCGAAACGGCTTGACCGATTCTCATGAAATTTTGTGAGCATATTGAGTAGGTCTGAGAATCGGCCAACATCTATTTTTCATCCCGATATTCCCACGGGATCGAAAGTTACGCGGGTGAAACCGCGGGGCGCAGCTAGTGGTATAGGTATGTCGTGGTGGTCATCAGCTTTATATTTTTTTAAGATGGATGAACTTTCCTGTGGTTATTTCTGTGCTTCAGTCCTTGAAGGAGGCGATCTTACATATGCTTTCCGTCAGTCGTCCGCAAGGTTGTTTTCTTAGACTCCAATTTCTTATTATATCTCGACAGTATACGATTACAAAAGTATCAAAATATATAATGTAGTTACTAGGCAGAATATTGTGTACAATTATACATTTTTCCACAGTCCAATGTATTCCATCTATTTGCATTTTACAAGGACCGTTTTGTCAATGCCATTTGTAACTGCGGTTTGGAACATGTGGCTACAACCTAAACGTTAGAATATTGTACACACATTTGATATAACCCTTTATATTTATCACTTTTTCTGTTAATAGTTTCCCATAATATTATCTTTTATATTATTTTCAATTTCATATTTTCATTAAAGAAATAAAATTTAGAGGTAGTGCCAAGCTGCTTTGCAGCCGGAATAGGTGGGCACGACCAGGAAGTTTACCATTAGCTTACATGATTCCCATAAGACCTACTTTGTCGCGTTTCGTGCTGTTTGTAACTATTCGGTGGCCCATTTGGGATAGAGGTGAAAGACTTGACGGAAAAATTCATATGCAAAATCGATAACAGTATATTAAATATGGCGCTAGTATTCACGTATCTCAAATGACTTGTATGTCCCCCTATAATATAAAAAAATATTAATATGTGTATCAGAAGGCAATGTGATTTGGCTGTTACATAGGTTTTCGCCTGGGATATTATCAGTTCTGTATCCTGTCTTTTAACTTATCGGTAGCCGTCAAACTACAACACAAAACAAACAACAAAAAAGCCGTAAAAAAGCTACTTTTATACTTATTTTTCTCCCTAACTAAAAAAAATATTTTTGGTTACTGACAAATATGACAGTAACCGAATATTTTACACGAGCATGAAGCGTGGGCGGAACTCTGCTAAACCGTCATTCATATTTTCTAATTTACTTGTCGATGTCAAAAATCAGATCAATCCGAGCGATAGTTCAGCCACAGGAAGTTTTATCGCATGTCGTACACGCTGTATCATCAGCTGATCGAGCGCCCAGCCGCCCTTAGTCCGCCGTCGTCATTCATCCCGTGCGTGGTGTAGCCGCCCGGTGCAAAGCATGTTTACATTTTATCGCTATTTAACTTGTTTGAAAAAAGTATTTTCGTATACTTGCCGTAAACTTTTTTTATAACTAATAGTTTTGGATTAACTGTAGGCGCATATAGTATAAAATGTAGTTTAATTTAATGCCACTCGCTTTTACCTCCTTGTATATACATATACATTGTGAATAGATATAAAAATATTATATTATAACACAATTCACAAGAGCATCGAGCATTTATTAAGTTTTAACTTTTAGTAACAATTTTTGAAAAATAATAATATTTTGGTTTGTGAACTTATAAAAATGTAGTAAATTAGGTACTACTTTTTACAGAAAGATAAATTAAACCCAGCGAAAAGAAAATATACAAAGTAGTAAAAATTAATAACACTACATGCATGCATGCAGCCGAATCACGACGGCACGACCGGGGAGGTACCTCTCGCTTATACAATAAATGACAACTGACTTGCAACTTCAATTTTACTTTTTAAATTAAAAAAGTTCCACCTCGTCACAGTGTAAATTGTGAAAGTCGATTAGCAATTCCACGATATAGCAGTGCGATCTTATTTAACAAGAAATCTCAAAAGCAAATCTGAGAAGAAGTTAAAATTAAAACTCATTCTTTGCGTTAATACTACATTGCGACTCGAACTTTCATCCGACACAAGAAGATTAGCGCAATTTGTTCGTTTCGTTCGTGAAACTTGTGAAACCGCGGTTTTATTAACTTGCTTCCTATAACAGGATTTGAGTTTTTCGTTTCGGTAATTTTTTTATACATTACATGATATTATAATTATTAATCGAAGTTATGCTAACTGGATTACGAGTCACTATATGGTTGCTTGGTATGCTTGTGCTATGTGCTTCTCGGGAAGCCCAACACATCTATCAGACATGTATTGACTTTCCGGCTACGAAGCTATACATAGGAATCTGTTATAATATGGTATTTTATGTATCTTTATAAAATGTATATTAAGATTTTTCTCATACATGACCTAAAATGTAGACGATGAAATATAACAACAATAATTACTTAATGTATAAGTATAATCATATATTAATCAGATTCATATTATGTTAATAAAATGTGATCAAGAAACTGGGCAGGTGGAGTTACGTTTTCCTGTTTTTTGTATTCGTATTTTTGTATAATAGTTAATAACAAAGGCGCGCAAGAGAGGAACAAGCGAATGACATTTGACGATATCACAGACTACATAAAATATGTCACTATTAACACTGTTTTTATCAAATTTATAACACTTTTGAATTTATTTTTGTTTAAGGATCTTAATATATTAATCGAATTTAATATATTTTACAGTTTAGCAACAATGAGATATTGTAGGTAATATGATGCATTTTAAATTCCTTATTCAAATTAGTAACTTAGTAGTTAATTAATACATGATTAAATATACTCATTTATACAAAGATAGTACATAAAACGCCCATTAAATTATAAAGATAAAATTAAATTTGTTTTTTGTAGCACGCTGTTCACAGTTCGCCAAAAGTGGACAGGTCCCTTTATGTAAATTCTATTAAATTATAAAGATAAAATTAAATTTGTTTTTTGTAGCACGCTGTTCACAGTTCGCCAAAAGTGGACAGGTCCCTTTATGTAAATTCTTTCGCCTGTATCAATATGGACTTACACACTTTGAATTTACATTTCTATAAGGCCCACTTTACCATTAGATATAACTTTGCTTTTATAAGTCTATCTGTAAAACTGCCAACAAATTATTATTACATTTTAATAATACTGTTACATTGCTCTCTTTTTAAAATTTTAAAACGAATGTATCTTCTTAGTGATTCCCAGCAAACAATGTTTATTTGT
The DNA here is from genome assembly GCA_001625245.1 of Calycopis cecrops. NCBI lineage: Eukaryota > Metazoa > Arthropoda > Insecta > Lepidoptera > Lycaenidae > Calycopis > Calycopis cecrops. Next base: position 21,661 of record LUGF01014295.1, read on the forward strand.
TTAATTGTAACATATAATTTTTATTTAACTCTATGTATAAATTATATAATTAGTAGGATCTAATAACTTAAATAATAATAATAATCTGTGGATTTAACACATCACAATGTGACACAAGCCCCGTGATAAGTGCCGTAAGGACTTGTGTTACGGGTAGGTACCTACTAGACAACGGAAACATATTTAATTTTATATATTTAAGATTTTATTATAGTAATACATAATATTATAATCCATAGATAAATATCCATGAACTATGCGTGATTTGAACACGCGACTCCTGATAAAATATTTTATCCATATGAGAAATTTAAGAACAACCACCGGAATATCCGTTATAAAGGTTTGTCGGCATTGTTGTTATCGATATTTTACAGGCATTGAAAACTTATGGGATAAAATCCCATAAGTTTTCAATGCCTGTAAAACATCTCTGTTGAATTTACAAAGTCTTCCGCCCAAGATCAAGACATTGGAGATAACTTGGGCGTTAGTTAGTTAGAAAAGCGCCGCCTTCGACAAGAAAGATAATGTTTCCTTGAATATCAATATTTTATTTTGTTTCTTATATTGTGATTAACACACAGCTTTTCTAATTGAGTCTGTAAATAGTTTTTAGTTTGGCTAAAGACTTTGTATAAATCTAGATATATAAAATGACAAAAAAATAATATTACTAAGGTTCTTTTTACATGAAACAAAAATGTGTCTTATCTTATGACGTACAACAAAAGCCACCTTGCGAAAAACTTTATGATTTTGTTTTTTATGAAAGAAGTGAAAAATTACTTCATCTTGTTATGATCCAGTATTTAAATTATGAGTGAAAAAAATATGTTTTTAAAGTTGACGCACCTACAATTTTGAACACGTTATGACGACCAGGCAGGCGCAGTGGGACAGGGCTCGGAGAAGCGGAGCATGTTACGTCAGGCGTCGCGGGTTCGATTTCCGCCTTGGTCATGGATATTTATCTATGTATTTATATAATAAAAAACTTAAATATATATAAAAATTCTTAAACTTATATTAAATATATTTCCGTTGTTTAGTACCCGTAACACAAGTAGGTACCTTGCGGTACTTAGCATGGGGTTAGGTTAACGTGGTGTAAAAAGTCTACAGAATATATTATTCTTATAAATTGTTAATAAAGAGTATTTTTATTAGTAGTAGTAGTTATTCAGTAGCATTTTATGAAATTTTATGGTTTAATAATAAATAAACATTAAAAATATTAATAAATGAAATCAGCGGATCATTGGATCGGTCAAATACAGGACATATAGTGATGTGACACAATAAAGGACATGACATGTTTTCCCCGATTACCTCGCTAAAGAACTGGGGCGACGATGTTTCGTTATTGTTGTTACATTTTAAAATAAAACAACGATTTTTAAAACGTCCTCACAATGATTTTGGTTCAAGTCTACCGCATCCCACTAGTTATTGATTTCTTATACTTATGTTTATAAAAGTCCGCGGATATTTGGATTTTAGATATTCCGTGGATTGTTGAGTTTTCTTTTTAAATTCAGTTATTTAACCGAGCCTCTATTTTCCAATACACTTCACTTTCTTTCTAGTACCTAATTTGACAGCCTTCACGTGATTGTTACGCAGATGCGTTTCCCTCTAATATCCCCCCCCCTCCATGGGGCACCGGCTACTCACAAACCGCAAAAAACGCGACAGCGACGCTGTCACTTTACGCCGGTATCAGGTGAGCTAGAGGCACTTCCCCGGTCGAGCGGCCCAATTCCGTTGCATAGGGAGGATGTAGTGTCACGCACCATACCTCTCCGCCTCCTCCTACCTCTTCCTAATATCCAATCCATATTATCACATTGGATTAATACTAATTTAAATAGTCAATAGATAACAATAGAATGCATCGAATGCCACAGACTTTGGCACTTTAGAACGGTGCATAATCGTTTATCCGCACAAATGCCCAGCGGATTTAGTTCGGATTGTTGTTGAAACTGAAATGCGTAAAATACCCAACGTTGTTTACTCGTCAGCAATTTATTTAGTAACGAATTTAAAAATCGAAAACTTGTTTTAAAAAGAATGTTTCTTCACAGATTTATTATCAGTTTTCATGTGGTTAAAGTTTTTTGCTTTAAAATGTGAAAGAGGCTGTTTAGCGAAAAGATAAGCTAAGGTGAATATTACAGGTAATCTTGCACAGCCATAACGATTCCGGTGAATATCTATTTTTTTAAATAGTCAAAAAAATTCTGGTATCTATTTATCACATGCGTTTACTAAAAGTTAATTCGCCAACCTAGATCTGTTGCCCGAAAAATTTGTGAACCAAAAACGCATGTTTCCTCATCATTCGCGCGCTCGCACGTACGCTAGTTGGAATGCAGACTGTCAACTTCACGGAACATAAAGCTTTTATGCAGAAACACGATGAAACCGAGACTCAGAGACTCCTAACATATTGACATTGTTTTAACTATTAAAATGGGTTTGTTTAGTTGTTAACTAAACTATATAAACAAAATGTTCGCTTATTCAGATAACTACTTGCTGCTTTCTACAGATAGGTACAGCACAAAATATTTTTAAAGTAACAAAATTTCCTAGAGTATGAAATATCATAATCGATTTTAAGTTCTTTGAATATTTTACAAAAGTTTACGTTTTAAAATAAAGTGAATTGTGACAAAAAAATCTAATTCGGAAGTATCTCCACACTAAAATGATGATAATAAATTACATTTATTTATCACAAAACCTACAGATCACATCATCACAAAGTTTTACAGTGATATTATATTAATTAACCGTACCTACATTCAATTACGGATTTACTTTTTACATAATAAGTATAGTGGAGAATACAGAGTAGCTATAGCTTAGAGTGTGTGTAAATTTGATGTAAAATTATAACTCTGAACAATATTATACTCTAGTGGTGGTATGTAGTGCCAAAATAAAAGCAAATTTTATGGCTAATGCTCATGCCACATCATAGCCCAACCATGTGATCGCAATTACAGTTGGCAAAGACTTCAAAAAAACAGTATGACAATTTTCTACATTGTTGATTGATCGAACGTTTAATAAAGATTATTTTTAGCGGTGGTATTTTAGAAGACATATTTGATGAAAATTTACTTATTAGCTAGTGAAAAACTGTAGGAATTTTAAAATTTATGAAGTCTGGGCTAAAACACGTTGTTTATATTAGAATTTGCCTCGATTTTCCTGGAACTGGGACGTTAACAAATCCTGACTTGGTGACATTGTGACCGCTACGAAAAAATATACTTTCATTCATTGCTCATTTATTAATTGAACAAAAAGAGAATTGTATAAAATGGATCTCTATTGGTATGAAGATAATTGCAAAGAAAAAAGTTATAAGTCGGAAAGCAGCGCATGTTATCGTTTTTCGATATTTTTATTTGTTATCATCCCAATGATTTATTGTGAAAAAAGTAAAATTTTTATGACGGCTACTAAAAGACTAACATAAAAGCCCGCATAATTTAACAGAAGTTATGATTATAATTCTAAAGATTTGACAGCCCTTAAAACTTTTTTAATTAATTAACAAGTAATGTTTTACCAAAAATGTTACTAATTTGTTTAACCAACCGGATGAGCTATGAATTTAAATCAAGCAGAATCTCATCAAAGTTTGCTTGCTCCGGGCTGAGGGTGCCTACTTTTAATCTCATTGTCTTATTCCGACATTCCCATTGTAAGACGCTACATGGAATGAGATCGTCTCAAAAAGAAGAACCTTGTGCTTTAGAGCAATCAGTCTACATTGTTTATATTTCTAACATGATCGTTACGCTTATTCCATTTAATATACTAATTTATAAATATTTCATAAGGTATTAATTAAATATTATTAATAAAAATAGTAAATATTATTATAATAAATGAAATATTTATAACTATTAAAAAGTATTCATCCTCATTTCATCCATCATGAGCTAGTTTTGTTGCGTAGAATAGTTTGCAATATCGTGTTTCGTCGAAGTGCCTTGACGAGACTGTTCGTTACTAATCCATTGGCCATTAGGCCAATAAACTATGCCACCAGAATAACATTGTTATAAAATCGACGAACGGTTTAGGTGTACCTACCTATGTTATATCATAGGCGTACTAATAATCTCGGCTATTTGAGCCCCTAGAATTATGAACGGCACAAACTATTAGTAACATCACTCTATTGCACCTAATCTATCCTTCTAATCCACATCTAATACCATAGGGCATAGAGTTACCGTTAGAACTAGAAATAGTGTTAGAATTACGTTTAGCGTTTGTTTTTTTTTGTTTTTTTTTTTGGTGACGCAGGGGAATACATTTACCTAGAAGCCCGGGCGGCCCCTAGACGCATATCGGAAAGAAATAAGGAAACACTGCTAAGTAATGTTTTTGCATATTATGTAGAAAATCTAGGTTCTACCATACTTAAATAAACAACTATTATGTCCAATGAACCTCTGAATAGTATTTTTGATATTTAAATTATATACTGAATAATAATATTGTAAGTACAATCAAATTTGCCAAGTTGTTGAAGTTAGCAATCTATTAGTAAGTTCATACTGCAATGATTTTAGTCTCTATCATGTAGGTAATCGATAACAAGACAGGGCATGTCGTGATGATCGAAGCAACCGATATTATTTGTTATTAATATTTTTAAAGTGATCGTATTCTTTAATATTTTTTTATAATTGTATGGGGGTAGCTAACGAGCCCATGACTAAAGCATCAAAACATCAAACATCTGCATAGAGGCTATAAGGATGCGCTGCCCTCCGTTCTCTCACCGCACAAAACCCGACAGCACAGCTGTCTCGGTCTCGGTAAGCGAGTGGTGACTCCCCGTGTCGATCCAATTCTGCTGCATGCAGGCATGCAGTGTGGCACTACCTCTTACTATATTTATTTATAGCAGTATATAGGTACTGAACAATATAATATATTCGAACAGAACTACACGCTATGAATCTTGTTCTATATTAGAGCGTGTAAACCAAAGGAAACTGTGCAGTGTGCTGAGTTACAAAGAGGTTGGCCCGAGGGAGCAGTACCGCCGGCTTCCACAAATTAGACGCTCATATTAAATAGCGATGAAGTAATTTAGTTTACATCAGTAGACTATATGATTATATACTTAATAATGGTACATATACTAGGTTTTAAATACGAATATATATGTTATTATAGTATGTAAACTAATTGTGCAAATGACTTTAGTTTCGCTTACGAAGCTAATGACATTTATAAAATTATATTACGTGTTTTAAGATATTTTTAAGTTTTCAATTCTTTCGGCATTCGCTATGACTATCTGCTATTATATCATAAAAACAAACGAGCAATCATAAACACTTACTGACTATCGACTTTCATTCGTCTCTTGGATAGTTTCAATATCGCCTGTAAAATTCTGTTAGTGAGACACAGTCCTTACGCCTAAGTTGCCACGTGTGTGCGGTTCTTTTTCTTTCTTTTTTTTCTTTGTTTCTGACCTCTTCAATAGGAAAGTGTAAAGTAGTTAAAATGTTCTTTCCAACGAGAGTGCTTAAGCCCACAATTACTGCATTGTGCCACTCTTTTTGAGGCTAAAGAGGTTTTCCCAATCTAACTTTGCATTAGCTAAGATATTTTGCTAAAACTTCAAGCTGATATCATAAGTGATAGAGGTTTTACGCTTGCGCTTTAAATGCAAAGGGACGTTACATTTACAGAATAAAGTCATGCTTGTTAGGTTTAAATAACAATAGTGTAGTGTAGAAACTCCATACGCAGGACAATAGGCAATAGTTGCAAAATCTCTTTGTGCTATTGATCGTTTTTCGAAGAGACAGAAACCACACGATAGTGTAGATTTATGAGTTGAAGTTACAAAGGATATTCGGATTTTATGGTACAAATTTTCTTTAAATTTGTTTGGTGAAAATTCATATGAATGCTGATATAAATATTATTTATCATCGCAGTCAGCCATCCGTTTGAAATTTAGTTACGATTAAAAAGTTATTTTAGTTTAGTTTCTTTCGCCTATTTGTGCAGGTTTTTGTTGTTTTTGTTGTCATTTAGGTACTAGTAGGTACTCCACTAATACTTTATCTATGTTCCTGTTAACATACTGTATCTTATAAACCGTTATAGCTATACTGTTGAATTTTTTACAGCAGATTTTGCCACGAATTAAGCTATAAATAGTAGTATTCCATACATGTACTACGATGATAATGATGATGTCGTCCTAGCCGATTTCGGCTACGGCGGCCTTTTATATTGACGAGCCATCTGCGCAGGTAAAGTGCGCAAGTGTACGAGCAAACACAAGTGATCTCTATTTCCTCATTCTCATATTCCGATGGGACGGGAGTCCGACACGACCGAAGAGAAATCAGGCGCAGGACCGATGGCATAACGTGCTCTCAGAGGCACGGGGGTGTGACATAGTCAATTTCCAGACTTCGGACTGTTATTAGAAATTGAAAATCCCAATAAGAGTTTTTGGTCCGACCCGGGATTCCAACGCGGGAACTCACGTTTGTAGTTGAACACGCTTACCACTTGATCACGAGGCAGTCAACAATGATAGTATTATACAGCATATAACTATCCTCGCTGCTTACACTTTTCTTAAAGACTTTAAAGTTGCTTACATGATGGCAGCTACGATGCGAACCAACTACGGCGCGAACATCACCGCTTCTAATAATTGGGATATATTTTGTTGATGTAAAATATGTCTATAGCTCTTCTCTAGATATATAATGTGTGTGTGTATGATAGCTACTGGTCTCTTATCTTGTCTTAAAAAACTTAGTGCGATTTGCGTTTCCTCAAAAAAAGCCCTTATTGTCATATATATATTGCTAGTAACGCGTCAAATTTCACATTTTGCAAAGAATGAAGTTTGGCGCAATTGCATTTGGGCAGGTACTGATCGTTTTCCGATTACCCTATAAAAGAATCAATTTTCTATGTATTAAAGTGACAATCTCTTTAGCTAAGAGAGCAGTGCTTGTTATCCTTTCGCCGTTTTCATTTATTTAAATACCTAAGTCACGTTTAAGCGAATATAATTAGGGTTAAACGGTGCATATTGGCCGGGGGCCAGATATGGAGTCCACTCAGCTACGTATGCTGGCTTAGCCTTTGGCATCTAAATTGTATTAAATATCCAAACATACAACAACAATCTTAAACGTATGTTAACGTTTAAACAACTATCACATTAGTGTATTCGCGGACCAATCAGATCCCGTTATTCTACCTAAGACTTAATTTCTAGGTAAGATTGTTATTGCACAAATACATATTGTATGCGTACATAATATTATATAAATACATCATTTTTCTATGTAGAAAGTAAATTCAAATTGTCGTTATTAGTCTTTATATATTTCCACGGCTTCGGCAGTCAGGCCCTTCAATGACTGTTAAGAAAGCACACCGCTGATATTACATACACTGTTGTTTACATTGAGTAACTGTAATTATAATTACAATTAATTAAATATATAAAAGTTAACGTATATTGTTGACTAGTTTACCCGACAGACGTCGTATCGTCCGTATATACAGGGTTATTTTTTGGTCAACGGCCAAATTTTAAAATAAGGAAGTAAACATCATTCCAAGAGTGTGTTTAAATTTTATCATCTATTTGTAATATTTTGTTAAATAAAAATCTATTTCAAATAGTCCTTAAAAATACAGTGATGGTGGTTCATACGCGAAATGCATCGACTTCAAGGTCAGTGTCGCAAGCCGAGTGACACTTGCAAGTCATATGCCAAGCGGTGACCAAGAAATATGTTTATAACATGGGACAAAGTAATTTTAACCAATTATTTTTTCATTCTTTTTTATTTCATAAATCGAATGTATTAATGATTCTAAACCAAACCTGAAAATTTGGCAGGTGACCGGTGATAATATGTATTTAATTAAAAAGTTTCATCAAAATCCGTACAGTAGTTCTGGCGTGAAAGCCGATCAAGACAAAAAAAATTACGTTTTTACAGTTGTATTATATGTATACATGTGTAATAATGTACATATAAAATCCCTTATAAACTATTCTATACAAAAATAAATTTTACTTCTTAAAAATGTACGAAAACATCAAAAAAAGAATTCATAGCAACTGTTGTAGAGCTATGTCCCGAAACGTTCAGGTTTCAATTTACCACGTTGTCTCGTACAGGGGAGTATTGCTGACGGGGGACAAGAAAAGCCCAGTGGAAATATTCCTTTTAACTCCGAAGATACAACCGGCGTGTCGCATATCGATAGTTTGTACAGATAGCTGATATTCCTTAGTTTACTTTTTTCTATGACGAATGATATATTTTTTGACATTTAATACATTTGTCGACTTTACAATAATACCGGTACAGGTGCAGGTTTAGTCGGTACCGGTAACCTGTTTCATGTAAGTACCCTAAGTTGAGATTCAATAATGAATAATCTTCATTATAGTGAGATTAAATAATATAAATTGAGGTAAATAAAATCTCTGTAAATTGTAAAAAACGCCAGTTAAAGGTTTATTAATATGTATTCTAAAAATGATATAATATTAATAATCTTCCTCTGGCTTGAAATGTACAGCAAGAATAATTAATTGGACGGGTCTAAGCCTTTGGGTGACCTCATAATCATGTTCAAGTTAGCAAATTTTTGGATGTGAAATTAATTTAGGATTAACCCAATGATTTTATGAGATCTCTTTTTAAATAGTCTTTACGTAATAATACGTTTTTGTTTGAACTTTCAGAGCAATTCAGGCATGGTAAAACAGTTTGAAGCGCTGTCAAGTAGTAGGTACATTATTATTTTACAGCACGGCGTTCAGAAACGTTAATGCTAAATGAATATTATTTATCTTAACGTTCAAGTTTAGCTTTCGTCGTTAATTTGAAATATGCGAATGACTTCCTAATGCAAAAACATTAAGTATTTATGTTTTGTAACTATTTGAGCAGCTAAACTTCTG
>LUGF01014295.1:32360-62464 GCA_001625245.1 Calycopis cecrops
CTCTGCGGCCCCACCGCCAACGCATCAGACGGTGCGCCCCCGTTCGGTCGCGGGAGATAGGGCCACGACACACCGAGACACCCGTCCTCCCGCGACCCGTCCCCCATGGACGCATCCAGAGCGGGCCCCGGCAAAGCCCACCCGACGCGTCCGCACCCGGGATCCCTCTTAGTTCACCGTGAGAGGCAGGATCAAACCACGGCTACTAAGCCCCCTCACCGCGACAAGGTGGAGATCCGTCGAGGGGGATACTGTTATGCGCCTATATTGATGCCCTCTATAGCGCTTTTTTAATTGATTTTATGGAAAGGTGTTTTCCCATGAAAGGTTTTTGCCATAAAAATGGATGGCACTCTTCAGTACTTCAAATATCTAAAAAATATAACACATACCTATATACTAAATATCACATCGATCCGTTGACCCGATTTGATGTGAAAGAAAGAGAAACAAACTAACACACTTTCGCATTTATAATATTAAAACATTAATATGGATATAAGTATACCTTTAATAATGGAAAATGCTTGCTAAACCTTGCTGGCGACACGGATGAGCATCCTTCAGCAAGGTGCAACATTCGGAGATTTTTAACTCGTAATTGATAAAATACATTTTGAATACGTATATGGTGTCGTAAGCGCCGTGAGTCGCTCAAACAATCATATTAATTGCTATAAAATGATATCAGTCACAGATTAATAAATTTGGGAAAATGGACAACTCTACAACGAGGTTGCCGGAGCTAGCCGAAATGATTGCCCATTTTGCCACCAACAACTGTGCAATCAGTAGCTGAATGTTGGCAATACGAGTTGCCGAGCTTACTGTGTGAAATGTAAGGAAATTTTATCTTGTATCTTACGTATTCTGCGATCTGACTCTCGTTTCCGCAAGGAGGGGAATTTCGTGTGCTTCTTCTTTATTGTCCTCGATTTGTCCAGTTACACAGGGTCGGTTTTGCTCATCATGCATCGCCAGGTAGATCGCTGACTCATGTTCTCTGGTTTGTGGCCAAGCGTTTTCATGTCTTTCAATAAATTTGTCATCCAGGTGTTCTGTGGCCTTCCTTTACCTAATACTTTTTCTACCTCTCAATTATGTAGCCATGGAAAGGCATTTTTTCACAGCATACCTAATTATCAGGTATCCGTATGATGATGATGATATGTCCGTAGGGTATTAGCATTCCTTCTGATATTTTATCAGTAATAGGTACAATCTTAAAGCTTCCTTACCGTCCTCTTAACTCATCATTAAAATGATGAGTTTTTATATTTTAAATTTACAACCATTCCAAACGGCTATCTGAAACTCACAAGTCGCAACGAAGCGAAACGCAGATGAGAGACAGCTGTCATTTCACAGCGCCGGTGATCGTGAGATACCACTGTCCACCACCCCTATAGCATCTGCCAGGTTTCAAAGAATGGCCTTTAAATTGTATTTACAAGTAAGGTAAGCGGTCCACAAATCCCCTTATCGTTAAAAACAATCGCTTAGGTTGGCGAATAAGTTCGAAGATAGCGGAGAGAAAATTACCATTAACGCTAAAGGATTCCAAAGTTTTCAATTGTAGGGTAATAGGTTATAGGAAGGCGACGCATCTATATACAATTACATAGGCATATGTTCATAGTTCCCGGTGACAACAAAATAGCCCCGATTGCTCGTTTTGCACCCCTACCTGCACCCCATAAAAAGATTATAATAGTTGATAATAACATAACGTACTTAAATATTAAAAGTTCCACAAATTTTACAAGCTTTGGGTAGTCGGGTCATCCAATTAATCGTTTCTATCATTTCCCTTTTTACCCTTTCCTATTAAACCGATATTAAGTTTCAAACTTATACTGAAGGCTCGGCAATAAACATCGTTTGTAATTTTCACATAATAATTATGTGAAAATTACGAAAAAAATGAATTAAAAATGAAAATGAAAATTATGAATTAATTTAAATAAAGAAATATACTTTTTTAGAAACTGGCATTAAGTTTTAAAAACTTATAATTTTTTCAGTTTGATATTATTGATATTAATTATTAACTAAATATATAAAGTACTACTATTTTACACTACACAGAAACCAGAATAGAGATTGTGAAGATAGGATAAGAATAAGTACTTAATAATAAATATAACTCCTTGATAATTCTCTTGACAAAAATAATACGTGAGTAAAACCGCGGGACACTGCTATCAATTCTTACAAGGTCATTTTCAGGATAAACTTAGGACACATTCCACCAAAAGGCCAAGCAAAAGTGGATTATCAACTTATCAAATCTCCAAAGGACATTAAAGTTTGAACTTTTATGATGATACAATAAGCATAATATTATGTAGACTAAAACAGTGTTTTAGATTTTATTTACTATATTCGCGGTTCTTTACACTTTAAACATAATATATCCCAAGAGATTCATTGTTTTCGGGATCGATAATAATTTGTATTTAATTTTAGATTTTAATATATATCTCTGGTAAATTTGACTAAATCCGTTCAGAAGCATTTGTGTAAAAAAAACAAACAAATAAAAATATTTGCTAATATTTGTACCTACCATTTCTTGGTTAGTTACAATATTCCATAGGAAAACCATAACAAGATAGACAATTATTATTGAAAACGTGAATTGAGATTCAGCAATCAGTTTTCAGTTCAAACTTTGATTGACTCGAGGAGTTTTGATTAGAATTCGTGGTTATAAAATATTTAAATGGAAACTTAATTACAAGAAGGGTAATAAAATAAATAGCACCCGTAGAAATATAGATCAAAGTTATTAATAATATTTGACACAAGTTGTTCTTTTAAGTATACTAGTGAGCCCGCAAAGATTGAAATTTGATCTAAATGAAACTTTTTGTAATTAAAACTGAATATCATAATATGACATGCTTTATCATTATGACTACGGTACTCAATTTGTATAGAATTTTTATCGCAGTTTATTTAATTAAAATATCCTACGAGCTCAACGTTTCAGACTGACCAGTACACCCGTGACCATGATTGCTATAAAGCTTCTGAGATGTTCTGATATGTCTGAGCTAGTTTTAGAGCTTCCGCACACATGCTACTTTTAGCATCGGCGATTTAGTCGCTGTTTAGAAGCAGAATGAAGCGACCACATGCTCTCCAGCGCACATCTAAAAACGCTGAACGTGGCTAGTCGCAAAACGACTGCGAGTGTTGCATCGGAGCAGTCGCTAAATCGCGCGATTCTCATAATGCGACTGAACGCAGAGAGTCGCTAAATCAGGATGCAGCATCTATGCAGTCGCAAAATCACCGATCGCCAATGCTAAAAGTAGCGCATGTGCTCTGTCGCCCTTATTATGATGTATAATATGCGCGTTGACATTTACGTATGACACCTACCTACATCTATATCGGACTCGACACTCAGTGCAATACCGACTAAACACCTGGAGGGTACGGATCTCCAAGTAACTGGACACTTCCAGCTTCAGGGAGGCCAGACTTCTCCTTCTTGGCGACAGCCCGTACACCTCTGAACAGTCTCTACTACGTCATCGGAACCGTGTAATGGTTCTAGTACTGCAAAAGAGCACTTCTCCAATCTGTCCGCAATCGGACACGCCAGTCGTCCCAATCCTCACCGCCGTCTGCTGACCCAGAACGAAGGGTGGACGACCCCTGCCACCAGCCTGTCCGTAACAGGACCTGCGACTCGTTCCCACACTGCCGTTTGTTGATTCAGAGGGACGGCTGAGGACTCCTTAGCTAAGCTGCTCTTACTTATCGTAATCCGTTAATTACGCATTAAACGCACGTACATACAAAATACGGATAGTGTATTCGGTGTGTATCAGGGCTTTTTTTTAGGAGTTACGTTAGGATCCATGCATTTTATCATTATCATCAGCTGGAGATTGTTCACTGCTGATCATAGGCTATATTATTATTGTCACGTTTAATAAAACGAAGTTCAATACAGTTGTAAAATATGTAGATATAGTAACCTGTTCTTTGATGGAATATAATGAAGTTGATTTATGTCAAAGTTAAATAGTTTATAGATTATGTTTTATGTATTAACTTATGAGACAAATTATATTATTATAATAGGGAACAATTTATTTTATATTTTTATGCGATGTATGTTTTGCAAGCTCTAACTGTGTACCGATAAATTATTCTGTCTCGAAATTATTCAAGCTCAGAAAAGTGAATGCTGACCGCATTTGAAGAACGTTACAGTAGTTAATCAATCCTTCAACAAGCAGTTTCAGAGACTAGCCAACAATCAAATTTTTACAGAACAAACAAATAAAAAAGCGAAAGTAATGTTACTTTTCTTTCTTAGCGTTTGAACAAATTTTGAGAGGCCAAATTTAAAAAGAACTGGCTTATCTTTGTTTACCCTTGTCTTTGTAATTCCTGAGTAAGAACTGTTTTATCTTGGTTTTTATTAACCCGGATAACTGTTTAATAATGCTTCTGTTTTAATCTAATCTACGTTGCGTATTATAAATGCATATTTGCTTGTACTGCTGCAGAGTATAAGATGTAGTAGTTGATGTCAGGAGAAATGACAGACAAATTCTATTCGTAAATTTTAACAGAGCTATTTACCTATGTATATGAGAAAGCGTATGAGGAGTGTGTTCGCTATAGTGCGTTGGATCGTAATATATTATGATTCTTTGTCTGTTTATTAATTCCTGAGCAAATAGGGAATGGTGCCGAGTGGATAAAATATTGTTTGTCTATTACAATTTAATACATTATTATTTTAACGATAATTTGTCTGGTCTGCATATAATATTATGAAGGTATGTCAAAATATTTCTTAAAATTTGTAAAAATATTCTAAAAAAATGTTCAGTCAATATTGTATGACAGGTTATGACTTTAGTCCGCTCTTGGGACAATAATTTGTGTTACTACTTCTGTTTGAGGTAGTGTCATGCAGCATTGTAATCAAATTTGGCGGGCACGTCCAGGGTTGCTTGTTGCTCATGACGCTGCGGTAAAATCATAGGTATACTATGCCATTAAGCCAATAAATGGCATATTTAGACGGGGAGGAAGAGGAGCATAGAATATGCTTTTCCCAGATTGGTATATAAATTATGGGGTTATATCTGTGCTTCTGATTTCTCGTTTGCCACCTACTAATATATAAATAAATCTCTAATCTACCTAACAAACTGTCTCATGTAGGGAAAATGCATGGAATGTGTAATGTATTTGTGTCTATGATAACGAACAGTCGCAGCTATTAATATTATGCAGAAAATATGTAGGTAACAACTGAGGTATTAAATTATTTTATGAATTATTCTCGGGATACCCAAATGAATAGATATCAGGCGTACACTAGTTGTAGTAGGATCTCTGGCGCTCATATCCAACACAGCATCTCCAGGCATCGACTCTAAGCAAGGAAATTGATCCGCGGCATCTTCTCTGTAGGTCATTTTCAGCAAAATAATAATAAAAGACCGATATTCACGAACAGGTCTGCTTGGACATCTGCGGCGGTATTCTTCTACAGCACTTCTAGCATTTCCGTCACAAAAACTATACGCAAATGAAAAGATCGATGTTTTTGGGCGTCGTTGGTAGTAATAAAAATGTCTTCGACTACTCGTTTGCCTCCCTATAACATAAAAAAAAGTTTTAATGGTTACATACAGGAGAGCGCGGGATGCGATGTACAGGTGATACTAAATTGAATATCCATGTAACCTCTTCAATCGCGAGTTTCGTAGCGGGATTGTACTCGCTCGAGACTCGTGATTAGATTATACAATATACATATTACGTTAGAACTTTAGTTTATAATTTATAATCATGGAGCGTAATGATATAGGTATATAAATTTGCAATGCAGGTGAATGGTATAAAAAGAAAATAAATTAATAGGAAATTGCAAGAGATAGTTCCAGGCTTCATTGTAGCTGAATTTATCCGGCGTGAATAGGTAGAAAGAAAAAAGGAGAAGAAAACATATATTGTATTTGATCATCGGTAGTCGTTAAATGTCCACCATTACACCCTTACCATTTAAAAGATGTACAAGTGAACCAACGATAGCAGATTGTGTCATCTTGACGTTACCTAGTTTTTTACTAGGATGAGTACTACTCATCATCAAAATTAAATTAAGAATATTCACAATTCACAATTAATCTAAGACTGGTATTTACGCACCCAAGATATTTGATGTAAATTTTATTTGCGCCTTGATCGTAACAATATGAACTCCGTTCCATTTTTTACTGAATAGGCTGCAATCATTAAAAGTTATTTCTCAAAAGGGAAAACAGAACAGGTGAGTTCGTTTTTTACATTGATAATTTAGATAGCGAGACTTGCCGTTCTTCGTACAGTGCTCCGACTTATGTGAAGGAAAAAATCTTTTGGGACGTAGGAACCACCTTAATAATATTACATGAAGTAATGTACTCTATAAATAGATAAAAGCTTTGAGCTTTGGTAAGTTGATGTCAATGATGATGATTACATAAATGACTGAGATAAATACCATTGTTGCGTTCATTGCAAGAAATCATTGTCAGTAGGTTTTAATGACTACGATGTTATGATGTTGGTTGTGGTACTTATCCCGTGGTTTCGTAATAAGTTTTGATTCCGTGAAAATTGTCATTATCACCAGTTAAGTTAAGTTTATGTTTGTTATAATAATGAACCAATTAAGTACCTATAGATTTTTTGTATATTTAGCGAGAAATTTAAAGAAACTAATAAAAAATATGAGATGGTACTGAAATACTAGTACCTACATAAATTGTATTAAACACATAAATAAGACTACAAAGTCTGTATATGGTCGGTGGGCTGTGGCTGTAACGATTAACATGTTGACCTTTAAAATTCAACAAAGAGAAGTAACTATACAGAGCCCAGCTCGTTTCGTTTTACGGGCGTAATCTCTTTGGCGTCAAAGGCTTTCCGCAATTATTCCGTCAAAGCTCGAAAGCATTAACCATTTTTTGAAGCTAGAAATACGCCATTACACACTTCAATATACTAAAATATCATAAATTCGTAACTTGTCGTTGCATTCTGAAAACAATGTTACCTTTATCTTATATTTCAAAATCTCTAGTCGTAGTGTTTGTGGCTGAACTTCTCCTTTTTTTTTTCGATTTTCATAACCGATATTATGTTCACGGGGTCGAACTTTACGTGGCTTTATAGGGTTTATATAACTTTATAGGGTTTAGCTGGCTTGTATATAAAAATCTACTTGATTGATTTACCTAACATAAAATATAATACATATTTTATTTCAACATATAACCTGTTTATTTTTCTAAACATTCCTAAAGAGTCACTCTTTCTTTTGTTGAAAACTATATAAATATTCGTTATAATAGTTTTCGAGTTTATCGCGTTCATCAGACAGGAGGGCAAAAAGAAAATATGTACCTAAAGATAATTTAATAGATCGCTCCTTATCGTAAAGCACATTTTCTGCAATAATATGATGCAGGTAACATTACACGGCATGTGTACAATGACATTGTAAATACGTGAGTGAAATATTCGTACTCTTGAGGGCGCTCGCTTTCTAAATAAGTGTAGCAAATGACATGCTAACCTTACTTTCAAATGAAAATGTGAGCGATATTTGTTCTCTCCATTATATTCAGCATCTCATATTTATCTTCCATGTACCATACAAGTTGTATATGAGTATAATCAAATATTTTTTTACGATTATAATATGTCATCATAATCTTAAATGAGATTAATACGTAATAGAAGAGGGTCTTAATTTACAAATGACGGTTTTTTACATTTTTTTCATGTTTTACTTAATTTATGTCAAAAAATTCAAGCCAATTTTTCATATAGAAGAACAGTATGTTTTTCTACGTACTACATAGATTTTTTTGTCATATTTGTCATAATTTGATTATTGGGGTCGAGTCACTCACGTCCGTAGGAGGTTGCCCTGATTTTAAGAAACCCTACACGTGACCCTGGGTGGTGCTAATCGGGTGACAATTTCACTGGTGGTAGGCCTCGGCCGTGGCTAGTTACCAACCGCTGAACAAAGGTCGTGCCGCCAAACAGCTCTGCTGTGTTCCGGCACGGTGTTCAGTGAAGCCAGCTGGAGGATGGGTCGATGTAGTTGCTATGCGTCACATGCTAATAACGTTACTAATCATTGCGATCGCACTTGGAGACTAATCGCGGAGGGTAGCGGGATCCGAAGCGCGGTTCACCGCTGGCCGACCGCAGATAGTTGGGGGCCCAAGTAATGATATAGCCACTCATGCAAGGCTGCCCCGCCATCTAGCGAAAAATCCCGGAATGCATGATGCATTCCGGGATTATGCCAGTTGGTGACTGGATGAGAGGGCCTAATGAACACCTCCGGGGGGGCTCGGGCGTCCCCGCAGTCTCCAGATTAGTCCCCTAACAGTGCGTATTCTGTATATGATTGGTGACCTCCAGCCGTAACACAATGCCTCACATCACTTCCAACTCCTTACCTGTTCACACCCTTAAACACATGAAAAAGAGCAATAAAAAAAAGGTTTTTAAACAGCGGTTGCACTCCCTCTCACTTAAAGTGCACCTCACGAACATCCGAGGCTTACACTCAAACCTTGCAGCGGTCCACCATCACCTGGAGACCAAAAAACCAGCGCTCTTGATTCTCACAGAGACGCAGATCAGTTGCCCGTCAGATACGGTGTACTTATCCTACCCGGGGTACATGCTAGAACACAGGTTTATTCCACGAGCAAGAGTATGCCTATATGTTCGCGACGACATGTGCTATCGGCGTCTTCGATATTTAGAAGATCCCACCTTATCTGTGGTGTGGATTATGTTAGATATAGGCACGGAAAAAATTGAATATGCCTGTGTATACCGGTCGCACAGTGGAGACCAGGAGACGAGTAGGCTAACAGAATATCTTATTGAGGGAGCAGATGCTGCATATCAGAGGTACCCATCAGCCCAACTAGTGTTTCTGGGAGATTTCAACGCACATCACCAAGACTGGCTTTTCCCGTACAAATGCACTGACCATGCTGGAAGAGAGGCAGCTGGTACATGAGGCCACACGAATCCCTGATATCGACTCACAAACAGCTAACTGCTTAGATCTACTGTTAACGACTGAACCAGACCGATACTCGGTATCAGTTTCACCTCCTATACCACTGTCTGGTCCAGTCTGTTTCAGTATATTCGCCACCAGATCCCACCCCAATAGACACCCGAAGAATATGGCGATACAACTTGGCAAAATAGGATGACATGCGCACATTTTTTGCGTCTTATCCTTGGCGGCCTACTTGTTTCTTTTCTGAAGACTCTTCTGCATGTGCGAACGCTGTTACTGACGTGTTACATCAAGCTATGGAGTACTTCATTCCATTTAAAGATGTACCAACACTTCTTGTATCACGTCCATGGTTTGGATACGAGTGTAGGCAAGCCGAAACGCAAAAAAACGATGCGTATCTCGCATGGGTCCAAGCGCGAAATTGCAAAGCAGAAGATGTATTTGAGAAGAAAAGAACATTTAATAAGGCCTCTAAGCTCTGCAAAAAAGTAACCACATAAGGCAAACAGGAAACAGAATTGCTTCTCACCCAACAGGTAGCAAAGCATTTTGGGCTTTAGCCAAGTCGGTTGAAACGAACTTCTCTCACTCGTCATTTCCGCCATTGCTAAAGCCCGACGGATCCCTGGCCCACACCGCGGAAGAGAAAGCAAACTTATTTGCCTCTATTTTTGCGGAAGCCTCACGTCTAGACGCTGGCAACACTATACCTCCGACCATAGCACGACACGATTCCGTAATGCCAGACATCCACATTCGGCAAACTGAGGTTCGTAAAGCATTAAAAAACCTCGAGGTGAATAAGGCCAGTGGCCCCGACGGAATACCAGCCATACTACTCAAGACGTGTGCGCCTGAGCTTACTCCGATCTTAACACGTCTGTTCCACCTCTCTCTAAAAACAGCTAAAGTGCCGAAATCATGGAAGCTTGCCAACGTACAACCAGTGCCTAAAAAAGGAAGTCGTGCTGACCCCAATAACTATAGGCCCATATCGGTCACGTCCATACTCTGTAAGACTATGGAACGCGTACTGAACTCCAGGCTTCTTGCCTACCTAGAAGCGAATGATCTCCTTAGCGACCAACAATACGGATTTCGCCGAAATCGATCGACAGGAGATCTTCTTGCCTACGCTACGCATTCCTGGAGCGAGGCCATAGATAAACACGGGGAGGCAATTGCTGTCTCTTTAGATATCTCGAAGGCATTCGATAGAGTATGGCACGAAGGCCTACTAGGTAATCTTCCATGTTATGGCCTGCCTACCCAACTCTGTGCATGGATATCTGACTTTCTGAGAGAAAGATCTATACGGGTAGTACTTGAAGGTTGCTCGTCAGATTCTATGGCTATAAATGCCGGAGTACCTCAGGGGTCAGTTCTCTCTGCAACTCTCTTCTTGCTGCATATCAATGACCTTTTGCGTCCCGGAATTTTCGGATATGCGGACGACAGCACAGTTGTGGAGAAATACACATCCAATGCACGAACCACTAAAGAATATATTCATACACAGAGAGAGGCAATGATCCAACGCTTAAACTTGGCCTTGCAGGCGGTCTCAGATTGGGGCGATGTTAATCTAGTCAAGTTTAATGCCAGCAAAACCCAGGCGTGCTTATTTTCCGCAAAAAGGAGTCACTTCCTTCTTTCTCCTACGTTCCGAAATGTATCCTTACAGATTGCCGATCACCTCGAGCTTTTAGGCGTTACCCTTACGTCCACCTTGAACTTCGGACAATACATCGAAGCTAAAGCTCAAACTGCAGCTAGAAAGCTGAGCATCCTGTCGAAGGTGAAACAATACTTTGCACCGGAACAGCTGTTTCATTTATATAAAGCACAGGTTCGTTCGTGTATGGAGTATTGCTCACATCTTTGGGATGGCTCGGCCAAATACCAGCTAGAAACCCTGGACTCAATTGAAAGACGTGCTCTAAGACTGATTGGGGATACAGAACTGACGTCAAAGTTCCAGGGCCTAGAGCATCGCAGAACAGTTGCCACCCTATCAGTCTTTTACAGGATACATTTCGGAGAGTGTGCTTCCAAGCTTCACGAGCTTATTCCACCCACACCTTTCTACAATAGGACAAGTAGACGGTCTGAGCACAGACACCGCTACATGGTTGAGATTCCACCAACACGTACAAAGAGGTTTGCATCTACTTTTGTCATACGTACAGCCAAAGTGTGAAATACTCTACCAGCGTATGTATTCCCTGATACCTACAACTTGGGAATCTTCAAATCGAGGGTGAATAGGTACCTTCTAGGCAAGCGTGCTCCATCGTCGGCCAAGTCTACACTTTCCACCAAGTGAGGCATTGGCCAATCGCAAGCCTATCCATCATAAAAAAAAAATTGCAATCGATCGTAGTTTTTCAATCCTTGTTCTAAGACACTTTCGTATCGTAATACAAAAATACAGGACGCGGCTGTTAGGGTACTTCTTGACGAGTGCTAGCTATATTGTTTTTTAATTCGTTACTGCCATCAAATTAAAATAATCTCACACCTTTTGTATCTAGACTTTCTAGATTCTAGATTTTTATTGTAGACTAATATGCATTACAGGTGATACAGGCACCTCCTTACATAAAACGACCGCGTTTAAACACTTTGTGGCTATTCTGAAACATGTCTACTGGTTTTTCCCATTCCCAACAATTTTACACGCTTAATATTACCTATTATACAGCAAGCTATCAAAATACTGAAGATATTGTATATTATGTATACAAAGGCATTTCTTCTTATCTAGTAGTTGATTAAGCTAAGGATGTCAGTATGTCTTTTCTTTCGCTCTTAATAACACTTACTACATTCTTCATTGTCTTTAATTTTAGGCGTATCTTTTCCTCACTTTTCTAATAGCAACAACGCTTCTATTTCTACTTCATTGTTCAAAATAGGGCATCATAATGATCTTCAGTAATAATATTCGAAATGTAAACTAGTAAAAATTATATCAATAAATACAAATATAATAACTAATACCATTCTAAAGTTATATACATATCCAGGGGTAGAAATAATATCAACGTCAAATGAAAATATTATTTACTTTTAAGTCTTATTGAATATTGTTCCGCATAGATGAGCCCTAATGGAGTAAACCTCCAGCTAGCTTAATGTCTGCCACTTAGTGACGTCAATCGGTTCCGAGCGGTGAGGACTTAACACCAAAGTGCTGAAAATCAGTTCGGTAATACAATCAAATATACGACAAAATGGCAAGGGTTTTTCGTCGTATAATTGATTGACAAAATGTCAAAGGCTTTTCGTCGTATACATATTTGATCCGATTAATTTTGATGAAATTTATTTTTGTTAGTCGATTTTTTTTCACAAGCCGGTTTTTTTGAATATTTCATTTCTCATCGCCGTATATTTTTTTTAACCAAATAAAACACCCCAAGATAGTAAGATACAATAAGCTCATCAATCATACAAAGATTGCAATCAGGACTAGTGAATAATTAAATCTATGGATACTTTTTTTTCTTCTTCATGGTATAGGGAGGCAAACGAGCAGTCGGGGCCATTTTCATGATTACCGACGCCCATAGACATCCGCATAGAGGCTATTTAGATGCGCTGTCCTCGTTTTTCCTCCCACCTCCATCTACTACTTACACAGCGCACGAAACGCAACAGCACAGCTGTCACTTTACGCTTGTCTCGTATAAGCGCGAAGTATCTCCCCGGTCGTGCCGGCTCAATTCGGCTGCATGCAAGCATAAAGTGTGTCTCTCACTCTTACTAAAGCACTACCTCTGACTAAAAACGACTTTTAATTTCATGTGAGATCAGGATACCTGTCATCTTAATCCACTCGTGGCTAGTTGCTGTAAAGCTATGAAGCTAAAGGTTTGTTGAATAACTGAATAAATGGCGATAAAATTCATAAAGTATTTTAATTTAATGACTAATGATTTTTTGGAGTTCCAAGTATTCGAAGTCTTGACAGGACGTTTATTAGGTCAGCTACATAATATAATTATAAATTTAATCAATAAATTTCGAAAATTGTTTAACAATAATAAAATATGTTAAACAATTGTAGCAGTACCTAAGCGGTAAGGCCATATTGAGTTGAACGATGCCCCACAGTGTGTATACAAATTCATTGTCTCGCGTTAACTGGTAAAAAGCTTTCAAGAGGCATCGTTTTCTTAAATCTGTAATAATAATAATTATTATAAGTGACTGAAATAAAAATCATTTTATAATGTGTGTATTCGTACTCTTTTAAAGGAACATGACCTTATTATCATGAAATATAAGCCAGTTGCACTTTTTTATAGTGTAAAATGCCCCCGAGTGCTTGTTTCTCTCCTTCGCCCCCTGCTAACGAGTGACTACTCGTTTGCATTTTCATGCCTACCGACGCTCTTAGGCATCCGCACAGAGTCTCTGATTCATAAAAATGTACTTGACATATTTATGGATGAGAGGATTTGAAAATGCAATATCTTATAATAATAATAAAAACGAATGAATTTCGAATAGTATATTAATTACCAGCCTGGGATGCAATGATTGTCTTTTGGAGTAACATTCGTATCATTCTAGCCCGCCTAATAGTCAAACTACCATAATAACATGGCAGGAGCGTAATGATGGCATTTTTGAAACATTTCGTGAAGCCGTAAAGTCCCATATATTGCTGCGACTGAAAAAATATACACAATACAATTTTATCTTATACTTTATGTTCAAGTATTTTACACAATGTCATAGTAAATTAAAAAATATTACCTTAAAAGGCAATTCCCCAACTAGTATGGGATTCATTACAATGCACATAATCATTATTACCGTTAAGCCAGAAGTCAAGAAAGCGATCATTAACTAAAATATAAAAAATATTCATAATATTGCAATTTTATTCATATTCTCTTAATACGTTAACAAAAACTAAAACAACTGTAATATTAATTTAATACGATAACTATACATAAATTAATATTATCAGTACAAACCGGGGAACTTATTATCGTTTCTAATTCTTTCGACAAAGAATGTAACGAGTCGTATATTTTATGTAAATTTGAAATGTCCAAATTTACTCTCTTTGATAACATTGTAAGTTTGTTGTCTTTTCGTAGCTGTGAATATTCTTTGGCTACATGAGCATGGATTACTTCTAGTCTTCTTAAAACCATAATGAGCAGTGTACAAAAGAATATAACGTCAACATCATTAACTACATACTACTATAAGTAATAAACAGAAAAAGCTTTGCAAATTGTAACTCGGATGACGCAAATACACATAACTCAGAAGAAAATCTAAGAAATTGTAAATCAAGTTGAGAATCAGAAATTGTATGTATAACTTATTTGGAGTTAAGACTGAAATATCTTTATTGATTCGGAGATATGAGTCCACGTCATTTAAACTTTCAAAAAACCTTCCCAGGCGTGATTTTTGTATACAAAGTGAACAAATATTTAACATAAGATAGTTTAAGATTTGAGTATTTTTGTATATCAACGCAGTGGGATTATTAAGACCTATTATATTAAAGTACACAGAGACAATTAAAATCAGTAGTAAATTGTACACTGAAACAATGCAAGATAATATTTTACGATGACTCAGTAAGTAAATACGATTTACACCAACAAATGCTTCAAAATAGATTAGATATTTAAGTTGTTGCTGGATTGTATCACTTTTAATTTTGGTTATTTTATCAGGTAACACTATATTATTAAACGATTTTATCATTTTTTTTACAAATTATAATTTTTCTCGTTACTTAGGTATATGTCGCAACACTTTGACTTCGGTATTGAAAATGACTACTCAATTAAAATTATTGTTTCCAATATATTTGCCTGTAACAATTTTATCATAACATACCTTGTTTTAGTACTTTACTTAAGTTAATTGCAATGGAAGTAATTAATCACAAGTGAAAAGATTAAAGTAAATAATATATTACTAAGAATATTTCCATAGACCATAGAAGTTAATTTAAGAATTTACTAAAGTTGAAATATATTGACTCTTTTTTTACAACTGTTTTGCATTTTAATTTTCTTGTGTATTTATTCATTAATATATATTATTGCTAAACTGTGTCATCAGTAATTGCATATTAGTATAATATTGAGTCACTTTTAAATTTTATTTAAACATCAATCAACACATTAATTGAGCTTATGTGCGTTTAAATTTTTTAGTTTATTTTGTTAGAATTAATTATTTAAAGATGAACAAATAATTACAATACTCGCTAATGGTATTTGACGATAACACGGAATTATGCCTTTATTCATACAGGTAATAATTTACTTAAGTACATTAAAAAAGCCTTTTTTAAATAAGTTTTTTTGTAGATCAAACGAATATTCTTTTGATGGAGCTTTTTGATGACTAGAGTCGCTTATGGAAATCTGCATATTTGCATTTATTATTGTACATATATACCTATGTATTGCTCCATCGCAATTCCTTCTACTCAAACAACAAAATCGGCTAAGTGCGAGTAGGACTCACTAATTTAGGGTTTGTATGTATATCTATAAAAATAACTTGGTTTCTCACAGCGTTTGTTATTTATTATGTTCACAGTAATTGAAAAATTACTGACAGAATGACAAACTCACACAACGCTTACGGAGCAGAACCCGGGTTCAAATCCTTAAGACGAGAGTATAGTTTATAAAGTCATAAACAACGCGATATTAGAGAACTCTAATAATAATAAAATATCCAGATCACGACTGATTTAGCCGACTCTTGCGCGAGTCAAACCACCTCTCCCGAGGGGGGGAGGAGCCCGGCCTCCTCCTGAGAGCCCCACATGCTATGAGCTCATTGGTTATAAAGCCGATCCGACCAATTTCAGCACCGCGCGCGAGCCACCCCATTCGGCAATGGTGGGGAGGGAGGGGCCGTCCCCTCCCTTGGTCCTAATAATAGCGTAAATAGGTTAGGTCCACAAACTTTCCGGTGCATCTTGTTCCCATCTGCGGTAAAAGAGGGGGGTCTGTCCCCCTATCGAATCCTCAAACCAGAAGACAGAAAAGTAACCAACTTGTAAGAGGTCCCTTCGAAAAAAAACAGCGTTTGTTTGAAGGACCAATCCGCGTTGGTTTCATCTCTCTCCCGCTCGTTGGCTTCGGCAAGACACGTTTGTCTCTAAGAAGGAAGCCATCGTCTGACAGGACTTGTCATAGCGGAGCATCGTGGAGATGATACTCGGCAGAGACAAGACGTGCACTCCGCTATCAAGGAACCTGGGTTATTTATTATTTATATAGATAATACGTAATGGGGAAGGGCGATAACTACCAGCAATACGGATAAAATATTTTTGCTTACAAAAATTGACTCGCAAATGATTGATGGACTTAAACGAACAAAGAAAATAATGTAAGGTCCAAATCTTGATATTTTTATAGAGATGAAAAGAGAAAAAAGGTGTGTTACTCATAGTGAATTAAAGACTAGGAAATTTTTTTTTCTATTTTCTTAGTATTTTATCTATTTAACAGTTTATCTTTTTTATGATCTAAGTGTAACTTTATTAGTTAAGTCTAGGTACTCAAATCCTTAAAGTGCAGTTTAAACACCTACTGAATGATAATAGGCTTATGAACAGGTACTTACATATGTACACATAAAAAAAAATGTTTTCAAAAAATATAATAGCTTTCAATCCAATATATTAATTTTAGAGAGCGTTCTGTAGCTCAGGGTAAAACGATATATTCCAACTTGAATCCAATGGGGTCCAGAGGCGAAGCCATGGCTCTAACGATCGACGTAGAAATAGAGTAAACCTAAAAAAACTAGGAACTGGGGACAAACATTTCTTATTTACATACTGAATTGTGTGTTGCTAGGTACAACACACATAATTAAGATATTTAGTTATTTATGGACGATCATATTTTAAAATTACTACCTCATGATCAGTCCCTGGATGTCGTATTAATTTAAGTATCGACAAAAAATGAGCACACACACACTTTGTTGATGATTTCATAATAAAGTTCCTAGCATTCAGGAGCCATCCTCCGATTCTGAGTTGTAAGCTCAGAGTCCTTAATGAGACAAATGAAACAATAACTAATAATCGCGATAGAATTGCGATACCCTACTATAGAGTTATTATACCCACCTCCCATGTCCCAACTCCATCACCTGATATTGTCATATCATCTTGGCCTATAGTGAAGTCTTGACAAATTAAACAAACACTTACACGGTTGTGTTGCTATATATACGAAAGAATAGGCATTAAATCTATCTCAAACCATTTCAAACAAACCGGAACACTATGCATTTGCGATATTCACTTGCAGTGTTCCCATGACTATCTTCATCTCCATCATCAGATCAACAGGATGGCTCCGTGATAATGCACTGTCATCTAACTTACACAATATGTTTTAAACCAACTTTCAGCTGAACTGAAAAATGCGCGACATTTTATCAGTTTCAGAAAAGGCGATATTTTATTACAGAGTTCCCATGACTAATTTCCAGCTACATCACCAGATAAGCTCCACAGTTCCATATAAATGCTTTGTCATACTTCTTACTTAACTGTATCAAATTTTAGCTCAATCGGATAAATAGGAAGTGGGTTATAATTATTTAGTTAATTACGGCATATCAATAATCCAATAATTGATTAATTATTGTGATGAACGAAATAAACTGTATGATAATTAATTATTTATAATAATTACATATTATGTCGTATACTTATAAATTGATAACAGCGTACTGAGATACGTAAATGAACTAAGTTACAATCGTAAATTTAACTAAGCTGCATATATATTTCATGATACTACATTCCCGCGATGTGCCCCAGGGACTAAATGTGCAGCAATATTTATGATACAAGTTTTCATTACATTCTCAGCGTATCTCGCAAAGTCACTTTTATTGTGATATATTATGTAAATGCTATGTAAATTATATTTTGTGTGTTTGTGGAACTAGTTCCACAACAAAAAGTATATCTATAAAATTTTCAAAATATAAAATCGCATGTCAATGAAAATATTTTCGTGCCTGTTGGGCTTGTCGAGATACTGTAGTGCTTCGGGTATGTTTGCTCGCACTGATGGTTTTTCAGCTGTTCTGCGAAAAAGAATTGCCTCCGTCATGCACCGTGTCAGGCATAGTACCAACAGTATTTTGGAAGTGTTCGTTGATAATTTTGAAAGTACTACTTGGAAAAAATGGATTAAGGTTCATGTTGTATAAAAATATAAAAATAGAATAAAAATTATATATTGTACCTACTAATATAGTATTAAGTTATACTAACAAAATATAGATATATGAATAATCTGAAATAAATGAATATTATTATTATTATTATATCCCTGTTCATATCTATTTATCTCGCTTTATATCTGTTTAATATTACTATACCCGCTAAAATCGATATTCGATCTAAGAGAAACATTTTTGTAGTTAAAAACTAAATATCATATGACATGTTAGGACACTGTAACTAAGGTAAACAATTTATGTAAAATTTTCAACACTTTCAAAAGACACAGAAACTTCATCAATCAATTACCTGTATCTTATATATCAATGTGTCAAATACATGGCAGTGTGTATAAAGTTTTGTTTATTAAATTACAGTAGTTTATAAACATTATTATTAAAATATATTAGCGTTCTGCACTTCTCTTACACGTAAACTAAAAGTGTTCCAAATTTTATACTCCTTCATACGCGCAATTTTCGAAAAAATGTTCCTAAAGTTTTTGCTTCACGTATTAATATATAGATTATTGAGGCGCACCCACATAGAAATCTTATTCACAGTGTGTATTACCCACCAGGAAAGTGCGGAGTATTCCGGTCATGATCCTCTTCATGATGAGTTTCCGCCCGTACTTTCAAAGACAGTCGTATTTTGTTAGCGTGAATAGAAAGGAATAGCATCTATATATAATGCAATCACGCATAGCATTTATATCATTCCATTCATAAAAATCAATCAGCTGATCGCAAAAGCTTCATGGGCTGAATAAACCCTTCCCTTTCCATTTTCACTTCCCGTTACCCACCGTATATCTAGGTATTTACACCTATTTTTCTATTATACATGTACACAGCTTCATTATCTGCAAATGTAAACTTTGTAATGTATGTAATTTATATGGGCATGCAAAATTATTTAACCAATTTGTGAATTTAGAAATGTAAGTGGACCAAAAGTGCAAAAAAAAAATTCTTTAGGTAATATACTAAGCATTAATTGTATTATATTAATTTGACATTTACATAAATTTGAAGCTTCTGTTGCTTAACTTTACTTAAAATAATACTAATAATTACTTTTTTTATAAGCACTGGATCAAATTGAATGAAGTTTGAAATATTTCGTATTTATACAATACTTCTTTCGCCATTGAAAATGTATGCTTCTAGTTTTATTTACATCAATTTTGTAGGGGATCGAAAATGGCTTGAACTGCTTCGAGATAAGAATGGTACTCTCTCTCTTTTTCCCTTGGCTTAGTGGGGACATACATTCAAATACGTATTAATGTAGTAAAATCAACCCCCTGTTTGGAGAATAACCATTGTATAACTTAAGTTTTCAGTCAGAGAAATCAATAATATTATGTATTCTTTTAATGCAAAACTATTATGTATCTTAATTCTACAGTAGTAATAATATTATAAATATATAGTACAAGCAAACAAAATAATTAGATACACTGTATGAATCGATAAAATTGTGTCGTAAATACATATAAAGTTATAAAAGGAAAGTTTTTGCCTTTATTTAGCTCCGGTAAACCTTACCGTTGTAATGTAACAACGTTTCGCCATTATCGTCTACTTATTAGCTTTCTCTAAACAAAGTATTATCTTCTGGAAAATGTTCTTTGGTTCCTTGATATTGTTATCTATTAAGAAAAAAAATAAGCCAATATTATTTTTCATGAAGTAGTATTTTTTATAAATTTAAATTTGACTTTATTTTCTTACTTTATTTTAAAATAAGTAATATAATATTGTATACTAATGTATTATAATTTTTTATTAAATTATGTTATATAACTCTATTTTACATTTGAATAGGATATAATATATTATTAATAATTTATGTCCTGTTGCCCCACATAATATATTCAATTAACTGTAAAAATCTGTTAAGTACATTAATATTTCATTTCATTATACTTCATAATAGGAACATTATTCTGAAAATAAGTAGCCATTTTGGCCAGACCTTATTAACGCAAATAGTGTTCGAGGATGTTAAATTCAAAGTTGTTTATAAATTATGCTTGAGTCGATTTCGGTTATGATACATACCTGTGCAATAAACCTATAAATCATTACATACGTATACATGGTAATTTCACACTGGAATAACCAATAACTCAGGGTAATCCTAGGATTCGATAGGATTCATACGCCAGATAGAAATACATAATATTATATCTATTATATCTTTCTCAATAAACGTATCATTGCACGCTTTTGACAACTGACTTTTACTGAATATTATTTTAATAATTATCTTATTAGATTGTCCAAAGAATGTTGATATTCTAATAAGATCTAAAAGTTGTACACTGTATAATGTTTTTTATTGGTGTAACACAGCAAAAAATTAGATGTTACAGCACCTGAAGATTGTAAATTATCATCAACGTGAAAATATGACTACGCTATATTTTAAGTTTCCATATTTCCACATTCAACTCTACAGACTGCCTACAGTCATATTTTATTATTTTGTTTCCACAAAGTTCACTACATTTTTCTATAAAACATAGGTACACTATATTTTTTAATATTTCGCAGCTTAGACAAACTTGCTGAAACAGTGACTTTATTGTTTTAACAAACATAATTGGGTTTATACGTGGAATATTGGCTGGAGGCCAGAACCGAGACACAAGAGCCTGCCAGTTGGCTAGTATTTGATGATACATGACTATATGAGGCACCAGAGTTAAACTATACCAGAAAATACAATGTACCCATATCGACGCAGGAAAGCGATCTTGGCGTATCTCGAAAAAAATGCGAAAGCTTATTCACATTTTTTCGATGACAAACATTTGAATTATATTTCTATTTCGCCCTGACGTAGGTTATTGACGTAGTCGGTAGTAGTAAGTTGGTATTGTACCCCCCATATTGAGTCCGACATGTCAAATTGTACACATTGTGTGTTCACATATTTGCAGTTTTTTCACAATTCCGAAGCTATTTAGGAAATGTATAAAATATTGCTTCAAAAATTATATATTTTTCTAGGGTATATACAATTAATATTTCATGTTCTTCCTCAGGAAGTAATCTGCATTTATTAATTAAACCAAAAGCCAAGGCAAAAACGTTACGCTTAAGTCATTTCGCATCACACTAATGATTTAACCCGGAACATTTCAAAAGCCGCGCAGTCAAATACTAATGGACTTGACATCGTTTCAAACTGTTTTAGAATGTTTTATCCCTCGTCAAATAAACGTTTCCATTTAACAGCAGCAAATATTTATGGATTATAAATATTTCTATTCCTTTTATTTCTGTTATTTGTTTATTGTATAGGGACAAGCGGACAGTTGGAACCTTTTGATGACTAACCACCGACGCCCAATAACATTCACATAGAGGTTAGGCGTTGCCATCTTTCCTCTACACCACTTTATGGGCCACTAGATACTTACCGCACAAAACGTGGCAGGATAGCTGCCACTTTATGGACACTATGACACTTTAATATAGTTGTGAAGAAGAGTTATCTTCTGGGTCATGCCGGCTTGGTTTGGCTGCAATGCGCAAGCAATCGAGCATGGCGCAAGCAAGGCTTCTGACTAAACATGAAATTTAGTTCACACTAGCTGCGCCCCGCGATTTCACCCGCGTAAATGTCGATCCCGTGGAAAATAGAAAATCATCCCATGGAATCCCATAGGAACATTTTTTCGAGATAAAAACCATCCTATGTGTTAATTTAAGTTGTTCTGATGATGTAAAGAGTAACAAACAAACAAATAAACAAACAAACAAACATACAAACTTTCGCGTTTATAATATTAGTAGGATATTATGTAAATTAGATGGCAATGTAATATTGTCGAACTCTCGAGCTAATAAAATAGCAATAGAGATTTTGTATTTCAAACTGCAGCCAGTTCAGACCGACACGACAAGGGTGGTATCACTACCTATTATTACCAGCGTGAATCGTATGTTGCAGGTTAGAAGGGTCCATATAATTATACGGACCAATGATTGTGGATATTAATTATGGGCGTCAGTCGTCAAAATAGGGCTATGAATGCTCGTAATACGTTAGCTTCATAAAGGAAATCCCTTTTAATATAGTTTCAACGTCATTTCAAGACTATTTTAAAAGGGATCTCATTAAACCGTGAGGGTTAATCCTATATTAATTTCACATTGAAATTAAAATTTGGTCGCATTATTTTATGACCCCAAAGTTTAGGGTCGTCAAATAAATTATATTATTATTGTTCTACATTTCTACCCAATGGAATATAATTAATGTCGCCTTAAAAATGATAGGTATGGAATTGTCTCGTTTTTTTGTGGTTTGCGACTAGCCGTTGGTACTTTAATAGTATGAGGTGAAGGTTTAAGTGAAACTAAGAAGTAGCGCCACACTGCATGCTTGCATGCAGACGAATTGGGCCGGTACGACCTGGGTGGTGGTACCTCTCGCTTATGTCTCGCTACACGAGACCGGCGTAAAGTGACAGCTGTTTCCGTGTTTCGAACGGTGTGTAAGTAGCGTCAATAATCATGAAAATGACTCCGACGGCTCGTTTGCCCCCCCCCCCTGTAGCATAAAAAAAACCACACACATCGCAACCGATCTGACCTGCATGATGCGGAAAATACCTCTCCCTTGTGATACTGTAAGTAAAATGATAGCTTTGAAACATTTCGTACAGTTTCTGAATATTCGGTGGCCCATTATGTCAGCGATGAGGTAAAGTGAGACAACATAATTATATACATAGTACTCAGAGCTCTAATACGCGTAAAATGACAGATTAATAAACTTAATTTAAAGACTATTATAAAAGGGATCTCATGAAATCAGGAGGATTAATCCTATATTAATTTCACACTGAAATGAAAATTTGGCCAGATTATTTTGTTACCCCCAAGGCTTAGCATCACCAAATAAATTATTATTGCTTGTATGTTTGAACCCGAGGTTTGATTTCAACTGGAACTTTTCTACTTAAGGCTCAAAGAATGACTTGAAATCAACATCTCCAAACTCTGAAGAACAAATAAATATTTTTAGTGAAAAACATTTGAGTATTACTAAAAAGGCATAATTTTTTATTTGACTTTTAGTCATCCTTGAACATACTACATGAAGTAATATTATTGGAAGGTAAAATAATGTTTAAATAATAGCTGCCCAATAGACGTTGTCTTGTCATTTTTGGAAAAAATGTTGTCATGTAACGTCTAACAATGTGGCCGAATTGTCAACCCCTCTTTAACCCTACAATAGTAGTGCTATCTTATATGTGAATCTGAACCTACACACGCACACAAGAAAAAAATATAATCTTATATATTATAATCATATTATTATATTTAATATTATAATAAATCATTATAAATGATCAGCAATTAGTTACTTAATTGTAATGAGTAAATTTCGTGTTAAAACCTTAGAAAACATTAAAGGAAACAAGTTTTAAGGTGATTGTTGAAATTGAACTTTCGAATGCACTTTAGAAACTGTGAGTTCCAATGCGTCTTGTTCGATTATTACACTGAGTACAACTTAGCAATTGGTAAAGAGATAAACATACCTACATGTTACGAGTGCTAAGTTTAGATCTTAAAATAAGTGAAGATTGTGTCGTGTTATTTTTTTATTGCTGAAAGGTTTTAATTAGCAATTGAGAAAAAATATCCGTGGGTTTTCTACTTTAAATTAAATAAGATTTCAATTATAATAATATACACGATAAACATACTAAGAAAATAATACCTACGTAAAAATATTATAATCATCTACCATTTGAGAAAATTTATAAGCAATCTTAGCACATTTTTTTAATCAGCCTTATAGTTATGTTTAAATCAGTAAAACCTTTAGCTATCTCTCAATTTAGTTATGTATATTTCAATCAATCGTTAGGTCATCATCATCATCATCATCATCATCATCATGACCGATTACATGATTACAGTACATGACCTAAAATATAATTTTCAATTAATTTTTAGGGTCCCTTAGTAACAATTCAATCAGGAGGTTGAAAAGAACTTGACACACTTGCCAATGACGTTCATATGACAAAAGAGGATTTAACAGTATCAGCCCTTCTGCTTTTAAAACCCTCAGAAAAATATTTAAGTTCATTTTAAAAAGAAATCAAGGCCGTTAACTCAATATGACTTCATTTCTTTGTAAAAAGTAAAAGTCGATTGATTTTGTCCACTTTTGTTTAATCCCCAGCAGTTGGGTTTCTTTTAAAAGATTTTCATGGTTCATCGAGCAAAGGAGTTGTGCCATTAGAAATAAAATATAATAGAAGTGTCATATATTGTATAGATTGTACGAAAGCCAGTTGCCTAAAGTTGATAACTTGATAACTGACCTTTAAAAATTTTAAAATTTCCAGAAAAGTTAAAAAAATACTGGCCAAGTACGACTCGGACTCGTACACCGAGGGTTCCGTACGAACGAACAAAAGGTGAGAAAATTACATTTCCCAGCGACTGCAGACTTTAATTGGTGATGACAAAGAGTGCAGTTATTATATTAGGTTAGGTCATCTATAATTAAGTTTTACTTCAGTTGTGTGGCACACACTTTTTTATGGTATATGGGGGCAAACGAGCAACTAAAGTCATTTTTATGACTACTGACGATAATAGACATCCACACAGAGGCCATACAAATGCGGTAAAATAAAAGCGGATTTTTTTATGGTATAGGAGGGCAAACGAGCAGCCGGAGCCATAACTGCCGGCGCCCACAAACATCCGCATAGAGGCTATACAGATGCGCTGCCCTTCTTTCTCCTCCAACCTTCGTGCGTTCCTGTCGTGCTTGCCTAATTCATCTGCAATGCAGCATGGCACTACCGATGACGAAATTTTCGATCAAAAATTTTAAGATACGAGTATAACTATTTATGAGTTTTTAAAGTATAATGGTCGCCGCACAGTTATCAACTCGGAAAGGGATCGTAACCGTATCACCTCGAGCCGGTCAGTATTCTTTGTATTGCCTTTACGATCCCTTTCCGAGTTGACAATTACTGTGCGGCGATCACAAGAGAGCAAATATGCTATTTAAACATTAAGTAGCTACTAAGACCAATATACACAAGAAATGCAACAATCATACACATAGCTGTCACTTGTCATTTTACTCCTGCCGTTTAACTTGACAAACTCATATAACCGGTTGCTCAAGGACGTTTAGTAGGAAACGAATTACAATTATAAGTAGTTACAGATGTCTGTGGGCGTTGGTGTTCACTTTACATCAGGTGACCTAACTGCTCGTTTGCCTCCTATGCTATAAAAAATAGTGATTTTTCCAGCGTTATATCATCATAATTGACTTGTTTTTTTGATTTATTCCTATATCTGCACTATAAGTTCTAGCTTCTTGCCAAATTTCACATTTCCAGGTTATCGGGAAGTACTCTATAGCTTTTTTAATGTCAGAAAATGTGCGTTTTCAACTTTTTACAGTGTTAACTTAGAAGTATGATTCTTTCAAGGAACCAAGAAGTATTTGTCATGAATTTCAACTTAACCCCTTCACGCGTTTTCGATAAAAAGGTAGTGACAGACGTACAGACACACGGACAACAAAGCAAATAAGGGCTCCATTTTTTCTCTTTGAGATACGGAACCCCAAAAATTGAATATTCCAATAGTGGCAGGCAAATATAAGTTTCTAAACATGTATTAGTTGTAACACTCTTACCTCCTAATATGGAGTTCTGGTATTAGTGGTATTACTCCTCGGTGGTAGAGATTTCGTGGTCGTTTTTATGTTTGAGTATATACTATAATATTATTTGCGTGCTTTAACATAATATAGCTAAAATAAGCTATTTATGTCGAGAGTTAAGCACAGTGTGCGTCTTTAATTTCACCGATTTGCGGAAATTATATAGATAATTATGATGAATACTATGATAAATAACCTGTTGATTTCTTATCCTAACCTTGGAATATTAGCCTCAATTCCCCTAATGAAGCAGACGGGGTTTAAGCTAACACACGCATAAAATAATACTACAGCTCGTATCTATCTTTGACTTAACAGAAAATTAATTGGCTTTGGCTCTGATTAATGGCATACCTAATTATATGACATTAGAGATAATACACATGATTAATTTTAATCCCCATTCCGAAATTAATATCGTCGCCGATACCTCGATATATCGGGTAATGCGTAAACGCTCTGTGTCTAATGGCAATGTTAATAATAATCACTTTAATATTACCTAAATATTTCTTGTGATAGGTACAACTATTTCAAAGAAAGGGAATGTTGTAATATTATAAGAGGTAGTGCCACACTGCATGCTTACATATAGACGAATTGAACCGGCACGACCGGGAAGGTGCCTTTCGCTTACATGATACCGGCGTAAAGTGACAGCTGTGCTTGTCGCATTATATAAACATAAAATATATACATAACCGCTTACTGATTAGCCATATTACTTCAACGCCATTTAATCAATATTAATTTTGCGTATAATTCGTGGGAGACGGGGGTACCAGAGTCAGCAAAAAAGAGTAGGCCAAATCCGCCCCTATTGGAGATAGTCTGTCTCGCTCGTACACTTCGGTATGACGCAGGGCTGGATCTCTCTTCTGTAATACTAGCTGAGCCCCGCGATTTCACTCGCGTAAATTTCGATCCCATGGAAAATCATCCCATGGCAATCCCATAGGAACATTTTTTCGGGATAAAAACTATCCTATGTGTTAATCCAAGTTACTCTCTATGTGTGTCCCAAATTTCATGAAAATCGGTCCAGCAGTTTTTGCGTGAAGGAGTAACAAACAAACAATCAAACACACATACAAACTTTCACATTTATAATAATAAGATAAGATGTTATGAATTATAATATCATGTTGTAAGAATATAATAGATTATACTGTAGGTACTATTTAAATTTGTGTTTCTTTATCAATCTTGGTTGGAACAGGCAAATATAAAGATCCTCCTCGACGGATCTCCACCTTGTCGTGGTGAGGGAGCTTAGTAAACGTGGCTTGGGCCACCTCGGTGAAGCCAAGAGGGATCCCAGGCGCGGACGCTCCGAGTGGGCCTGGCCATGGGCCCGCTTTTGATGCGTCCGAGGGGGGTGCAGGGGTCGAAATATTTCTGGCCTCTGTAGCCAGCAAGGGTCGCCGGAGGAGAGGTGCCTTCTCTGTTCTCTGCGGCCGTTTAATGGTTGGCTCTCCGGATTGCGGTCTCGGGTAGTATCGATCTTAGTATTTCTGCAAACGTCAGGCACATTGGAATGTATCTCACATACTAAATAATATTTTGAATAGTTCCGTATCAAATCTTCACGATCGATTAATTGCAGTCATTGTCTGCGACTGAAATCAAAAAGTTTTTCATGAAATCAAAAGAAACAAATATCATAAGCAATTTTCATACAAAATCGAATCAGGGTTGATAAAAGCTACAGATATTAAATGAAACCACATATTATACTATAAGTGCCTACAGTTAATCCGAAAGTATTAAAAAAAAGTTTACGACAAGTAGGTATACGAAAATACTTTTTTCAAACAAGTTAAATATCGAAAAATTGTTAACACTCTTTAAACCGGGCAGCTACATCGAGCACGGAGCACCCTGGCCGGCCATAGTCGGCGATCAGCTGCGATACAGCGTGTACGAAGTGAGAAAAATCTTTAAAAAATTGCTGTGGCTAAACTATTGCTCCAATGAATGAAATGATACACTAAATATGCGGTTTAATTGAATGCCTCTCGCTTGTATCAATCTTGTATATACATATATTTACTAGTACACCGTGGCCAGAATAAAACAATAAGTTCAAAATTGAAGACCTTCAGCCCCTTCAGCCCCGAGTAAGCAAACTTTGATGAGATTTTACTTGATTTAAATTCATAGCTCCTCCGATTGTTTGAATAAATTATAAATATTTTTTGGTAAAACATTAATTGTTTATTAATTAAATAAGTTTTAAGGCTTTTGAATCTTAATAAAAACGAGTCAAGTACGAGTCGGACTGACACAGAGGATGCCGTACCAACGAGAGGTATAGGTGTCTCCGCGAGAGATGAAAAGAACCACACAAACTAAGATTTGCTTGTCTTTTCTTAAGCTTTGTGTTTAATAAGAGCTAACAAACTTATATTTGCGGCTGCTTACACACATTTTATATTTTGCAAGTGTTGAAAATTGTAAATTATTTTGCCTTAGTTACGATGAACTCCACAGGGCCGGCAATTAGAAACCATTCGTCACCTCGAAGTATTACGTTACAAAAGAGGAAAAGACAGAAACACAAATATTGTTATCGGAAGCTTCGCAAGTTACACCGCGAACAAATTGCGCTAATCTACTTGTATCAGATAAAGTTCAAGTCACAATGTAGTTATTAGCGCAAAGAATGAGTTTTAATTTTAACTTTTTCACAGGTTCTCCCTTAAGAGTTCTTGTTAAACAAGATTGCACTGCTCTTTTGTAGTCTTGTTCTCAACTCTCGCGTTTCACGAGGTAGAACAATTTTCAACTTATTTAATTTGAAAAGTACACTTGGAGTTGCAAGTCAGCTGTTATTTTTAGCTGACATTGTTAGCACACAAAGGAAGTCTATGTACTCATTTATTTTATTATAATTACAAACTTTTTAAGATAAATCTCGACCCTCGCGTAATGCCTTAGGCGTGGGTCAAATTCGGGACAGTTAATTGTATTTAATACTTGGCAAAACTAGTATTGACAGTTTAGTGTTAACAATAAAATTGAACGATTAAAGACAAAAGTTTAAGCGAGTTTAATTTTTAGTGCACAAAATATTGAATAATTGATTAATCCTGACCCTATCATCAAAATACTGCACTTGGTCAGTTGGTCTTAAGTTTTCATCTAGTAACCATGTACTTTAAGAGAAATTTCGCGTTTTTGGGAGCTGTATTCAAATATGGCGGGCAGCGTTTAACAGTTTTCAAACTCTCGGGTGGCAACACTGCTGCAAATATGGCGGAGCATCATCAAATGATATATAGCTGTCATTTTGTAGTGTGCTTGTGCAATATTTAGCAAGAGGTAGTGCGCACGCTATATGCATACATGTAGCCGAATTGGGTCGACATGAGCTGGGAGGTACTTGTCGCTTAGACGAAACCGGCTTAAAGTGACAGCTGTGCTGTCGCGTTTCGTTCGGTGTATGTAGCCGGTGGCCCATGGAGAAAAAGGAGGAGGAAGGGCATATGCATAACTTCTATACGGATGTCTATGGATGTCGGTAGTTATGAAAATGGCTCCAATTGCTCGTTTGCCTCCTTGTACTATAAAAAAATGTCGGTGCACGAACGATAACATAATGCGTTTATTAAATGCTACAAGGATTCCTTGTCAATGCAGGGCCATACAAAATAAGTAAAGCCGACCAAGTGCGAGTCGGATTCGCGCTGGAATGATTTCGTACCATTATCTAATAAAATAACTCGGTTTTTAATAGCGTTTGTATGAAGGACAAAGTTGTATTGGCATTTTTTTAAAAAGAAAAGAAATATCTAAAATAATACATTTTACATATTTCTTGAAAATTAATAATATTATCTCGCTCAAACACATTTTCGTTGAAACTTTCCATTGAGATCTACAGTATAATACCTATACAGGGTTGATATGCATACGCGACATTAAATTTAACCACATATTTAGTGTATCATTTCCAGGCCACACCACAAAAATCAGATTAATCGGAGCAATAGTTTAGCCACAGGAATT
>LUGF01014295.1:63565-73840 GCA_001625245.1 Calycopis cecrops
GGGATTTGTGTTGTAATCCTGAACTTAAATAAACAAATGTGTAATAATGTAGGTATGTGTATACACGATTTGATTCATCCTCGATAACTAACATTATTCTGCGAATTAATGATATAACAAAAGAAATAAAAAAATATTCAATTAAATTAAATTTTCATAGTTTACATTACAAATAGGGGTGACGCTAAATTTGTTTGTTTTAAAAAAAAATAAATCTAATGAAATTTCTAACGTAATAACTTATCTAACATAATACAATTAAAAATATCATTATACAGCTATTCTATTAAATTTCTATCTGCAATCACCATACTTTTTTTTTCAATTACATTATTTTTTATTCATTAAAATTTATTCGCCCTGTTCTGTCGACAGGTAATAATATATTATTTCATCCCCATTTCGAAATGGTCTAGAATGATTTTAAAAGCGGAAACACCTAAATATTTGCCTATTCAACAATTCACTAACCTTTTACAACAAAACTGAATATAGAAATAACAAATTCAAACAACAAAATAGTGCATACAACCATTAACTATTTAGAAACTAACTGACTTGCAGATTGGAGATTGACAAAAATATTCGATAATATATTAAGTACGCAGAAAAAAGAGGTAAAGTGCCGCATACCTATAGTGTACCCCTTGAAGGGATAACTAACCGCTAGTCAATCCGAATTAAAATATCTCCATAGCAATGGCAACTAACAAAGAATAGAGAAAAAGACCATAATTATCGGCTTTCTATCCTATCGGCCTTTTTTATGTTTTCCCTTGAAATATAAGAAACTGGGCATATTTCGAAATCCAACATACTCCCGACCCTTTGCTCACAAAAAAAAATAAACCCCTTAATACACCAGTAAGTATACGCTATTCATATTAAAAAATCTTACTTACTTTACCTACTACCTATCTTCATTCACACAGTTCAAAATAGCCCCTAGTATAAAGTTTGTTGTGTTTAAAACAAGATAAAATATGTACTTGATTGTCTTTTGTATAATAGCGATGTCAACAATGATAGCTGACCCCAATTATACTTTTTAAATTAAAGAAGTTGAACATTGTTCGTCGTTCTTATGCGAAACTTAAGAACAACCTACAAAATAGCATTGCCATCTTGTTTAACACGAACTCTCAGCGAAGAATCTCTAAGTTAAAATTAAAACTTTTTCCCATACCAAACAAAAAAAAAAGAGTTTTTCTGAGAGAAACGGCTGTAAAAATTCTAGATATCTAAGGACAAAGGTCTTAAATAAATCCCCCACGTCTTTGCATTTTTACCTGATTTTGTCAATTATATATTATTTATTTGCTAATTTATGTAGATTTATATTTTAACTTACGTTCAATACAACATGGCATATATATAATATGTATAAATTTTTCCTCTAAGACTTCAGTTAACTGTGTTTTAAAGAAATGCTTCCAAAACAAGTGCAAGATATTTTAAATTATGGTAACATTCAATACGAAAAATGGTCAATATGGTCGTACCTATATGTATTTACTTGTATTTAACCTGGTAAGAATTTGTTAATTTCGTTTGGTATATAAGTCATTGGAAGTAGCTAAGATGTGTTGGGATAAGATTTTGCCATTGCTCTTTGTATGTTACAACAATAGTGAGTTACATAATTTTTTTTTTATTCCAAAAACATGAATTTGGATACATTTTACACGAGTAAAACTGCTAGCACAGCAGTGATACAATAAATTAATACAGCTCAACAATAGAGGATGTTTATATTCTTAGAATAAACATACTATATGGGCAGATGAAATAGCTGCAGTGCAATATCTGAGAGAGGGCAGCCAGGTGCCTCCCACTACACAATGATGATAAAGTACAAATACTCAGGTAATAGCTACTGTAGATATTGAATTCTTAATTTGTACTTTATCATCTAAGAAATAATAATACAGCAAGCTATGCAGAATCATTATACAAGTACCTAAATTAAAACCTTCTTGAAAGCGTATCGAAAACGTACGGAAACATCTTCAAGAAAAAAGTCCTTAGCAACTCTTATATAGCAATTGTCCTGAAACGTAATAGCTCGTTCAGTTTCCAATTTGCCACATTGTCTCGCAAAGAGGACTATTGCTGACGGGGAACAAGAAAAGTCCAGTGAATATATTCGTATTAACTCTAAAAATGCATCATACATTTCTTACAATGACAGCGTGTTTCAGGTACCTGACATCCCTTAGTGTTGTATTTCTATTATAACATATTTTGGTCGAAAACTATGCAATGTTTCAACTTCATGTTTTCTAAAAGGTTCTAATTCACTTAAAAAAAATTGCAAAAAATTTAACTTTACATGTTTGATATATCAAGTTCTAGATTTTACTTTACGATATTATGTCTGAGCATCATCGACGCTGCAATGGCTTCGATTCGTGCTTTGTTCCGTTTAATAATTATACTATTGTCTTTTGTGGTTCAAATATATCGACACGACTATCCCGACATGACCGTCCTGCGCTGACTCGCGTACTCGTTAAATCCTTCGATCACTGCTGACCCAAAGCTTTCCGACTTGTCATAAATGTTTTGTTTTGATTGCAATCAACTCAACAGTAATAAAATTTGTATATAATTTAGAAAATTCTAATTCTAACTTCTAGCTCTAGAACTTTAAAAATTCCTTTAATTAACTTTAGAAATCTCTACATATAATAAAACAGTATAACCCATGTATGTGTACATTGAATATATTTACGAAAAACTAATTGGGAGCGATGTTAAAATAGTATGTGAAAACTTTTCAAATTTTTTTATTTTTTTTATCTGACTGTTCGTCTGTCTGGGCTCTGGGCTATTCTCCGAAACCACTTGACGGATTCTAATCAAACATTTTGTGTGCATAAAAGATACTAAGCCTAGTCAACATAGCGAAGACTTTTTACTACTGGAAAATCGCTCATTCCTACGAAATATTCAGCAATTATACTTTACCCGACGTATTTGCAAATTTGAAAGAAGCAAAAAATAACAAGTGACTTTGAAAAAAATAGAACTACGCTAGGCGTAATATTATAATATACC
This sequence comes from Calycopis cecrops, assembly GCA_001625245.1. NCBI lineage: Eukaryota > Metazoa > Arthropoda > Insecta > Lepidoptera > Lycaenidae > Calycopis > Calycopis cecrops. The sequence continues at coordinate 66,626 of LUGF01014295.1, forward strand.
TACCTACTAGCTTCCGCCTGCGGCTTCGCCCGCGTGGATTTCGGACTTCCAAAATCCCTATAAATTTTAACTTATTATGTTATTCTGATATAAAAGCTATATTACTGTAAAGTTTCATGAAAATCCGTTCAGTAGTTTTTGTGTGAAAGAGTAACAAACTCACAAGCTTTCGCTTTTATAATATTAGTAGGATTAATATTCTTAATATAATTTTTACAATCCCTTAATAAACACTATACAAAGTGTGTAACCAAAATAGTTCAGAAAGTAAGCATACTGAAGCGCCAATGAGCATGATCATGAGAAGTTTTAGCCTGGGGTAGAAAGTTCAAGTAGCTGAAGCGCAACGATCGACTGCTGGTAGGATGGCTTATCACCCTGCAGATTGATAATCTTCTAAAAATCGCAAGAGCCGCAAGATGCAAGCTACCTGTGACCGTTAACATATTGTATCGCTCTTTGTTGGAGGCCTATTTTGGCTGATGCTGATGTTTGCTCTACGTAGGTACTACACAAACATATACAGGCTATTTACAACTTAACCATTGTTATACCGGGGCCGGTCATAGTCGGCGATCAGCTCCGATACAACGTATTCGAAGTGAGAAAAAACTTTAAAAAATTCCTGTGGCTAATTTATTGCTCCGATTGATCTGATTTTTGTTGTGTAGCCTGAAAATAATACACTAAATATGTGGTTTCATTTAATGCTTCTCGCTTGTATCAACATGATGTATTGATAGTATTTAAAAGCTGTTTTATGTAAATTTATTTCTAGATATTGCGTCTAAATCGTTCCATTTCCTTTACTGAATGGGCCAGAATCATTAAAAGGTATTTCGTCGAGGGAAAACAGAATAGGTAAGTTGGTTTTTTCGCAATTATAATGTAGGCAGCGAGGCTTTCGTTTTAAAGTGTCCCAACTTGTCGTTCAGAGTAAAATAAATCTTTTACGATGTTATTTAAAGGAGAAACCTTTTGGTAAATAGGAGCTACTTAAAATCTATTGTATATGAATTAACAGACTAGATGTACTTGATTAATGTTTAGTATTGAATTAGGCGAATAACCGTCAATAAATATAATATAGCGGACAATAAATTATTTTCTATTTTGCAATTTTGTAGTAATTTTTTTTATGTTAGAGGGGGCAAACGAGCAGTTGGAGCAATTTTCATGACTACCGACGCACATAGATATCCACATAGAGGCCACATAGATGCGCTACCCTCCTCTTTTCTCCCACTGCCACGGACCACCGGATGCTGACACACCGCACACGCGACAGCGCAGCTGACATTTCACGCCGGTCTCGTGTAAGCGAGAGGTTTCTCCCCGGTCGTGCCGGCGCAATTCAGCTGCATGCAAGAGTGCAGTGTGCCACTACCTCTTATGTTAGTAAGATAGATAGTATAGGAGGCCAAACAAAAAATTAAAGTTATTTCCTTAATACCCAGACACATTACATGAGCTGCATATGCAGATGCGTTGCTCCGAATCTCCCCATCCACCCCTAAGGATCGTCAGCAGGTAAAACATCACTTGAAACCCGACATAGCATAGTATCACTTATAAGGTAGTAATCACATGATCGAGAGGTAGGTATATCTGCAGTCGTACCATACAATTTGGCTAGACTTAGACAAGGAGTTTATGTACCTGTACACTGCGCATATTTATATTACCCTCGAGTATATAGTCGATAAATGTTACTTCTATGTATTCTAGCTAATGAAAAAGAATTAAAGTAGGCTTATAACCAACTGCTTTATTGATTTCCTGAATTAATTTAATATCATACTGTATTATAATTTTACACCTGTGTGAGTTGATAGGTATCGTGTTCAAGGCCACCTCATATTTAGCTGCGATAATGAACGTTTCCAACTTGTATGTAGCAGATATGATTTTTTTAAATTATATTTTATATTTTTATTGTATTATCAAAAACGTGCACGTTGAAAATATGCCGAATCCATTTTACGAAATTTGAATATTATGAGCATGGCAAACCGATTAAAGTAATTAATTAAATTAAATTGAGAATGCAGTGGTATTCGCATGGAGTAATAAAATTACGTCAGTAAATTCAACACGCAGATAATATTGCCACATTCATACATTTTCATGCGTTGGTATTGTAGCAGCCACCTACATAAATTTATCAATAGTCACAGCGGTTCTCCAATTTTGTAAATCTCGCATGTGAAAAGTGTTTGCACATGTATCGTCACTTTTGGATCTTCACCAATGTAAGATGAAACCACTTCATAAATCTGTCACACAACATTTGTAACATAATTTATCTTGTCACATTTTTAATGTTATCTAGTATCTTTAATATCCTAAGCCATATAAGCTACTTGAACAATAAATGGAGCGTTCCTTACTCAATCTCACATGAGTCTCATTCAACGACCTTTCCAAGGCCGTTGAATGAGACACTAGGCCCACTAATACCTTACTGTGGCTATCTTACGAGGCGATCTCGACATGATCATCAACCGACGTGATCCTCAACCGACGTGATCTTCAATCGATGTGATTCTCAAGCCACGTGATCGTCAACCGAACAAATGTAGACAGCGCAGGTCCAACCGACTTCGAACCGACGGTCAACTCACTCCATTTGGCCGCATCCAACGTAGAGCGACTCGAATCGTCGACGACCTCTGGCGTTACAGACAGATGTAGACTTGCTCTGTATTTTCTACCGTATCTACAACGGGGAGTTTTCCGAGGAGTTGTTTAGGTTGATACCTACACCTACAACTGTGCGTTTCAGGCGCAATTTCTTACCACGCACAACATCATTATGGAACCAACTGCCACAATCTGTATTTCTGAATCTATTCGACCTAGGTAGATTGGCTGGGCTGATTTCAAGAATAGATCTTACTCATATTTAAAAGGCAGCAACGCGCTTGCAAAGCCTCAAGTTTTGCTGATATCTATGGGCAGTGATGGTCATTTATCATCTGCTCGTTTGCCCCTTATCCCATATAAAAAAAAGCAAAACCTTTTTGCAATTTTGTTTTTCACAGGATTATTTCGTCTTTCACTGAAAAGTTACAAAAAACATCCAAAAAAGTTAGAATAAGAAAATGCAGTCTATTAAACATCTATGCGGGATCGAAACTTAACCGTGAAACCGCAGAGCTCAGATGGTAATATATAACATAAATAAATAAATAACTAATTACAAAAATTGTATATATTGGTCGCGACATAGAGTTTTAGAAATTTGTAAGGTCCGGGGTTAAGAAGTTGGCGGTATTACGCCCCTGTGTCTAGAACAAGACGTTAAGCCATCGGTTTTGCTCTTGATTTCTCTCCGGTCATGTCGGATTGCCATCCCATCGGAATATGAGAATAAGGGAATAGATGAGATTGATTGTGCACTCGTGCCTGTGCAAACACTTGTGCACTATATTATTTCTTGTGCAGATGGCTCGTCTCAATTAAGGAAGAACGCGTAGCCGAAATTCGATTAGCACGACATCAAGTATTGTATTTTATTATTTTTAATATTTCCCCATATTAATATGCAGTAAATTTGCGTGGAAATATAAACAATTTTGACTACGCATGTTGAATGTAAGGAATACCGAATATACTCACTATATTAAGAAATTAGATCGTTCGTAATCTCGTAACTAAAACTTGGCGACACTAGGTTCTTGAACCATAAATAAATAATCTTAATCATATATTAACAATAATATTATTGTTTTATATACTGAAAATCGTTCGTTTACGACGAGGGAAACAATATGTAATAAAATTTTTGCAAAACCGCAGAGCACCTTAGTATAAATATTCTCGCCCCAGTTGACTTTTAAAAGCAGTTTAAGCATAGTAAAATTACGGCCGCTGTCGTTTTCACGTTAGCCTACCGGCTTCATTCTTTTGTTGCGCGTTAAATACGAACTATTTTCAAAAAGTTTTAAAATTTATAGCATAGCTTAATGATTTTACATTTTTGCGTTGCAAACACTTTAAAAATTCATGCATACGATATAATGCGTGGATAAAAAATTATGTTTACCGGTGGCGAACTACCTTCTCTATGGAGAAAAGATATTTTTTTTTTATGTTTTTCTATGATGTAGGGGGCAAACGAGCAGTCGAAGCCATATCCATGACTACCGACGCCCATAGAGATCCGCATAGAGGATTTTTTTTTTCATAATTATAGTATCTATGGTAGTCGTTCTTTTTAAAATGTGGACATTCGGTTACAGACTTTCAATTGTTTTTTTTTTATTTAGCTTAGACAACAATGATGGATACTTCGAAAATTCGAGAGATTTTGAATAGGATTGGTTTGAGGCTATTGCTAATGAACACACCTCGCAAATTTTGTTTGCCACAGGCGAGTAACGATAAATTGAAAAAGATGGTGAAAGCCGATGCAAGCTAAAACTATTTCCAGAAATTATCGGATGGTTTAATGTTTACTAACTATACTGACTCACTTGCCTCAAATTAGTAAAATAAAAAATATGATGAATAGATAAATAATAAAGTAATATGTATAATATGATTTGAATGGTCTGCAGAAACAAATGTATGTTTAAGCTTATGTTGCCTTATTGTATCGATACAGAAATGAAGGAATATTGGAATGAATTGTGGCATGCAAAAAATAAGATACTTTACGATAACCGTAAGTGTAAAATGCAATAGCTATTAAAATATTTGATTTTTATATCCTTCGTCAAATAGTTATTAAATCGAAATAACAGGCAAAGATATTAGCACCTTTGAAAGTTCGAATCGTAACGACGTCAGACAGTTATTCTGCCAATTTTATTTCAATTTTATTACGTAAATATATCTGAAATAAACGCGAAACATGTAGACTTTATTGTCCTAATTGATGGATGAATTTGCATTTCAGTAAAATTCAGGTGTTGTCTCGAAAATTGCATATAATTGGAACTAACAGGCCGATAATGGGAGTTCGAAAAACGTCGTAGGTAAACTTTTATTTTTCAATGACGTATTTTTATTTACCATTTTTTATGTATTTTGATATCAATTTTATTATCGAATTACATAGTTAGTTAATCTTGTGCGCTTAATTCCATTAAACTCGGTCTATCTGTTTTGAAGGAGTTCAACAATAAACACGGTGTTAAACGTTAGTCTTACTTTTTGCCAAGTTTAGTGATTTTTAGTCGAAGGAGATTCAAACGTCCTACTTTTTGTAGGTACTTACCGTCCATTTAAATAGAAAACATGAGCAGAAACTACCTTTAATCACGTTGACAGAGGAGTGTTTTTTCTGTGCTTTAAGAAGTTGAAATCCTCAACTTAAACTTCAGCTTGAATCTTAATCCTTTTTTGTTTTCCTGAACAAATCTCTTGATATACAAACAGACGAATAGATAAAAATACACTCAGACAAACGGACAACAAACTTACCGTTTTTACCAATTGAGGTAAGGCACCCTGGTAAGGGGTTTTGCAGGTGGTGGGCACCACATACCACATAGCGTGTAAAAGAATCTCCTTTAAATTAATAACACTATTACTAAGTATTGATGTAATTTTACTGTATTATTATAGCTTTTAAGACAATAATATGATATTTGCATGCTATTTACTACTAGCGAATTGTGATGATATTGTAAGAAATACTTTAACAACCTTTGTACTCACTTTTCTGGCAAATAAAGTTACTTACTTACTTATTTACTTACTTACTTACTTATGTATTGTGACGGTACAAAGAGAGTAAAAAAGAGATACAGTTATGAAGAATAACAAAATTTGATCATTTTGGTTTATTTGGACTAATAAAGAACTTATTTACAGAGTACATTTTCAGATTCACGACTCGTTATTTTTTAATATTAACGACATATCGAGTGTTCTAGTATTAGTTTTTACGATTTAGCTTTGGCCTCTATAATCCAGTTAATGCCCGTAAAATATAACGTCTATTTGTCCCTTTATTTATCAATGAATAGAATTAAGCAGGGATTCAATTTGCGATTCATGTGAAAGCCCTTAAGAGCTTTGGGTTAATCGCTTTTTATATTTTCACAATAAAAAGGTAATTCTGAATAAATGATGGAGTTATTTTGTAATTTTCTTGCAGGTACATTTATGTAACACAATTTGCTTTTACGTGGCCTCTAATTCAATATCTAACGACCTAGTCTCGGAATTCGTAGTACAAGTAGGTACTTCAAATTGGATGTATGGAAGTACTTTAGAGAAACACGCAAAATTGGCTGACTGCGTATTAAATTAATTTCATCTGGCATGAACTTTGGCTCTCCTCCTGTCTAGACTTGAACCGGTTAGATTACAAAATATGGCAACATTTGGAGCAGAAGGCACACAATAGGCAGGCACCTCAAAACAAAACCTCATTGCAATTGACTGAAGGCATCTAGTATCAAAGCAGCCACCGACATTGTACATATTTCTCAATCAGATGCAGAATATTAAGAGTTTGTTCACGACTTACTTTAGGCTTTGCCAGTCCAAGAAATAACGAATGATGTTGTTAGTAATATGTCACAAAACTTTACTGGCATGAGAGAATAGAGCCAGAGTTTTATAATTATCCATTTCTAAATCAAAAATCAATGAATGAAACATGGATTTCTAAACTTGTCTAGTATATGCAAATGCATAATGAATCAATCAATATTTATGCATTGTCATCACATATATTTTCACAGAAACTGTAAGAAAGCATTAGTGTAAAATTATTGATAATATATGAAATATTTTACATTTTACTTGAAAGGAAATTAACATACATTTACGACGATTGTTTATCTTGAAGATAGTTGCCGTGTTTAAAGGATAAATTGTAAGATTGTATCAAGAGGGTCCCTCCGGTCGGTAGGCATTAAAATGGAAGTACGTTAGCTATATTGTGCAGAACGGAATAAAATAATATGTTACTTCAAAAATATTCAGTGACTTGCGTGTTTTGATAATGCAGATATCAGATTGTCGAATGACTTAGCAATCTTAGTAATATTACATTGGTTTAACCTCGATTTAAATTATCGCTCACAATCTTACGACGACTTCTTAATAATGGACAGCGATAAACGGAGCATGTTGCGCTATGGGTTGCAGATTCGAATCTCACCTAGGTATGGATCTCACCTATTTAAATCTTATCCTATTAATATTACAAATGTGAAAGTTTGTATGTTTGTTTGTTACGTTAGTAACGCAAAA
>LUGF01014295.1:74153-85404 GCA_001625245.1 Calycopis cecrops
TTAATAGTAGATTCTACTATGGAGCAGAACATATCCCAATTGGTCCTACGCTCGTGCAACCTTGGCGTGGGTGAGACACTTGTGAATTTTTGAGAAACCTCTAGTAGAACTACACTGTGGTCCGATGATAGTTCTTGTAAGGTGGTACATTTGAAGCAATTAGTAGGAATACCCTTTACAACACTAAAGTCTACCAAGTCAGGGATCTTTTTTGGATCTGTAGGCCAGTAAGTTGGTTCACCATTTGATATTGTGTCTAGGTGTAGGTAGTTAATAGCAGCTTGTAATTGGCGTCCTTTTGGTGTTGTTAGGCGCGAGCCCCATTGAATATTTTTTGAGTTATAATCTCCACCTGCTATAAATCTTGGCCCTAGAGTTTTGAAGAAGCTTATAATAGTTTATAATAAAATCTTAAATATAGGTACTACATATCTATATAAATTTATAAAAAAATATTAAATCCTATATTTCTGTTGTCTAGTACCAGTAAAACAAGTCCTTACAGCAGTTGACAGGGGTCTAGGTTAACGTAGTGTGAAAAGTCTACAGATATTATGTATTTAGAGAAAAATATAATATGGTCAGGGCTAGATTGGGAATAATACTGTAATATTATCGTACTCGATATTCGATCACTGCTTCGCGTTCTTCAATCAATATATTACTTTATTGGGGAATACTAAAACGTGCGAATAAAAAATAACTTAGCGAGTGATAATAAAATACTGTTTTTACTCGAGTGGTATGAAAATAAGTAAGCAAAAATTAACTAAACTAACGACGGATATTGGTAAATAATACCTACAATTAGGAATGAGCTTACAAAAAGTGTGTTGTGATTAATCCATTTCAGATATTAAAAATTTTGCTGAGCGACTAAATTACAAAGTCAGCAACTACAAAGTTTACTTTATGTAATGTTTTGTAAGCTGCTTTATATCGTTTCAATTAATTATATATCTATCGTTACATGGTTACATTTCTTGGCTGGTAGTTTATTTTACACAGTATAACGAACAACGAGCATTCGAAGACATTTTGATGACTACCGACGCCCATAGACATCCTCAAAAGGGCTATACAGGTGCGCTGCCCTCCTTTCTCCCTCCTTTCTCCTCCCACCTTCATGGGCCACCGGCTACTTACACAACGCACGAAACGTGACAGCACAGCTGTGAATTTACGCCAGTAACGTGTAAGCGAGAGATACCTCCCCGATCGGTAGATTAAATCGCACAATTATATTATGTTTCTCACTTTGTATTTCAAGTAGCTCAAACGAATGTAAGTTGCTGTTCTGTTCATTTCTCGTCGCTAACAGTCAGTCGCTCACTGTGTAATTCTATACGCTAAATTCATTATTTTTGACACTTAAAACTTTTATGCACAGTCTATCGCTTAAATACTACGCTTACTTTATCTTACCCACTGTAACATATTATGTAACATATTGTATACATACACATATGACAAATAAATAATTAAAAAAATTCAATAACCCGTTTTTTATGGTAAGGGAGTAAACGAGCAGTCGGGGTCAATTTCATGACTACGCCCATACACACCTACACCTTTCTCGTCCCACTTCTATGGGCCACCGGATGCTTACCTATACACCGCACGAAACGCGAACGCACTGCTGTCACTTTACGCCGGTCTCGTGTATACGAGAGGTACCTTCCCGGTCGTGCCGGCTCAATTAAGCTGCATGCAAACATGCAGTGTTGCACTACCTCTTACTAAATTATTATTTAAAATATTTTGTATATCATAATTTATATTATTTGATCTTATATTTGTGAGAAGTTGTTAACACTATTATTATCTTATCGACGTCTACACTCGAATATAGTCCCACAAGTTAACCAAATTTAACCCCAAACAAACAAACATACATGCAGCTAAACATAATAGCCTCTGCGTTGTGCATTCGAATATAAATTGCAATTTTATTATGTTAAAAGACCAAATTTGTTAGCGCCATCATTTCCGCGAATCACGTGCATATAATAACAATGATTATGAAAACGCGCGATGATTATGTAAATTTGAACAAATTTGCGTTATCGTGCCGTTCAGCTTTTACATATTTAATGCACATGTTTGATGCGCTAAAACGTTTGCGAGGCAAAATACGTTAAGTAGGTACCCACACACATCAATTCACGCAAAAACTGCTAACATGTTTTTCACGAAATTTCGCACACACATAGAGGGTAACTTGGATTAGCACATACGATAGTTTTTATCCCGAAAAAAATTTGCTATGCTATGTCATGTGATGTATTTCTATTTTCCAGGGGATCGAAATTTACGCGGGTGAAACCGGGGAACGCAGATAGTATTACATAACTAATCAGTCGAAAGGATTATCGGACTATAATTAAGTCAACTACAACTTTTTGCCACAAAAGTCAATAAAAATTTCATAATACAATGGGCTATTTTCCAGTATTAAAAATATAAGCTTATTGAATGTAATCTTTAATTAATATGATTTATGAAGTCATTCTGTAGTGAAATAATTAGTAAATAATCAATATTTTATTTTAAAATCTATTTTAAAAAATACGTATTTTTATTCATGAGTCACGTGATACGAAACGACTTGAAATTGATTATGACGTCAGTATTGCGTGAGCTCTATGGTAGCCCCGGGTACCGTAATATGCGTAGTAACCGGTAGTAACTAAGTTGTCAATTATCATTTGTCAAAGAGTTGTAGGTCATAATTTAAATATTATGGTCACTGTTAAATGTTGATACTTGGTACAAATGTTTGTTATTACAAAGAGAATACAAAATAAACAAATGCTACATTATGAATAAGTCACATACATAAGTCATTCACTACTTGACATTTAGGATACAGAATATCTACGTCACAGGACGCCATTTTGCTTAAAGAAGCGTTTTCGCGGGTCTTTAAAAATTTTGAATTTTGAATTTAAAATTTGAAAGTTATCAGAATAAAAAATAAAAAAATGTATAAGTTCATTGATAACTGATAAACATTCTGGAGTGGTTTTTGAAAACTTGGAAAATAGCCCATTCCATTCATTACGCTAATCCGCTACTAAAATAATTCATCTGAATGCACTGAGCCGCCCGACTCCAAATATAAACTAAACGGACTAAAGGCAAATAAAAATTTGAATACGAATTAGTTTACGGTAGTCGTAATCCCCAGAACTATTTTACAATTTATTTATGATTGTTTTTACAATGACTAGGCGGGGGAAAACGAGCACTTGGTGCCTTTGATAACTAAAGACGCAACATCTGCCTGATTTTTACGTAGAAGCGTTACCATTATTTCTTCCTCCTCTTTAATGGGCCACCGGCTACTCACAAATGGCAAGAAACGCGACAGCATAACTGCCACTTTACCGATATCATGTGAGGGAGTACCTATTACCTCCCCGGTCATGCCGGTTCAATTCCGCTGCAATGCCGTCCTGAATTTTTAAAAGGCTTTTTCTATCGCTTATCATTTATGATGTCTTAACGACGAGACTTAGTTCATTAATCAAGATTAGTGGAAAAACAAGCCTCCGATTTCAGGAGGATTGTTGAAAATCCATACAATGTAGTCGGAGTTGGCAAAAGCAAGTTGTCCAAGACAATATTTACAATCCTTAAAATTTCATTTGTTACTGGAAATTTTTGGTTTGTATATTATATTTAGTGTGTCCATTATTAAAAATATAATATATTACTAGCAATGCTCTGCGGTTTTACCCTAGTCTCAAGGGAACTAATTATTTTTTTTTAAATTTTAATAGAAATGAAAGTAGTTTCATGTTATTTCAGATTTTAATCTATAGGTAAGTATATATTATGTATCCAATTTCATCCAAATTCGTAAAAAAATCAAATTACATATTAGTGAGATTCTAGTGAGTCTAGATTCAGTGGAAATCTTGAAACTCTAGATTTAATGCTAAGGCGAAAAAATGCTATGGCTGATAAATCTTTGGATTGCATTGACTTAGGATTATGATTTTTTCTGGACTTCAAAAATTGTAACTCAGTTTTGAACATAAATTGAGTTGATCCTTCCACGGGTTCCCGAGAAAAAGTAATTGACTAACATACAGACTAATAACAAAGTAATTCTTTATATTATAAGCTTCCTATAAGTGTTACTTTTTTTTCTTTTGAGGTATGAATCTATAAAAACAGCACCTTTGCAAATTACCTTTTAATACTGAAGTTGATATACCTACTTTCCTCGTGTGATGTGGTGTAAAAAAAATATATAATATCCTTTTTTTACACCATATCACACGACCAAAAATGTACCTTTAAAAATATTCAAATAAAATATCAAATAGACGAAGGAAAATAAAACAGCAATGAGGAAATCTCTTTAAGCTGAAATTAATTGAGGCGCTTAATTAAAAATACTACGCGGAAATGAGTTTGACGTTCCCAATAGTTCTTTATGTGATCAGTTCCAAAGTATAAAGAACTATATTAACTTTTACCTTGACAGCAAGCATAATATTTCTTATATAGTATATTATATAATTATAAAACAGTGTTTTTAGATCAAAAAGTGACACACTACCCGTACTATTATCAGCTTTAGGCAGCCGGAGAATAGGCGATGAAGTCTGCGAAAAAAAATTCTAGGTATAGGTATATGCCAGAATGGTTATGAATTGGTTCGATGACGGAGACATTCTAGCTATTACTTTTGTAACTTTACAATGGTCTGTCCTAAAGTGACCTTTCACCGTTGACTGACCGGAGCATTAAGATCGTCGTCGACGTTTAATTCGACACTTATCGTTGAGTATAGTGAGCCATCAGCTTACAGCTTGAATTGTGACAAGAAGTGGCACAACTAATATCCAAATCACAACATAAAACAGGTCGATCTACTATTACGTTGTTTCGAATACAAAAGTCCGTTCTTAAATAATTTTTACACTATATATGAATACGCGTTTATAAGAAATGTGATAGCTACAAGACGCTTAAAAGGTGGGTCAGGCTATATTTTATGTGCAAAAAATACAGCTTTATGCGAACATTGGCCATTGTGTGACTTAAAAGCTTCCACATATTTTATTTGGAAATAGGTTACTACACGTTTATCACTAACCCAAGATCGGTAACCGCTGATTCGATGGACAGTAGTGCAAAGGAATTTCAATATATTAGTTTAAGGCCGTGTCCCAGTCCTGTTTTTTCCTGGTTGACCAACTTATTTGTCGAGGAGACCGGGGCAGTAATGTGCCTATTTAGATATACCTACTTAAATAGTTTAAATAAAGATATGATATATACATAGCATAAAACAAAGTCGCTTTTCTCGTAGCTCTCTCTGGCTGATGGTTTTTTTAAATAGATAGAGATATTCTAGACGAAGGTTTATGTGAAAAAATAACTCGATTCTTTAAGTCCGAAATTCACGCGGGCAAAGCTGCGGGCGGAAGCTAGTATTACATATGAAATAAATAAAAAAATATGATATCATCTTTTGATGCTGAAGTATTTAAGAAACTTTAAACCACTGACCTTCTATAAAACTGAAAACACTTCTTACCTGAACCACACAGAGGTCGGTCAATACCGTTGTCTTATCCATCTACATATTGGCAGAGACCCAACTACATATTGCTAGTGCGCGTGTATTTCAACAAATATTGTGATTTTCACAGAAATAACACAAAGGGTGAAAATCAGATTGATGCCCTAGAGGGATAGATGCTTCATTTTCAAAATACCTAACTTTCCGAAGTCACAACTTTTATCTATTTAATTAGTAGCCGTATACATTCCTCACCATATTCCACCACGGAATGCCTTGCAGTAAAAACATATCGTTTTATGTGAATATATTTTCGCAATGACCATCGCCAATGCGTCGAAAGGTGAGTCTTTTACGTTGTATAACTTTTAAAGTAGTAATTGTCTTACATTAATTATTACCTCAATATACAAATTCATTCGTTCAGTGTGGTGTAGTAAGGTGCAATTTTTTTGCTTTTTTGTTAATATCTTATTTTTAAAATGGAAGAGCATCTATTCTTATCAAAAAGGATAGTTGCCATTATTTTTTTTTAAGTATAGTTGCCCTAGTCCAGCCAATACCGGAGGTCCTCCACCCGTCCCTCTGAATCAGCAGATGGCGGCGTGGATTCGGGCGACCGGCGTGGTTTGCTCCGTTAGAGCATTGGGACCAGTGGTTAGGATGGGAACCTGATCCCATTGCACGATTCCAACGTGGAGTTAGGGACTGTTCAAACGCAGCCGGACAGTCCCTAAGGAGGAGGAGTCTGGCCTTTTCACCGAGGCCAGCCTGTCGCTGGAGGCGCCCTGTTGCTTTCAGATCCAGGGTTCTCCAATCATAGCGGCTGAAGGCACCCGCTTGGGTTTAGTCATTAGGGGCAACCCAGTTGTCGAGCTTGACACTGTACCCGGTTGAGCCACCTGGGCTCCTGGGTAGCGTGCGTTAAGGCATTCCCCTGCGTCAACAAAAAAAAAAGGTATAGTTGCCCTTGGGGGCATCTATCACTGCTTATATTTATAAATGTATATGTCAGGTTAAATCCCGAAGTGCGGCTAGTTATAACTAGGTGTGGCCACTCTATCTAGGCTAAATCTAGAAATATTGTTTTCGGGTAAAACTAGGTCTAGCCGGTATCTTATCTTTCCGGTTAGAACTTTTTGACTGAAATGAAAAAAAATGACATTAAAAGGAATATAGGGGGGCAAACCAATTTGATTATTGATTTACCATATATTATTGTCCATTTGTCTTTAGAAGAAACATGAAAAATTGGAACGTTATTGTGAATGTTGAAAATTATAACAATAGATAATTATCTAATTATAATTAATTGATGATTTTACATAATTGACGTCTCACTGACCGCCACAAATCTTTGTGTTTATACATAATATTATTTTTAAAATATAGTGGTGTCTGTATCGAGCGTAAGCCTCTTCATTTTCATTTTATTGTGAACACTTCGGCATCGATCAATGGCAGCTGTTGGGGATATGTATAAATGATAGATGGGGTAAAATTTTGTAACAAAGTTGTTTACGCACATCCAAATGGTCTGCGTATCTCTCCAAATCGATACGTTTCAGAAAATGGATTTTCAATAAGCGCCACAATATTTGTCACCGGCAATGAGTTATTGGTTTCTTAAGTTTTGTAAAAATTACAAACATTAAATAATTTTTAACTGGTTGTATGATACGTACTTTTAATACCGTTTTATATACTTTTAATTTCGTTTTCGTTTATTTCATTGGAGCAAACAAAAACATTTCAAAAGCAATTATTAATGTTATATCATCCTAGTCTCCATTACGTCCCATCGTAGCGTTTGCTAATACTCTTCTAGCTCTAGGATCTTTCTACACAAGTAACAGACCCCTTCCACATCTTCTAAGACCTCCATCAGGCCAGTATTTCACTGTACAGAAATGTGCACCGTATAATTTGTAAATTCCTATTCTTAAATCATGACAGACTCGGACGATTCCCAAGTCAAAACGCTACAACATCCTACAGTCTTGCATCAGAGATAGAAAGAGTAAGTGTATGTAATTACACGGGCCTTATTTAGCTACACACCAGTACCGATTTCTTTCAATATGTGTAAATCGAAATATAGTCTAATACAAAATACGTCTTTAAAAATCTTAAACCCTTGAAAATTTAACATATAATATATTCTTCATAGATTTCCACGATCGATCCATTACAAGGACTCGATAAGCCCGGGAGTCGAATATCAATTACGGTTGACATAACGTCATCAGTCACCATCTTCATTGTAATTCAACTACGTACCTACCTATTGATTTTCTGATGCTTGGCGGGTGTTTGTTCAAGAATGATATTATGTACTCCACCATAATGGGCGCTAAATCATAAGTAGTCTGTAGTTACCTATGAAGCGGGGCACCCAGTAATACAGGTCATCAACCTAGTACAGGGGCGCCTGCCATTAGCATGTAAACATTCGTTTTTTTAATTTATATATAATAACATTTTTTCATTACACTTTTGTTGTCCGTATAAGGTTATTATTTTTTAATTACTTAGTAATGAATTTGATATAAATTTATCTTGGGGTTAGTATATCCCCCTAAAGGCTATGCCGGACAGGCTATTTATACCGGGCAGACTTGAGGGGAGAGGCCAGACTAAGAGCAGCTTACTTGAGTCCTTCACCTGTCCCTCTGAATCAGCAGATGGCGGCGTGGATTGGGATGACTGGTGGGTCTGATTCATGGCATAGGTGGCGTGCTCCTTTAAAATACAGGGGTCAGGGTGGGAACCTGACCGCATTGTACGGTTTTGACGACGTAGTTCAGAGACAGCCGGATAGTTCCCAAGGAGGAAAAGTTTCCCTTTCTCCAAGGCCCGATTATCGCTGGAGATGGATTGCCTGCGGATCCGGGAACATTTAATTGAAGCGGCTGAAGATACCTATAGGGGTTTTGTCGGTATTGTGATAATTGTTGAGTCTGACGTAGGTCTAGGGCCTACTCAGGCTCATACGTAAATATACTCGTATTTCCCTGCGATAACAAAAAAGAATGGCATCTTGTATGTCGCAGAGAGACTATTTGTAGTTAAGATTATTCACTTTTCCTTGGTATACACAGGCCTCCACTACTGTCACTTATTGAAAGTCATAAATTAAATCACATTCATTATATATTAATACGCTACGCGAACGAAGTCACAGACACTAGCTAGTGTATATAATTATAATATATATGTTTGCTATTATTTAAAGCAATTCGTAGAAGATATATCCGATATGAGAGATTACAATACGAAACAATATATCTTTTTCCCGTAAAAATAAATAAATTGGATAGATTTAACACGGTGCAAACGTAGTATTATATAAATATTTTTGACTGTGGTTTCTATGCAAAATAATCCCTACATCAAGTTTACTTGTAATGTAACTGAGTAAAGGTCAAGGGTATGAGATGACTTGCACGTTTAATATAAGCAGCCTTGGGATAGTGTCCGAGCCCGTTACTGCAGTGCGTCAGACATACTCGTGCGTGCCGGGGAGGTTTTGAACGTCAATTCCAGCTATATGTATAATAATTTTCCTTCTTAACTTGTCTTTACTACAGCCACTGAATTAGCGGCATATAGCATTGAAAGAGAAGTGGTGACTGTCAACAACAATGTAAAAGGAGTGGTCATTCTTAATAACAATGTTACTAAAGTGAATAAACGCCTATGAGGGCGTACGCCAGTAAGAGGTAGTGCCACACTGCATGCTTGCATGTAGTCGAATTGGGCCGGCACGACCGGGGAGGTACCTCTCGCTTACACGAGACCGGCGTAAAGTGATAGCTGTGCTGTCGCGTTTCGTGCGGTGTGTAAGTAGCCGGTGGCCCATGGAAGTGGGAGGAGAAAGGAGGGCAGCACATCTGTTTAGCCTCTATGCGGATGTTTGTGGGCGTCGGTAGTCATGAAAATGGCTCCGACTGCTCGTTTGCCCTCCTATACCATAAAAAAAAAAAAAAAACAGCCCGTAGATTAATTATGTATTAATCGAGACTTTGTACGGAACGAAACTCTATCCAAATTACTTTTCATTTTAACAAATCGGTGTTAATTATTTGGTTGTAATCTTGTTGATTGTTAATTTGAAATTACATTCCTTTAGTTTATAATTGTGTGTATTTTTCTTTAAACTTATACTCTTCCTGATAAATAATTAACAGTATTTTTTAAAATGTATTTCTTTGTTTGATTCATCGAAAGAAGACCATTTCCAGCAGTGGACGGATGTTAATTATGGCGCAATTTCATCCCGCGTTCTATTTCAATTTGGAATCAGCTGCCCCCCTCGGTATTTCCGGACTGATACGACCTAGGGATCTTCAAGAAAAGAGCTTAATCTTTCCTCAAAGGTCGGCAATGCATCTGTTAGACCTCTCGTGTTACGGATATCTGTGGGCGTTGGTGATCACTTTACATCAGGTGACTCGTTTGCCTCCTATCTAATATATTAAATTCTCGTGTCACAGTTTTCGTTGCCATACTCCTCCGAAACGGCTTGACCGATTCTCATGAAATTTTGTGAGCATATTGAGTAGGTCTGAGAATCGGCCAACATCTATTTTTCATCCCGATATTCCCACGGGATCGAAAGTTACGCGGGTGAAACCGCGGGGCGCAGCTTGTGATATATAAAAACGTGTTATATGAGTAACCCTTCTAATCAAAGGTGTAGGGAATTTTAATTTTAATGTATACCTCACACGTTACTGCACTTTGGCCTTATCTTCTAAAGAAACAATAGTGACGATGATAACAATAAATCAATTCAGCTATTTACCTTAATACAGCTAGTTTCGGGTGTGCAAACACAAAATCAATACTTCAGCGGAACGCTTAACAGATATTGCGCTGCTATCGATGAGTGATTCATTAATTCAATTATGCAAACAACAACACAAGACTCGATTGCTCTGCTATTCAAATCTTTCATTATCATCATCAGTCTCGGCCGCTGCTGACCTTTGCATCTATTTTGATGAATAACAGGACAACTGATTTTGCTTGCATGCAACCTAGTTTGCCAAATGGAGGTATCCCATCTGGTTGAACAGAACATAGAATAAGTTTCCAGAATTAAGACCACATCAATAAGGACAGAGAAGTTACTCATAACCAATTAGATATTAAGATTTTCGTATCATTATATATTGCAATTCGAACAGTTGGTGGTTCTTCTAAAACCAGCCCGACAGTCCCCAAGGTGAAGTCTGGTCTTTTCACCGAGGCTAGTCTGTCGTTAGATAGATCTTGTTGCTTGTAGATCCAGTATCCTTTAATAATAGCGGCTGATGGCACCAGCAGGGGCTTAGTTGATAGGGGTAATAGCCGAGCTCAATATTGTATCCGCTTGAGTTAGCTCTGCGTTACCAAATATCAACATTTAACTCTTTACTGTGACTACTCTTTGCCAGTTTTACTCAAATACTTGATTTAATGGAAAAGTTGTACCTTCTAAGGGATTTATTTCATTGAAATTTGGCCTTTTTTAAAAAGCCTAACAGTTTTGTGTTTCATGAAAATATTATCTTTCAAGAATATAAAGGTAAAGGGTTCCCGACCGGACTAAGCGGCTGACCTTATTTTTACCCTTCTCAGTAAAACAACCTTGAAATATGACCGAATATAAATAACTCGATAGCATACTCCAGTGATATACCAACAACTTTATGTAAATAGGAG
>LUGF01014295.1:99019-110643 GCA_001625245.1 Calycopis cecrops
CCAACGCTTCCATGCGTCAGCCCGGCTGACGGAGCTGCCGTCCAAACACAACTCGGGCGGTGGTCGCGCGTGTTCCATATTCTACGACTTTTAAATATAAATTCTACACAGTTTTCGAAACTTTAAACTCGATAATTTAACCGCAAACTAGTTTTTTCACCGCTGCCACCATGTTGTATATTGAAACACGCGTGTCTGACGAACAACTGCTTTATTAAAAGATCACCTACCCACACATATATATTTACTACTAAATACTACCCACAACACCCAGTAGGCAAACTGTTAGCGGCCGACTGAGTGAGCAGCAAATTTGTGGCGAATTGAAATTCGAGTTAGTTGCAAATTCAGATCAATTTTCAAATAATTATGTTTATTTTGCTATGAATCGGCCACTAACGGAGACAGTCGGCGTACGTAACGCTGCAAACAGCGTAAATTGAGCTCAAAACTAACAAACTGTGGCCACTCCATTTCAAATATATGAAAGGGCGTACTAAACCGATACGCCCAAACTCAGTACGATACTAACAGTTTGCCTACTGAGGATTCTATAGGTTTCGAGCACCTAAGAGCTGGGATGGATGCATGTTGCAGTTTTCAATTATTAGATGATACCTGAAGTTCAAAGATGTTTTCAAACAATAATGCTTATTATAGGTAATAAAGACATAAGAAATGAAATATCTGTGGACTTACACACCACGTTAGCCTAGTCCCGTGCTAAGTACCGTAAGGGCTTGTGTTACGGGTAGGTACTAGACAACTAAAATATATTTAATGATAATAAATAAGACTGCCTCGTGGTCTAGTGGTAATCGTGTTCAACCACAGACGTGAGGTCCTGGGTTTGAGTCCCGGGTCGGGCCAAAAATTGTTATTGGGATTTTTCAATTTCTAATAACAGTCCGGAGTCAGGAAGTTGGCGGTGATACACCCCCGTGCCTAGGAGAGCACTTTAAGCCGTCGGTCCTGCGCCTGATTTCTCACCGGTCGTGTCGAATTGCCGTCCCATCGGAATATGAGAGTGAGGGAATAGAGAGTGCACTTGTGTCTGCGCGCACACTTGTCCACTATAATATGTCCTGCGCATCTGGCTCGTCTCTATAGTGACGGCCGCCGCAGCCGAAATCGGCTAGGAGGTTATTATAGGTAATGACGGTACAACGTCTGTCGGGTCAACTAGTGGAACATAAAACACGAGCAGCTGGCAACACCTGTGGTGTTGCAATTGTCTGTGAGCATCGGAAATCAACTACATCTCCTACTGCTCCTTACCCCTGTATTGTAAAAAAATATGAAATTATAACTTTAATTGTCTATCAGAGCCACTACAGCGTGGCACTACCTCTTACAAAATTAAGCTTACGCTCTTAATTAATTAAGCGAATCATCAAAGACTAACCAAAGGCAAAACTATGCTTAACTAAATCAAGTAAATTCGTAGTTATTAGATATAATACAACTATAATTACACCACATCGTCTATAATGCAATACTAATGTAGTATGATTGGGGCAATCAAGAGATTGAAATCGAATGATCCGATTGAGAAGTTAAATACCGATGCATGTAGACTTAACTTCTATATACTACAGAGTTATATTACGTGTGAATTAATGATTTAATTTCTATTAACATTACGATTAGTGCCGGGCGGCAAATACTAGGATTGTTATTCTACACATTTTAACTTCTTTCAAACCCCTTTTACAATTACAAAAAAACCGATTGTTGCTAAATGCAAGCTTTTTTTTTTTGTTTGCTTACTCCTGTTTGCTGTTGCACTAGTTATCTTTTGTCACAAAATAAATGGAACGGATTTATTACATAATTATAGAAGTCATGTACAAGTGCAATAAATCTGTTATATAATATACATATACGTTTCACTGACTAGTGCAAACAGTATTGATTTTATTGAGAAAAAGAGAAGCTTTTCAAATAAAACTGTTTGCATAACTTTTTTATTCAACGCTCATCCAACATATTGCCGAGATTTGTAGATGAAAATATTTTGTGTATCGTGTATAAAAAACGAACTGATTTGTCTGGTAGTTATTATTTTAAATTCGACTGTTTGCTTTATTAGAATTGATAATAATAACTTATCCATTCAGGGTTAAATTTAATTAATTTTCGTACCACGGCCATTCTCTACTCAAATGGTTCAATCTCTAAACAGTAGTAGTAGAATAGGTAAATCATATCAATGTACATATCTATAAATTATATAATAAAACTGTAGAAGACGTCATTCTGTGTGTGTCTTGTGCGGCTTTCACGCAATAACTACTGGACGGATTTTGATTAGTTTTTTGTTATATAGATATTAGTGCTCGATAACATAATGGCTATAATTTATCAATATATATAATGCTGCAGTCGGTATCTTGAATTGAAATACACTATTGTAGGGCAAAATAACTGATTGGCAATTCGGGCACATAACATTACACATTACCAAGACAACACATTTCCAATAATGACAAGGCGACGGCTGTCGGGTCAACTCGTATAGAGATAAATCAATAATCGGGATAATTAAAATTAATGACATGATTTTACTGCTAGTTATTATATTAACAAGGTTGATATTGAATACATAACTTCGGCATCGTATGGAAGCTTACGTTGTAGAAATATCAAATATCGTACGTACGCCTAACAGCTGAGGGTAAATATGCCTCATAATAAAATCCTGGCGGAGTCGAAACCCATTATTTGTATGTTATAATTTCATAAGAATTTGTGCTATGGCTATATTGTAGTAGCTAAACTATGGCCGTCGCATACGTGATGATAGCTACGCTGAAAACACCTTATGTAGTATATATAGTCTTGATTATATTAAGTCGACAACGACCTTGATCCTCCGGTGTGTCAAATTGGCAATCCATTCACCTAATGCCCTTTCAACTCTCGAGCACGCAAGTCCAGTGACGAGTTGGACTCGAAAGGATAACCTATAAGATCTCCTATGAGTCTTCACATCTGTGAGACTGTCCACATATTGCATATTATAATGTATATGTGCTGTATATGTGAAGCAAGGTTAATAATTGTGATTGACTCATCTACACACTACTTTACTAACAATCAAATAAAAAACCGTATTTGGTTGTGAACTTGCTATTAAGGAATAAAGATATTATTATGATTTAACTAACACATAACTGAGTTAAATACCCATAAAAATATAATATTATGACATACATCTTAGAATAATAAATAGGTTCTCATAAATTATTAGTAGTGATAAAATCACTACTAATAATTATAAGAACCGTTATATAGAGTACGTTAGTTATTCTACTAATTTCTACTTCCAGTAATTTAGTAATACATCTATAGAATTTTTTTTCTGATTGCTGGATTAGTGCTTTTTTAAATATTCAAAAATGGTTTAAAGTATGCTATATATTCTTAGTTCCTACTTCATCAAATCAGAATCAGTCAATATGCGATGACAGTATTCCCAAAAACGCGTTACTTACAACATTTTTCATATCTGATGTTCTATTTGAATAGTTTTAACTTTTAAAATTCCTGATACGCATATACCGTATGACATATAAATATACTATGCTGTCTTATTAAGCATAGACAGCTTATTAAGCATAAACTAATATAAAACTGACCAAGAGAACTTACCTTAACGCTTTGGCTAGATGCTCTATTTTTCTATATGAAATGTTCCTTGACATGAAAATATGAGAATTCTTTATAATCAAAAAACATGACATGATTAACAGAATAATATGATAAGACTTCCACAACACATTAGTTCCGATTATCCAACCCTTTTGCGTGATCACATATAAGAGTAAACCATAAATAAATTGTATAACGTGATTGTTACCCAACAAATTTCGCCATTTTTTGTTGTTAACTTTTAACACAAAATTAATTTGTTTTGAATGTTCAATTTTATTTGGATCAACTTAATTATATTTTAATTGGCTTTTTCCGCTTCTGAAATCTTTTTAATAATTAATCTGAATGAGACTGTTTCGCCGCCGCAGGAAAAAGCGAAACAACGTGAATTCATTTCCAAATGCGAATTCTTTTGTCAGTTGACGTACCAATGTGAATGATTTACCTTTCTTTCGTGTCACTGTTAGTCCAGTCATCATAGATTATGACCCATAAATAATTTGTTGTTGGTTTTTTTCGTAGGTCCCTCGAGGTGGTTACTGGGAGTGTAAAATTAAAAAGTAGACCGGATCAGGCTTCTGCGTTCAACGATAGGATAAAAACGCCCCTATAGGATGAAAAAAAATAATACACTAAAATTACGGTCCGTTTTTTTTACGTAGTTAAAACCACAACAGCGCACTTAGTTGTAGGGATTCAAATTTACCCAGTCGGTCTACATACACTATATAAATATCGTAACTAACATTAATTGTCTGAAATAAATTACAAACACAGCCTCCATTTAACTTGCAACTGGGTGATCGTGAAGCCTCAGGTAAATACTAAGCCGATATCTACTAGACCGCGCTATTAACGTTTACCTAGTAACGTCGCCATTATTGAGCTCAGCTTATTGAAATATTATATTTTCAATGTGTGATTTATGAGACGTCAGCGTGTGATTGATTTTTAAGCTGCTCTTTATAAAAATTAGTTATGAGGAGCGGTTAACTTTATTAGAGACTTTTGTATTGTAATTTCCACGCAGCGTATTCAAATAAAACATGTTTTTTTAAATTAAGTATGACATCTGGCAAATGACATCATCGCATTGTTTAAATATTATGAAGCTAGTCTTATTTTAAGTACATGTTTCGAAAGAAACCACTGTAAAACCCTCGAAAAATCTTCAGTTCTGTAAAATATTATGACATACACCTGGTTATATACAATATTATGCCTGGACCGTCGATAATAATATTATAATCTTTTGCCCTTGGCAATCCGATTATTGCAGTTTATCCTGAAAATAAACGATATTATTATTATATTTATATATACCTATGATATTATATGTATTTTGATTAAATAATATACTTTATACCATTTTCACTTTTTATTAATTTAAATTACATTAAAGTACATGTGATGTATGTATGTACACACATATTGCGATAATCAGGCTGGCGTGGTACAGGGCTCGGATAAGTGGAGCATGTTGCGCCAGGGGTCGCGGGTTCGAATCCCGCCTTGGTTTCGGATGTTTATCTATGTATTGTATGTATTTCTATAAAAAAAGTCTTAAATTAATTAATTTCTTAAATTTATAAAACATATTAAAATATATTCTGTTGTCTAGTACCCGTAACTCAAGTCCTTACATTGCCCTTGCTCTAGCCCCTAAACCCGTGCTCAGTACTAGCACGGGGGTAGGCTAACGTGGTGTGTAAAGTCCACTAAAAAAAATATATCATGCGTTTTCCTGTAGTAGGACTGCTGATAGAAATTCCATAATCGGGATAAGCCTTTGGTCGCGTGTAGTAAGGTCCTTTGTATCAAAATTTCTACAAATGAGTGTTTTTATGTTTATTTTTCCGTGTGCATAAATTATTAAATTAAATAATACGACCTGTTTTGATAACTCATCTTCAGGTCATATTTATGCGATTTAAATTAATAAAAGTAAATTATTTAATCAAAATATAATATGAAATTTCATCAAGAAGTTACAATACATTATATCAACCATATTGTATGAATTACTTTACACGAACCCCTACGAACCCTAACATAGGGCCGATTTTGTCCAGTACGTTCTTGCCAAATTTAATTTTATGTCAATAGGCCCCTTGGGTTTCTTTCACATACGCAGATACAAATGGACAACAAAGTGATAGCGATGTAACAACAAGTAACATAAGCGTTTCGTTTTTAATTTTGAGTAAAGTCACCTACATAATGTTTATTATGTATTAAATGTCTATAATCCACAGTAGCATTTACAATTTTCTTTGACGATCCTAGGTTTTTGCTTCTTGAAACCCTTTTAATATTTTATTATTAGATAATTCAAATGCAAAATTCTATTATAGCGAATTAAAAGTAAATTCGATGAAATGCCATATTCAGGAACAAACAATTTTTACTTTTGATATTGCAAAGCTATAGGTACCTACTAAATTGATATTAAAATATTAAATCAAATTCGAATAAACTCGTCATACAGTGCTGGCACTGGATATACATATTAGTATACATTTTGTCAAGAATTATTTCAATATGAATGTCCCCTAGACATCGCGTAAGAACGATTTAAAACTTAATTATAATTTAAAGTAAAACTTTCCGCTAATCCCTAAAACCTTAATCTATATTTATTTTGAATATTGTTTGTAATTTTTTAAAATCTGTATTTTTTGTGACACTCTTTACAACACTATTGAATCACTATAAGTAAAAAGTAACTTTAGGTATATGACAGAAAAAAAAATCGTAAAATATCGCCAAAATTTGCTAAGTATTAGTAATTAGCATGGAATCATAATATTTATAATACTACGATTTATTCTATAAAACTATTTAAACGATCTATCTTTACTGGCTCTAACACAGTATTACCAAACTACTAAGATATTATGCATTGTGAGAAGTTACGATAATCACGTAATATCGTACCTACTTACCTTCAAGATAATGTTACACATTAAACATTATGCGAGTTAAATGAGATAAGTTTGTCAATTTAAATACATTTTCACGAATACAAGCTATCGACTCACATATTATATCTAACAAATGTTATTGTTTAGTTGCTTATTCTAAGTACTCTCGAAGATTTCACACATTTTAGATGGCGCCAACGCCAATTCGAATTTTTAAGTAAATTGTATTTTTATGTATTGCTTTCTAAAGACATTAGTTATAAACCGGGTGCAGCAACATTTATGGGACTTTCTATAAAACACGAACAAATTATGGAAAACCATATTTTTATTCAGATGGCTTACACAACATAATACGTGTGAGTCAATGGAAAAAAATGGTCAAATCATGGAAGCTTTCAAATTTTCTTATTGGAATATACGAAAAAAAATATTTACGTTGTGTGATCATTATAACTTGACGATATTTGAGCATTTGCATTTTCATCATCTCAAGTCGCAGAGCTAATGATGAAAGGAAAGTTCTTTTAGCATTATTTATTTTAATTGTTTTCTGCAGCAGTGCAGTGTGCAGCTCATACAGATATAAAGTTATTTTTTCAGTTGATATAAATAATAAATCCCAATTGTTAATTGTAAATAAATAAGTTGCATTAACTGAAAATGTATACAGTATATTCCATTGAAAAATATATCCATTAGAAATCATGAATCTACGTACATAATATTATATTTATAATACGCTTAAAATACATTAACTTGCTTCAAACAAGATGGATGTACTCAGTAGAGCAAATCAGTACTTCACGCCAGCCCACCGACTGTAACTTTATAAAGCGTAGGTCGATCCTTTGGCCTTAAGGAAAGTTATCGGTTCCCTCCGCATCTTCTACCGTATTTTTAATGGGGAGTTTTCAGAGGAATTTTTCAGCTTAATACCAACAGCTGTGTTTCAATATAGGACATCGCGACAGAACTCTTAATTTCCACGCCCAACCTCGATGTTCCTAAATCCAATACAGTGTGGTACAAACGCCATTTTTTATCGCGTACAACAGTATTATCGAACCAGCTGCCTCCCTCGGTATTTCCGATCCGTTACGACTTAGGGTTCTTCAAGAAAAGATCCTACTTCTTTCTTAAAGGCCGGCCACGTGTCTGCAAGACAATTGGTTTTGCGAACGTCTATGTGCAGCGGTAGTCACAAAGTACCTCCTCGTTTGCCCCTATTACATAAAAAAAAATAACTGGTGCAACTAGGTTAAAAATAACAATATAATTTTTATTTTCTTCAAAATGCTCGCATTCATTTACTAAATGGGCAAACTATAATAATAAAGTTCTAAGAGAAACCACAAAACACCTTTATATAATTAATTATTCTCGAGCCACTGTGAGTTTTAAAAGAGGTTTAAGCATAGCAAAATTACGGTCGCTGTCGTTTTCATGTTAGGCTTCTGACTACAGTCTTTTATTGAACATTAAATATAAAAATAAAAAACAGAATAGGTAAAAGTAGTAGTAACCTATAATTTTGCTTTATATTTTTAATAAGTGCATGTTGTAATAATTTAAATTATAAGGCTTATATGGAAAATAACGGGGAGTAAAATTATTACTCAGTAACGTCTAGGCTTTCGCAGACTAGAAGAAACACAGCCCCCTATCGGCTACTTGGTTCCACGCGCCCTTCAGAATCGCTTAACCTACACGCAATAAAAAAGACAAAGGTTGTCGTCTTGTTGCATTGCAACTGCCCGTTATGTTTCCGATAAAATATGACGCAAGTTCTTCTCTAAACGTGACCTGTGATATAACGTGATAAGTTACTTGTTAGTAGTAAGTTAGTAGTAACTTGTTAGTAGTAACTTGTTAGTAGTATATGTTTTCATGTGAAACGGTAGTCTTCGTCATTTGAATCAGAAGGCACATACCATGTCTGATCATGTAACTTAAATGTATTTTCAAAATTTCATAGAGTTAGAGGTAGTTTTATATAAATGTTAAAATCTTTTTTGATTATTTTTTATATACTTTTTTAATTAGTCGAGATATTTTATGTAGATATATATTTATTAACCAAAACAATATCATTTAGAATTTCAATGATAACTACATCTCATAATTAGCAGCTTTATTTGTTTAAAAATTTACTAGTGATTTTTAGAAACCAAGCCTACAAGATAACATCGTTGGCATTATTTCTGTCTGATATAACCTAAGGAATTATTTATTACATTAATCGATGGTTTGAAAATATTGAATTAGTTGGGAAAGAAAATGGACTCTTAATATCTGATTTTAGATTTTTACATCTATAATTCTACTCATCTGTCATCTATTTTATTTCAATTTAGTGTGGTCCGATATTTTAAGATTTTTATTACATTAAAATATTCAATACAAGGACGTTCTTAATGTACTTGATTCAATATACACTTTTTTAACTGTAGGTAAGTAAATCTCAATTTAAAAATCGGCAGTTCATAAATCTTCGGCACTTAAATCACAGCTGACCTTAGGTGATTATATTTATTCGCGTCAGGCCCAATAGGACAAGGATTAGACGGGATGGATTACGATAACGAGACGTACTCTCATTTAGCTTAAAACGCTGAGCGGAAAAGTGGCGATATAAAATACCCGATTTGAAATTACATTTACTTGCTTTTCATTTCTTTTTGTGATACTTTTTAATTAAATATTGGCACATTCATGATAATATCATAATATATTTTTATTTATAACAACAATTCTTTTCAATTTTCATAATATTATATTTTTATACGATATTTTCAAGCAGTCGTACAGTGGGAACCTTACGTACAAGGGCGTAGCGAGAGTAGCTTTGAAGAAAGTCTGCAAGTGCAAGCAATATTAATGTTCCACGATTACGAGTATTCAAATAGTTGAACTAGTCTAGTCTAGTAATTCAACTATTTGAATATTTTTAATTACTTTTCAGTTAAATCGACCCCTGCCTTCGGCTATAATTGGAGGGTCAGCTGATCTTCAGGCAACAGGACTCGGCTAAAAAGCTAGACTTCTGCTCCTTAGGGACGGTCCGGATGTTTCTAAACAGTCCTTGCTACCACGCCGGTACCGTGCAATGGGGTCAGGTTCCCATATTTACTCTTGACAGTAGATATTCCATAAGAGCTTGCCACCAATTTGTCCAACACCACCTAGATCCTCCGAAGTCCACTACTGTGCGCTATAACCGCAATTTCATCCCGCGCACCATTTCGATTTGGAATCAGCTGCTTCCCTCGGTATTTCCGGACCGATACGACCTGGGTATCTTTAAGAAAGACCTTATTCTTTACTCAAAGGTCGGCAACGCATCTGTTAGACCTCTGGTGTTAGGGATGTGATCACTTTACATCAGGTGACCAACTGCTCGTTTGCCTTCTATGTTATAAAAAAATCGGTCCCGAAATTTGTCCAAATCCACGCCGCCGTCTACTGGTTCAGAGGCACGAGTCTAGGACTCCTCAGTTGAGCTACTCTTAGTCTGGCCTCTCCTCGCAAGCCCGTTCGGTATGGGTAGCCTTGTCCGGAATAGCCTTGGCGATCACAGAGTAACGCAAGCCCCCCCGCCACGGTAAGTTCTAGCCGAGTATGGCCTTCCTTCTGCTTATTTCTAATAAATAGTAACGAAATTGCGCATCGTTGAGAAGGAAACGATAATAATAAATAAATAATAAATAATATAAACGTTTATTTATCTCACAATGGTTTACAAAATACAATATAATACAGTATGATTGATAACCACTGTGAGGAGCGGAATCTGTACTAGGCGAGTCCGTGTTACAGGATTCCGGACCTCCACTCATATCATAATAACTATAATATATACTAATACATAAAAAAACTAAGTGAGACTCATTGGAACGGCAATGGACATTTTCAATTAGAGACACATACTATCTACTACTCTGGAAATGACGACAATAGCCGAAATGGAAATGCCTTAGTTTTACCAACGAAAGTTAACAACTGTGTGATGGGATATGAAGCTGTTAGCGATCGAGTGCTGAGTTTAAAGCTGAAAGCGAAGCCGGTCAATCTAAATATCATACAGCTGTACGCACCTACAAGCACAGCAGATGAGGCGGACATGGAACGGTTTTACAAAGAACTGGAATCAACGATGGCTAAAATACCAAAAAGAGAACTGCTTATTTTAATGGGCGATCTGAATGCGGATAGGAGAGATAGGAGAGCATGCTAATCAGTCAAGCCCGTGTGCAGGAAGATTTGGACTTGGGCAGCGTAATGTGAGAGGTGAACGCCTAATACAATTTGCCGCTGAGAACAACTTAGTGATAGCTAACAGTTTCTTCCAAAACCATCCGAGAAGACTCTACACATGGGTATCACCTGATGGCAACTATCGTAACCAGATAGACTACATTATGATTGGATCAAGATGATGCTGATCAGACCACCAACTTTTAGTAGCTAAAGTTCAACTCAACCTGAGAGTGGCTAGAAAAGTTGAAAAGCCGAGGAAACTGTTACCAATGGATAAGTCTGAATTCCTGACTGCAATCGAAAAGAATTGGACTCAGTGGACCAACTTGAATACCGAATCGGCATCCCCAGATCAGCTGTGGGAACAGGCAAAACATCTCTTTGAAACAGCTGTAACTGCATCTAAGCCAACCATAGTGGTTCGCAAGCGCCAACATTGGATGAGTAACGGTACCCTTACCTTATCGAGGAGAGAAGAACTATGAAAGCCCTTGGTGTCGACATAAAGAGCTTAAATAGAATGTCTGCTCGTGTGCAAGAAGCGTGTAGACGAGATCGCAATGCTCATCTACAGAATATATGTGCTGAAGTCGAAGCTCACGCAGACAGACATGAAACGGGGGATCTACACAATAAAATAAGATCTATTACCAAGTCTCTCTCTTTTAAAACATGGGCTATAAATAGTTCGCGGGGCGAAACACAAACTGAAATAAACGCAATATCCGAGACCTGGAAAGAGTACTGTCAATCACTGTTTGACGATCCACACGCGCACAATTA
>LUGF01014295.1:110659-122572 GCA_001625245.1 Calycopis cecrops
CTTAGAACTGAAATTGCAAACTGCAATTGGTAAATTACAGTAAAATGTCTGCGTTTTGTTAGGTTTGCATTTAGCCATATGATTAAGCATAAGAAAAATTTAATCTTAAATGTTTTATTTTCTCCAGAAAGGCTTTAAAAAATATGTATAATGCTTTTGCATTAAATAATATATTTTTGTGACATTCTTGTCTTTTTCAATTTTTTATATAGATACATACATTTCTTAATATATCAGGAATTATTATATAGGATAAGATATTAATACCAAAATTATTCAGTTTTTCTTTACTTATAGAATTAAAGCCCATAAAATAGATTATTTTTAAACGATATTCTATTGAGTGTCAATAAAAAAACTGCTACCTAAGTGAATAATCTAAAATAGCTTTTAGATCTTATATAATGCTTTGATTCTATGATATTAAGTAATAAGTCATTAGCAAACGTCCAACTAAACATCACCTGCTACAAGGTTACATCAGTGTAACTCTTCAAGGCCCAAATAAGTGCAAAAATTAGATATCGCATTACTATAATAAAATTTATGTTACTCGGTAAAATATGTTTTTAGCGTCGTTTTTAGTAATACTGAAAATATATTACGAGTATATTATACAACAATAATATATTTTCAGTATATTAAAAAAGGGCGCTAAAATTATACTAATAAACTAAATCGGTTTAGATTTTCTGTCGTGCATGTTTCTTGATTATGGTTCTCAATTCACCGCTTCATTGATAGCCGTATATACCAGGATAATGTGAACATTACTGCGAAATCTGGGCATGCACAAACAGTACGTACATACCTGTAATTGCTGCAGGTACTATCCCATATTTTGTGTTAGCTACTGGGATTTACAAGTGAAGTGTGCTAAAGCTGGGCAATGTCGTTTACACAACTTTGTTAAAAGGCAAAACAAATTTAAAAAATCTTTAATGCGTGTCATACGATGTTACAAATTATTTATTGTAAAAAAGAAAACCAGGAACGGGAGAAAAAAGATATATTGTAAAGGAACAATGATAGTATAGCTTTATTGTTTTGCAAATTATAAAACTCCAATTTGCCTGAAGTGTCTCAATAACATCACTTACACATGCATTGGCATGTCTATAATATTACGACATTATATTTATGGAACAATTACTAGGTACTCCTAAAATAAACAGCACTTCTTTTCATTCCTTTGACAAATCATAATTAAATCGACCTAACGGGCAAAGCTGTTTTAGCATAAGCATAGCACCTTTGAAAGTTTGAATCGTGGCATCGTCTGCCCAGTGCCTGTAAGCAAACAGTATCACACACGCTGCCAATTTCATTATGCAAATATGTCTGAAATGAACGCGAAACGTGGAACCTACAATGCTCTAATTGATGGACGAATTTGCAATTCAACAAAATTCATTTTCTGTCTCGTAGAATATAATTGCAGCCAACACCTGATAATGGAAGTTGGAAAAATGTGCAAGCTCGTAATTGCCTTTTATTTCCAATCGTTTGTTTTATCGTTGTTTCTTTCTTTAGAAATGGTAATGGCATATACATGTGGATATGTGACATAGTGCAAACGCATTGTATATCTTAGCTATAATAAAAATACATACAAACACTAGAAATTATCGACCCTTTAATATATCTTCATAATAAATCCAATATTAAGAAAGCTTTATTGAGTTTATGTTCGATAATTTCATTTTAGTAAATAATGCCAGGTTATTTTTCTACATTTCTAATAGTAAATATTATTTTCTATTTCACGACTCTAATGCTATAATCACATTTTTTGCTTTTTTCTTTTGAGAATCCAACATTTATCCGACGTCTGCATAAGTTTTTGCATAATATTATTTCTTGTCAAAGTTTGCATATTTATTAAGCATCAGCATTGATTTAATTCAGTAAGCTAGGCATATCAGGGAGTAGGATCCGCACCGGCTCCTACTATTAGTAATTTCGTTTTTTGAGATACAAACTGAAAATCTTTTGATAGATGCATATATTAGATCGGGATTGCTTAATTGTCTCACGACTAAAGTCTAACTTGAGTCTAATAATCTGATGAAATCGTCGTTCCAGGAGAACAAAAAGAAGAAAAATAATTAATCTGTATTTTGCTTAACTATTATTTGATAATTATTATAATCGCACATAATATGTATATTACACAATGTGATAAAGATACCTGTTTATTAAAACTAAATAGTTTTTTTTATTTATTTCAACTAATAAACCACATGAGTTACGTCTCTTTACTCTGTGAATAAACTAACGAAACATAATATTTATTCTATGATATTACTAGCTTTTATCCGCGGCTTCGTTCGCGCTGAAGCCGTTATTTTTTTTAAATAAAAAATATCCGAAAAAGATTAAGATACATTAGAGAATATGTATAGATAGTGACGTGAACCGTAACAAACACACATCCACATATTTTATAATATTAATAGGGACAATCTTATAAAATAACATTCAGTATTCATATTAGTTTATTAAATAATATTCAAAGAAATCAGCTAACTCGAACATGAAATAGAATTACCTATTTTTTATTTATCTACCTCCATACCTTTTATTACCTTATTGTGTACCTTTTTATTAACAAACCACTGTCAACTATATTTTAATACGGGTAGAAAGAAATATTTACCTCTTGACGTGCACTATTTCATGCAATAGTTTGCGCTTTATGTCATGATTTAGCGGGAGCCAAATGCGGATTAACCACACGCCGTGTTAAAAAATTTATTAAAAAAGTTATGGATTCTTATAATGAAGTGTCAAAAACATTATTATTATAGTCCTTAATTTTTCCCAATATTTTAAGGAAAATACTTTTTAGTCAAATTTAATTTTCTCGCTCCTACTGCATTTAACATTGAAAGCTGCAATTGCCACAGGGAATTGGAAACTAGCACGTTCACTAGAGGATCATCTAGTACATGTCGTTCAATAATATCCTCTGTACTGTTTTCAATTTAGATACAATTCCTTTGTGAAGTGCGCAGTAATAGTGTTATAGCTGAATTTATACACTGTTTGTATACGATATGTTACAAGCCCCGAGAATTTGTTTTAAATTTGCAGGAACGACGAATGGGGATATTAAAATTATTAACGTCAAAAAAAAATAGAACATTTATTATGATTTGCACTTTAAATAACTGACAGTGATATCAGTTATTCGACGTCAAAAAAAATAGATATAGATATGGGTAAATGTTACTTGTAGTATTTTTAATAATATATTAGTTTCAGATACGACCTTCAAATTTTAGATCAAAAATTAAAACGTAAATAATGTCCCACACTAACTTATAAACGTGTTAATTTGTGTTTCCGCAATGGGCCATTGATCGTTTTAAACTTCATAGAGAGGAGCGCCTCTAGGTGGCCTCTCCGATTGGTTAATTACTCAAAGAAGAAAGAGATTATTCATTATGCACACATCGATGTCTTAACTCACTAAATACTGGTTTACGTAGATATTAAAGCGGCCGAAGGCACCCCCAGGGGCTTAGTCGATATTACAAGTCGAGTCCGACATAGGTCAAGGGACAACCCGGACTCCTAGGTATCCTACGTAAATGTATTCCCCTACGCAAACAAAAGAAAAGATAATTCAATATAACAATTTAACTGATTTCTATAGAAAAGGAAAGCCTATTGAAAACATTATGATGAGAATATAGAACTTAAAGCTATGTATTTTTATTTCCCCTTAACCTATTATTAAATGTTGTGAGGAAGTAGGGCCACGCGTCAGTAGGTATAACCTCTATGCAGATGTCCATGGGATCCGGTAATCATATAATGACTCCAACTGCTCGGTTGCTTCTTTATACCAAAAAAAAATATTCGTTACTTTTACGTTTTACGTAAATGACAGTCGAATTTTTTGGACTAGCGATAATCTTCTTATATTATCAGAGTCTAAAAAATAACGAGACGACCTAATCTAGTCCTATTTTCTTGTGTATCTGTATTGGAAAAATATTTTTAATATTTGAAATGACAGTATTTACTTTTAAAAATACATAATTTTATTTTATTGTGTTACTTTCAATGCCATGTTTCTACTATACATATAGCACCTCGTAATGGGTATAACGTAAACAAGAAAGGTAGTTGTAACTTTCCCAACTTTTTGGGTAAAGTCATCTCGTTAATTAAATCGTTTCTACCCTTCCCAAGTCCAAGACCCTATAATGTCTTGTATTTTCAAACTATGAGACTCAAATGGCCCAATTCACCCTTTCTTTAGAGATTGGTATTAAGTTCAAAACTAAATGTAACAGCGATGTTCATATTAATTACAAAGTGTTCAAAACAGTAATGGAGTGCCGTTTAAAAAATATAACTATTTTAAAATGATAGAACAAGAGACAGACTTTTCAAGTTTTATCAGTCCTTAAAAGGCTTTACGGTCGCGTTTCATGTGATATACATTCATGTGATTTATCAATACAATAGTTGGAATAAAACAAACGCTATTTTATGTAAAAGTTGAGTGAGCTTCAACATACAGAATTAAAAGACAGTGCAGTGCTGTATGGCTCCCGCGTTGGTCCGGAACGACCAGGGCAACGTAATGGGCATCGATAACTAAATGGAAGAAGGGAAGGGAGGAGAAGGGTTTTATCTAGCACTATTTGCCACAGCTATACGATGTTCACAACATTCACCTTGGTCATCCCACGCGGGTTCTAGATGTTTATCTTCATTTATTTGTATCATGAAGAGACAAGTATAGAGTTACATTTTCATCTCCTATTTCTTCAATACGTCAGTGTAGTATAATAATGTCGTCCTAGACGATTTCGGCTACGGCGGCCATCCGTATTACGTATAGAGACGAGCTACCTACGCAGGACATATTATAGTGCAAAAGTGTGCGCGCAGACACAAGTGCACTCTCTATTCCCTTATTCTCATATTCCGATGTGTAGGCACTCTGAGACGGCCGGAGAGAAATCAGATCAGATCAGGCTTAACGTGCTCTCCGAAGCACAGGGGTGCAACACCGCCACCTTTTCACCATGACTGATATTAGAAATTGAAAAATTCCAATAACAATTTTTTGGCCAACCCGGGATTCGAACCCAGGACCTCCCATCAGTGATTGAACATGCTTACCACTAGACCTAGAGGCAGTCAAAAAAATTCAGACAGTATAGTAGATATTCTGATATTATATGAATAGAGACCCTGCTCGATCTAGCAAAATCTAGCTGCAATGAAGCATTATCACTATATTATACTAAAATTTGCAATATAAGGCTCTTTAATTATTCTCTGCCGTTATATAAATTTGGTTTTGTTAAACTCGAGTAAGGGATGTGTTTTATGACTCCGTGCGATCATTACTGACACCAAATGCTTTCAATTTCCTTGTGGGTATCTTCATCTCGTCACAAAATGTGCCCCATTTACATGGAAATCTGTTGAAATTTTAAATTACATTACACAAAATATCACCAGAATGCGGTATTTATCATTAAATATTTATCATTTAATAAAGTTATTGTCTTATTTTTTTAGCCTATTTTCTATCTTCGCCTTTCTTATTATTAAATTGACTTTGTAATAAAAAACACATTTATAAAGCAATTACATAAAGAACATAATTATTCTTGTTCTTTACCTTTCTTTTTGAATCAATTAGCAATATTTTGTTAACATTGTATTGTAATTATATACACTGTAGGTAATACGATTCTTATATGATTTTAATACAACGAAGTATTCATTATTTATAATAATTACAATTTTTTAAATAAAATTAAGCAAAATATTCAGTCTTCCAACTGACTGGCGTCCGGCGGAATTAACGGGAATTTCATTTGAATCTGTGAAACCTATGAGCTTTAGAGTTCTTTGAAAGTGGCCTTTGTTTGTTAACGTGCTAGATTATAATATATTACTTTTATTTGAAAGAGGTAAAGTAGCGTAATCAATGCCGCATGCCGGTGCGATGTAATTACTACATAAGCCGCTTTGATTGTAGGTTCCAGGTAGCATATTGTAACAAGAGAGAATATCAAGTAGTGAACAAAGACACGCAAAATTCTACCTAGCTTTGCCAAATTGTTGAAAAGACATTTAGCTTTACACATGTTGTTCAAAGCACTTCACGTCGCAAATGTTGAACGTTGAAGTTTGAAAGTCAAATAATAAAAAAATATAAATAATTCATTATCAGAATTGGGTACCCTTATGTTCCAAATTCTGATAATGAATTATTTGTATTGATACTTTATAGTTTTTTAAGATGGAAGAAGTGGTTTACTGCGAACACTCCGCGTAGGTACTTTTCTTTGTCTATTTCCACACTGGATTTCTTGAAGGAAACGATCCTATAGGTGCTTTCTACCGGCCTTCTACGGGCTTGTTTTCTCAGCCGCCTAATGTTTCTCATAATGTACGGGCTAATCTGCGATTGCTGCTAGTTATTTCTGGTCCTAATACAATCATCATGAACAGCCCATAGTGGAGTATACTGAAATGAGAACCTCAACCCAAACGGAATAGTGCTGAGACTCCAACCAACTAAAGGCCGCTTTAATTGCTACAGAATGGTCTCAGTAGATGCGGCGTACGTCATGCCTAGTAGCTAATTTTAGAATTGAAATTCACGGGCAAAAATGGAGAGCTGCATCCTGTTACCTAAATTACTGTATAGATAAAAGAGGGCAGAGAAAACTCGATTTCTAGCAGAGATATTTGAGATGCAAGAATTGGACGTGGATCTTTGGCAGCTGCCGATAATTAATCAGGAGAAATACAAAGCTCTCGTTGGACAGACCCCATTTTACCTCCATTCGATTCAGAGAGAAACATGTAAGGTACATTTTCAATTATATTTAATGGTTAGCAAACGAGCACTCGCAGCATATTGATAACTACGAAGTTCATAGACACATGCGTAATCATTTTTATGTTTTCTCTTCTGACAATTCCCTAAAGTCTAAAACCATAAAACAAACAAAGCGCGATAATTTATCTTTCAGGTTACAGCGGTATCATGCTGTGATCAATAGGTAGAATACCGCGTTATTACGAGGTGCCCGCCAAATTATACTGCAATGCAGCATGCCACTACCTATAAAACATTGATACTTTTTACAAAATTAGTAGTTTATTAGTAGGTAGTATCATAATGTTTCTTACATTATGATCATAATTATCAGATGAAAACTAAATTCATCGATTAATGAAAATTTGACTGTTGAATCTCATTAATTTTGGAGTTGGTCATAGATTTTTACAACATTTTTGTTTATAAGTTTGGTTGTTTGATATTGATATGGTTTACTTTCTTTCATATTGTAGCCGGTGGCCAATGGAGTTGGGACGAGAAATGAGGGCCACGCATCTGTTTAGCCTCTATGTGGACGTCTATGGGCGTCGATAGTCATGAAAATGTCTACGACTGCTCGTTTGCCGGCCCCATATACCAAAAGAAAATACTAATATGAAAGTTTTTTAGCCGAACAGGCTTTATCTGTTGACACTATCACGGTTAAACAGTGATACTTATACTGAATTACAAGCTATACACTGAATTAATACAAATTTATACGGTCGATAGAGAACAATAGAATGCATCGAATGCCATAGACTTTGGCACTTTAGAACGATGCATAATCATTTATCCGCACGAATGGGCATTCGTCTGTGGATGTAGTTCGGATTGTTGTTGAAACTAAAATGCGTGAAATACCCGACGTTGTTTATTCGTCAGTTATTTATTTATAAGCGTAGATATTTGAAACAACGAAAAGTTAATAAGAATAAAGATTTATGGATTTATTGTGAGTTTTCATGTGGTTCGGTTTCCTCGTCAGCACGAAATATAATTCGCAACCTGTTTTTTTATGTTACATAGAAGTTTAGTTTTTAGTTTTAGCATTTCCGTAATTTACGTTATAGTGCCCCATTTACCTGGAAATATGTAGAAATTTTAAATTACATTGCACAAAATATCACCAGATTGCGGTAGCTATCATTAAATATTTATCCAGGCATTACAGAAAGTTATTGTTTTACTTTTTCGCCTAATCCCCAAGCTTTCTTATTATTAAAATGAGTTATCAGTTAACAAAATGTATGTAGCCTTTGTGTTAAAATATAATAGATTGTGAAAAATATAATTAAATATTTACAATGCAATTAATTAAAGAACTTATCTTCTTTTGGCTTTACCCATTTTCTAAGCTTCCTATTTTAATTAAGTAGGAAGTCTTCCTACTTATAATGTTTTGTTGAATATACAATAATACAATTCTGATACGTTCTTGGTGTACCGAAGCATATACGAAGTTGATAAAAGAGAGAGGCAATAAATGAAATCACATTAGTGTATCATTTCCAGACTACACAACAAAAATCAGATAAATCGAAGCAATTGTTAAGCCACCAGAATTTTCACACTACATACACTCTGTATCGCAGCTAATCGTCGACCGTCGTCTATGTCCAGGCGGGGTTATTCAACCCCCCGGTACTTAGCATGATTACATTTTTTCGCTATTAAACTTGTTTGAATAAAATATTTTCGTATACTTGTCGTAAAATTTTTTTAATAGTTTCGGATTAGCTCTAGGCACATAAAGTATATATGGTTTATTTTAATGACTCTCGTTTTTATCAATCTTGTGTGCAAAAAGCCTACGGGTACGCCAGCTGACTAACGACGCACAATTTAAGCACGACGTGTCGCCCGCTGTTTCATACGCCCTGCTGCCAGTATTGATTGCAGTAGCTGTAGGTAAACCAAAACGTATATGCTAAAAAGTAATACTTTGCTGTATTGCAGACAACTGGTTCGATCGGAGACGTTTCTACGCGTGCTCACATGATGCCTTAAAAGTAATGGCTATTCTGTCGTGTTTCGTGCGGTGCGTAAGTAGCCGGTGGCTCTTGAAGGTGGGAAAAGAAAGAGGGCAACACATCTATATAGCCTCCATGCGGATGTCTATGGGCGTCGATAGTCATAAAAATAGCTCCGACTGCTCGTTTGCCCCTTATTCCAATAAAAAAAAAACACGAAATATGCAGGCAATTCCACTACCTTTAAGACAGTATCATGTTAGCGAGAGGTCACATAATGTCGTGCCCCGGTCGTGCAGACCTATATATACAGGGTTAAATGTAATTAACGCAAGACTTCTTGCAGGTAGCATGTCTACATCAATACCAACAACATTTGTTCTACGACTTTTTACGAATCTAGATAAATAGTCCAAAAAAAATAAAAACAAAAAATGTTTGCATCCTCTGTTATTTATTACTCTGTATCTTGTAAGAATGACGCGCGGGAGCCCCTACCTTGCCGCGCTCGTTTCCCGCGCTATTTTCTTAGCCGCACGCAGACTAAATGATAGTTCAGAGGCAATATATTTATTTTGTATGGGAATACAAAAATTTTAAAAACTATTAGTTTTCAAAAGTGTTAGAACAAATGTTGTTGGTATTGATGTAGATATGCTGCCTGCAAGAAGTCTTGCGTTAATTACATTTAACCCTGTATATAAGAATATAGTAGTAGTATAACAAAGGCTCTATCTTTTTCTGAATGAGTTAAATAAAACTAAAGCAATGCAGACCTGACTGTCCTTTGCTTTAATAGGTTGATTATCTAGAAAATTCACAAACTACAGGAAATATTTTCACATATCCGATGATCATAGTATTATGAGATGTAAGGGGTTACGTAGCCGATGCCCTATAGAGGAGGGAGGAGGGAGGACGAACTATGGAACTAGACTTTAGAATAAAACTACTTTAATGGATTTTATCGCGGTTTATTTACTTATATTACAAGCCCGTAATCCCAATAATATCGTCGGGCACACAGTTAATTGAAAGCAGACTCATACAGATTACCGTTACCGAAACGAAACCTGCCCCACAACAAGACAGCAAGATGTATTAAGCCCTTTTTGCCTTAATCAGAACACCTTTGTGTACCTTTAGTAACTAGTAACAAAAGGACAACTTTCTTCTTAGTCTATCCGTGATCACGGTTGCTGTAACGTCAGGCTTATAAAACATTTAAATAAACTGCGATAAAATCCCTTTAAAGTAGTTTTATTGTAGTGAAGAATATTCGTGTAAAACTTTAAAAGTGACCTTTGTATATTAAGGTACGAGATTATAATAGATTGTTTGATTTAATAGAGGTATAGTACCGTATTCAACGCCGCAGGTGTGATGTAATTACTACATACGCCGCTTTGATTGTAGGTCCCTGGTCGCATATTGTAACGTGAGCGCATTTCAAGTAATTCGTATGCCGTGAAAGCAACTTTACTGTGGACAAAGGAATATAACATTCTAACTAGCTTTGCCAAATTGTTGAAAAGACATTTAGCTTTACGTATATTGTTCAAAGAACTTAATTCAGGTCGCAAATGTTAAACGTTGTTTGAAAGTCATAAGCGTATCAAATTCTGACAATTAATTATTTGGATACTTATTATTTTTTTAAGATAAAAAGCTTGGCTTACCGCATAATTTTCTTTGCATTCACGAATTTTTATTGGGCTGTTTCCGCACTGGACTTCTTAAAGGAGAAGATCCTATAGGTGCTTCCTACTAGCTTTCTGTAGGCATATTTTCCTAGCCGACGGCTTTTTCTCATTATGGGAGGGGCAATCCGCAATTGCCGCTGGTTATTTCTGGTAGTGATTCGTACGATAATCATGAACAGCGGCGCGTTGTGTGCTGAAAGAGGCCTTCTCATAACCGAATCCTGTTTGATAGATTACAGTCAACTTAAAGCCGCTTTGCTTGCTATAGAACGGTCTCAGGAGATGCGGCGTATGTTATCCCTAGTTGTGTTCCATAATATTTAGAAGGGGGCGCGTTAACTGACCAATGTGCCACTATCGACTATATGAGAGATTCCCCTCCCCTGTGCCTCACCACAGGACAAAGAGCGTGTTCTGGGAACGCCTGCCTGATTTCTAAGGAATGCCTTCTTGCTGATTACATTCCACCGTCTGCTTGCGAGACATCACCTTCTCCCAAAAGGTGGCCCAGGACTTGTCATTCTTGAGCAACGACTGGACGATATTCAATAGCTAGATCGATCCCCTCTTCAGAGCACGGTCTGCAGGTTCTTACGGTATAGATACAACCCAGGGCTATATCTCGATGGTGTGATCAGCCGCGTCCTCCTGTAAGCTAAAAGAGTGGCAGATGACATTGATTGAAACAGGTACACAGCCTTGCCCGATGAGTACCTGTGTCAGGTAAAAAGTAAGAGGCTTCGCTTTCGACGCACTTCCAACTTATCACACCTTCTAACAACCAACCACCAATACTACCTTGTCACAACCTGGGACTTTTAGATGATTGAAATTTGAAATCAAATCTTTTCCCTGGCGCTTCAGAGCTTTTTTGTGTGATTAGCATGTTTAATGCCCCATTAATGTATTCTGGCTATTTTCAGACCATTTTAGATGATAGTGTAGTACACATAATACCAGATTCCACCCTTTGTAATTCAAATGATTCAAGTTATAAATCTTGAGCACCCTCAAAACCCAGACTAGGTATATATGTCCATTCATGTCCATTTAAGACATGGGTTAATGTATGGTTGGATCATTTAATTTATCCGTGTAATGGCGATAGCGCTATAAAAGATAGCGCTTCTAAACAATTACTAATAATAATTCAATTTGTGCCTTTAGCAAGATGTGTTTCAATAATATAATACTATGTCCTATTTAAACTACACGCCCTTGCTCACACCTGTATACTGTATAGTATATCTTGAATCCGAATGGATCGATGCGTTTCGTTATTGCAGGTAGGTATAATTTCAATTTAGAAATAATACAGAAAATAACTATTTAATTTAGCAGAAATTCAGCCAGTAATATTATTTGTTTA